>JBBPDJ010000017.1:8967609-8999832 GCA_037974625.1 Cucumis cinereus
TACTATTCATTGAAATAATAATTGTTTATTAATAACGGTCAACGGTTTACATTTACTATCTACGAGTTTTAGGACATGAAACCCAACAACTCCATGCATGCCAAATTGCCTATAAATAGTGGTTTTTGATGGTTAGACACACCCACATTGATGAGAAATTCAAATGAATGGGAAAAAGTGGAGAATCTTAAATGGAGAATTTTGTTATTTTATTTTAATATTATTTTTTCGATATCTGTATTTTCGTTGTGCTCCATTTTTCACAACAGTTTCATAGTTATTTAGTTTCTTCGGTACAAAAACCATTAAACTTAGAAACACTGCTAGCACATTAGTTATTTCTTTTTTATTAAACTATTTTCTATTTTTAGAGTATTTTTAATCTTCAAACCAAATATTGAAGAATATGTATTTCACAGATAAATTAGAATTTTTTTCATTATATTTATATTTATATTTTGAATTTTAAATTTTAAATGCTAGTCATAGTTATAAATTTAATTAATTTACATATGTATTATTAAGTATATAGTATACAAAATAATAATTATACAATTTTTTTAATTATAAATTAATAATAGTATATTGTCGATTAATGTTTAGTGGGATTAGTTATAGGATTTATGAATATAGTATCAAACATACTTTAAACAATTACTTATATTAAAATCTAATTTCTGAATATGCTATGATAGCACAAAAAATGTGCTATCTAATCCCACTTAATTCAAGATTGTTTTTATATTCTATGTGTTTATTTAATTATTTTATTGGTTTTGAGCATCAAAGAGGTAAAATTGAGCATTACAAAGAAAATGGAGCTAAAATGGACCAATTCGGAGCCCTAACAAAGTATTTAGGCAAAAAGAGTAAAATATTACGAAATTGCCACTAAAAGGGGTGCAAAATCCATTTTTTTCTTTTTGTGACAGCATCACGACACTATCTTGTAGGGCTGCAACGTCGTCGATATAAATCCGAAGCTTTGGTTTTTAGATCATATCTTTTGATCCGAGTGGCCGTTTTATGCAAATGACTGGTCGTTTCTACCTTTTTCTGCCCTCTATCCACCTACGACATTAGTTTTTAAGTTTTTTTTTTTATCTTATCTATGTAATCAAGCAAAACGATGTGGATCTTTATCTTTTCCACTATTATGGAAGGTAAGATCTTTGTTCTTTCTAGTTTTGAGGATTTGGGAGGAATCCATTGTAGTTTGGGAGTATTTTGATGGTATGATTGCTATTTCTTGTCTATGGATTTTATTCTTGATTTATCGATTATTGTGAATTACATTTTATTGTTATTGATTGACAACCAATGTTTGATTGTGCAATTCGATGCCTTAGATTAACATATAATATGTGACATATAAACCTTTGTTAATCTCTAAGAAGCAATAGGTTAGACAAGCTTGTGATTTACTGAGCATATGAGCTTACAATATTGAATGGAAAATTAATACATTTTTTGGGGGGAAAAGATGGAGGTTTCAGATTTCTGATTTTTCTTGACCACATTTTCTTTATCATGAAACAACGATGTGGAATAAGTTTCGTCTTTTACCAAAAATTTTTATCTATCCTTTCACGATAAATAAAAAAAGGGTCTTTATTGAAAAAATCTCATCTCAAAATCCTTCACCCTATTTCCAGACTTCATCGCTCGACAACCCCCTTCACTCCATGAGTCCAGTCACCTCTCCCCTTTGGCACGACGCACGCACCGACCGTCATCGTCATTGTTTCTCTTCCCTTTTGTTCGATTATTTCTTCTTTTTTTTCGTTGTCGTCAACTCCCTCACAAACCCCCATTTTTCTGTTGCCGTCCAAATTTAGGGGCCACCAAACCGGTTTGTGGTTGTTCGGTTGATTCGCCTCGGGTTCCAATTGCATCGTCGTTGTGCAACGATTTGGCCAACTTTTTAGGTAACTCGATTAAGTCAAGTTTCATCCCTTTTGTTGTTAAATTGGGATTTTCAAGCTGCGATGGTTGAGGAATCTTAGTTTCACTGTAAAGCATTAAAATTGGTGTTCTTATTTGTGTCCTAAATACTAATAGTACGGAATATTCTAAACCGTATTGAAGGACTAAGAATAAGCATCATATTTCATATTTGGGGTTAAAGAAGTGCATCCATAATATTCTTGTATTGCCCATTTGCATTGAAGTATGACATGTGTTAATGAAAGGACTTTGTTCATTTGATTATGACACACTGAGCTAAAAAACGTATGATCCTATTGGTCCACAATAACGAGTTCAAAAACATGTGATTATGATACATTAAGTTAAAAACCATGTGATTATGATACATTGTATTGTCCATGGTTGGTTATGTGATGAAGCTTTTTCGTAACTTATAATGTGTTTGATGAAAAGTCTCATTGAAGCATTTGGTTGATTTTTCTTTGATTTTTGTTTGTTCGAAATAGGAAAATGAGGCCAAAGGAGATTTCATGGCTATGGGAGGAAGATTTGAGAATAAGAGAAGAAAAAATAAATGGTGAAATTTTTAACTTTGATGATGTGTGGAGAAAAATATGTCTTTAAGCATTTTTTCTAGTGTTTAGTTGTTATGTTTATATATGTTTAGTGTTAGGTTTTATTACTTTGACAAATGTTGTGGTTATTTCATAAGTCTCTTTTGATAATTAAAGATTGACTTAAACATTTTTTTGGAAACTTTATAGGTATTTTATTTAGGTTTTGTTGGTGAGTGAAAGTATCACTATATCTCTTGTTGAGTTTATTTTTTTTAATAAGTTGAGTTGTTTGCATTTAATTGTTATAAGTTCTTTTTGTTTATGTCTATACATTGGCCAAGTTTGTTTGAGTTCTATTAATCTTTTCTCTTAGTTTTGATGAGCTGAAAATCTTGAGTTGATAAATTTGTTTATGGTTTCTATTGAGTTGTAAAGTAATTTCATGATAGTTATAGCATAAACAAACTATGAAACTTTAGTTTGTTCTAAGTGTTGAATTCAATTGCATTACTCTTTTATCTTCACTTTGTTTATAGAGTATAAACAAACTATCGTAATTCCAATTCAATTTTGTCATTTGAAACAATTTTTATTCTCAAAATGGTGGGAGTGAACACAATTTCACTATTTTTAGATATAAAATAGAATTATGCCTTTTCAATAGGAAATAGATGATATTCGTCAAAATGTTAAATAAATGACATCTTGCACAATAAAAAAAAAAAAAAAAAAAAAAACTAAAGTGTGGAAAGAAGGTTAGGTTAAACTATCATTTTGGTTTCTATGCTTTAAAGTTTGTTCAATTTTGGTTCATGTACTTTCAAATGTCTCATTTTATTTCCTATACTTTTAAGAAATCTTAAATTTAGTTCCTCAAAGTTACTTTTTCACCAAAATTATTTAAATAATAATAATTATTATCCTATAAAGAAATACAATATACGAATATATTTTTAAAATTTATAGTAAAAATACCAATAAATAACCTAAAGTCTTTTTAAAAAAAAACAATCATAAACTAGATAGTTGTGAGACTAAATTTAAAATTTATTAAAAATACAAAAACTAAAATTAGACAATTGAAATCATAGAACTAAAATTGTAGAAACTATTAAAGATATAGGAACGAAAATGATATTTTAACCTAATTATTATTATTACTATGATTATAGTTTTATATATCACCACCATCCCCTACTAAACAATAGTATATCCATAACTAAAGAAAAAAGAATCGTATAGAAAACTTGGGATTTGTAGAACAATATATACAAACATTTTTCATAGGACGACAAAATAAAGAACATTAAAATGTCCATACCCACACGTTTCCAATTTTGACCAAGAAAATATGTCCTTTATTTTGTCTGTCCCAATTATTTCTTTTGTCTTTTTTTACTTTTTTTTTTTTTTTTAATTTTCTGATCAAAATGGTCAAAATTGGATGAAAGTTTTTTTTGGGTCTCAAAATTTAAAGCTCTCTCTTTTTTACCCAAATTGCCATTCTTTTCTTCATTCTTACTGTTGGGAAGTTGATAATACTGTCTTCCTCAGCCACCCACCTAATTAATATCAAATTACAAGAACTTTAGTATATACATAAATATCATCTAATTCAACTATATATATATAATGTTTATACTCTTATTATCACAAAAAAGAATGTTAATTGTCTTATTTTTGTGTTATGATTTTGTCAAAAACTTTATATTTATGTTTTAAATCCTAAGGCTTTTGAACATTAGGGTTAGAGAGTAGTATATGTGTTATAGAACTAATAGAATGACTTTTTTTAATTTCTATTTCAAGGAAAATAATGGGATTGTAAATTTTAAACTCTAAACTCTAAACCAATCTGAACCAAACTTAAGAGTTTTTGTATATCAACCAAAACGAACATGTTAAATTTAATGGATTAGAATGAACCAAACCAAAAGTTGTCTAAGTCGGGCTCTCTCTCACGAAAGTAGATGAGTTGTCTCCGAAGAGATCAGAAGGATTCACCAAAGATTCACATCCAACCAATTTAATTGCAACATTTTTGGATTTTTCAATCAATCATCCAAATATGGTCAACTTTCCATTTATTCTTTTTCTGTTTTTTTTACTCCAAATTAAAACTCCATTTGGTATTTTTTATTATTCAATTTTTCAATTACTCAGTGCTGGCCCCCAATCATTTCCCCCCTAAAAAAACCCCATTAAACTTTTGTCTATCTCTCTATCTAATATATGATTATATTTTTGGCTAATTGGCACATTAATTAGAGACAGTGTGTTGCCCCCCAATGGAAACCTCTCATGATTTTGCTTTTAAGCCCTGATTTTTAGTGAATAGACATATGGGTTGATTTGAAAGCATGCATGAATGGATATAATTTGTATGCCAAAAAGGTTGTTTCATAATTAATTGAAAATTCTTTTATATTTCTATTGAATATTTGGTCAATCTACAAAACAAATGATAGATTTTATAAAACAGAAAACTCAGTTTACAAACCAAAAAAGAAAAGTTCAGTAGGCCATATTCAGTAATCATTTGATTTTTTTTTTGTTTTTTAAAATTAAATTGTTAAGCTCTACTTTCACCTTCAAATTTACGGATACGGTTTATTTTTTGTATTTTATAAATTCATTTCAAGTTTGAAATACTAATTTTTTTCTTGTAGTTTTTATATTTTTTTAACATAATATATACGATATTGTGGGAATCCATAGGTACACTATCACATCTCACACATTATCATACCTACCTCATTCCAAAAGCGATTCTATTATTATTATTATTCTTATTGTTTTTGTAATTTTTAGATTTTGACTTACAATTCAAAATATCTTTTAAAAAGAAATGAAAACCATGATAAAAAAAAAAAAGTTAGCAAAAATAAAGATAAAATAGTTACCGAATAGAGAGTTAGAGAAACCCTAAAAAATGTATAATTAACCCTATCATCATGAGAGATGTATATACGATCTGAATCAAAAACTAAACACAGAGTCAAAATGCATGTGGTCAATGTGTATCTGTTAATTTTTTACCTGAATTCAGTAATGAAGTGATGTAGGAAAATGGAAGCTTCTAATCTGGCTAATTCAAGGCCAGGGCACAACCTTTGTCCTCCTCCAAAAGGAGTGAAATTTAAATTATTTGAGTCTTTACCCTGAAAAATAACAAAAATTTAAATTAATCAATTCAAAAAATAAATAAATAAATAAAGGAAAAAGGAACCCAAATAATAATTAGGGTAATTAATGAGTATATACTTACTAGCCATCTCCATGGATTGAAATGGTAAGGGCTTTCAAAGTGGTTTTCATCAACATGAACTGACCTAATATATGCAAGAACACACCAACCTTTAGGTATTAAATACCCTTTTATTTCAATGTCTTTCATCGCCTTTCTCATCACTCCTGTTATTATGTTTCCTAACCTTAACGTCTCTGTTACCACCTGAATATTGCAAGAATTAAAAATAAAATGTATTATATTTTTATACTCAAACAATTAGATTTGTATTTTTTTTTTATTATTATAGCAAATATTTGATACGATATTGTCCAATTTGAACATGTGGACGTGTGTTCTTACATTTTGTGTAAATGGTAAAGACAAGTAATCACTCCACTTCAATGGCTCTCCAAGCTGAGTTTTCTGTCTTTTCAATTCCATGTTCTCTTCCTGCCAATTAAAAATTATTAAGGTTAGGGAATATATATATATATACATACATACATATTCAAATATAATATAATAATGGTAAATAATATTTAAAATTCATTGGGCATTGACTGTTGAAATATCCTTATAAGACAAAAGAAAATCATTGTTGTTGTTGTGCACATTACATACATTCATGAATGTATATCTTTCTTTCATGATCTTTTAATTATTTTCTATGAAGTTTAATTTTGTTTAGGAAAGTAAAAGAAAATAAAAAAGTAATTAGATCATAATTAATTATTAGAGAGTGGAGAAAGATATATATATATATATATATATATATATATATATATATATATATATATCTATATTTGTATTCTTGATGTGGTTGTTACCAAAATGACAAAATATATTCTCAATTTGAGGGATGTAGCACTTTTAGTAGGACGCAACATTATATACCTTCTCTAATCTCTCTTTTTAAATAGAAATTAGTTAATGCACCGAGGTATCTCAATTAGGTTAACATATCTATAGTTACATCATCAAACCCTAAACCCTAAAGGTTTATATGCAAATATAGATTTAAAAAATCACTTCAAATAGAGACATTAAAATAAAAAGGAGAGAGAGAGAGAGAGAATAGGATGCAGGTACCAGTAATTGTTGAAGGGCAGAGGGGGAATCAGAAAGGAATTTAATGGCCAAAGTGATAAGGATTGGGACAGAATCTTGGCCTGGAATCATCATGTCAATCATATTATGAGCTATAACTTCATCTGTTACTTGTTGGCTTCCATCATTCAACAAAACATCCACAACATCATTTACTATTGGAACTCCATTATTATTATTATTGTTATTACTCCATTCTTCACTCTTCTTCTTCTTCTTCTTCTTCTTCTTTCTTCTTCCTTCTATTATTTCTTCCACTAACTTCACCATTTTCCTTTTTGCCTGAGACATTTTCACAAAAAATATATTACAAACACACCAATTTTGCTTCATCTTACTCTGCTTATTTTGTTGTAATTTTCAACTGAAAATTACTTTTTTGATACTAGATTTTGAGTTTATTACTTTTTCATTTGATGCTTTAGTTTCAAAATGTTACACGTTAAGTGTTTTGAGTTTATTCATTTTAATTTTGTCATTGGATTTTAAAATAGTACAACTTTACTTTTGAAGTTTGAGTTGATCCTAAATTTCAAATTTTAATTAAATATACACTTTTACAAAATACTAACTTTTAGTTTTTAATGTCTATTACTTAATTTAAAAGAATTATTAATTTTAACACTATTAAAAATGAATTTAAAATTCTCACTTTATTATTATTTTAAATTATTTAATAAACATTCATGCCAAAAATTGAAAATGAGTGTTTAGTAAAAAATCAATGTTAAATGGTAAATTTTGAAATCTAAAGACTAAATAGAAACAAAACTCAAACCTTAAAGAAAAAATTGTAACATTTTGAAACTTAATAGACTAAATTAAAATATCAAACGCAACATTTAATGATTAAAAGTGTAACATTTTGAAATGTAAGAATCAAATAAAAAGTAGACCTAAAACTTAGGGACAGTTAAAATTATTTTTCCTAAAATTCAATTTTATACGAGAACATAAACTTTTATAAACTTGCCTGTAATGATCTGTAAAGTGTGGTTCCTGGGATGTTTATTGGGAAAGCCATAATCCCAGCAATGAATTGATTAAACTGCTTCTTGAGAAATTCCATTTCTTCACCACTCTCCAAACTGATCAGTGTCTTTACTAGTACTTCAAAGGCAATCTGAACAAATTAATCAAATATAATTTATATATAAAAAAAATGGTTCTCTTAATTGAGAAAAATGAAAAAGATTTGACTAATAATAATGATTATGAATGTGTGATTTCTTTGGACATTATGATTCTAAGCAAACTTATGACCAACCCCATGTTTCAAATGAGAGCAATTTTTACCCTAAGATTTTTCTTTCATCTATTAAAGATATTTTAAAACTTAATTAAGTTGATAGATTACGAGAAATTTAACTGAATTACAAGATTGAGAGGAGGTATACAAACATTTTTGGCTTCATCTTGAATGTGGATAGGATTGTGTTGACGAGTATTAGTCCAAGTAGAGATGGATTTTTGAAGAAATTTTTGCATGTCTAAGGTTATTTGAGCTTTGAGATGAGATGATTTGAAAAAAGCTCCAATAAGACCATGAATTCTTCTATGTAAAGTGCCATTGATGAGCAATATAGAAGATTTTCCCATCAACTCTGTCACAGATTTTGGATAAGATGGCACAAAATACTTTGAATCACTTTGTAGAATAAACCTATTCACTTCACCATCTGTTGAAACTATTGTTGGACTTCCAAATATATGTGATTTGAAAACCTTCCCATACCTACAAAAAACAAATCGCATAATATTATTCCATGTTAAGGCGATCAAAACAAGCATAGGTTAACTGCCATACAAACATATTAGTCACCAAGAGGTTTTCCATTTGAATCACCTATATTATTCAGAAAAAGAGAGAAAAAAGCATGTGATATGTAGGGGTTATTTCACACGGGATGACAGTTGACAACTCTATGAAAATTTTTATCTCTAAACCCTAAAACTCACCGTCGGCGACGTGTGTCCATGAAGGTGTCGGGGCGGTGAGAATAAGCGGAAGAGACAAAGTGGAGGGTTTCACCGATGAAGGGGAGACCGAGGGAGCCAGAAGGAAGTGAAGGATTGTTGGAGGAGGTGAAGGAGTTTGAAGAAGATGATGATGGAGTGGTGGGGATGATGAAGTTTTTGAGGATTATGATTGTGGAAGATATGAAAGCTGCAGCTGTGATGAGCTGCACAAATATCCACGAAGAATCCATTTTTTTATGAATCTTTTGAAGTTGATCTGTATGTGTATAGATTTGGTTTGAGGTTTTGCAATGGTACTACTCAACCCCTTTTGAGATATGTTTTTTTCTCCTTTTTCTATCTCTCTCTCACCTTTTATATACAAATACGAAGGCTCATATGATCACCACTCATTCAATTTTTTGTTTTTTTTAATGCAAATATGAATATGCATGGGTTTTGAGCACGCGGAGGAAGGGAGAGAGACTCCCTATCTTTCACGGTGCAAAACTTACAGCCACGTTACGATGGTATCTTTGAATAATTGAAAGAGAACTTTTTTAGAATAATGATTAGGCGCATCATATTTACATGCCTCCATCTCTCCACCACACAAAAATTAGATTAAAAGTTTATTTTTTAAAAAAATAATTTTTAATTCTATTTTTGTGTGGTGGAGAGATAGATGCATCACGATACACCCAAGTTTTTTCTTTTTCTTTATAGGGTTGAAGATGTTTATATCATGTGAAAGTTGTAAAAGTTTGAATTTTTATATATTTTAAAGAGAAGAGAAAGAGGGATAGAAATTTGTCACTTTTAAATATGAGGGGTTTATTTATAGACCAGCGTGTAAAAGTTTGAGTTTTTATATTTTGTCGCACCCCGTGATTCATTAAAACACAAAATTAAAACTTTATAAACTTATTTGATATCGAATTAGCTTATTCCATACATAGATATATAAATATGAAAGTTGATGGAGTAAACTTTTAATATTAACTTAAAAATTAAGAATTAGCAAACACATATATAAGAGTGAAATGAAAAGAAAGAGATTATAATGGGGGAGACAAAAAGGCCAAAATAATATTTATTTAATTCCAAAGTTTGAATGATGTAGCTCCTACAATATTGGCTCAATAACATGTTTAATGGATGACAAATTTTGTTTGTATATATTATTATGTATATGTAACAATTGCTTAATTAATATTACAAATCTATATAGACCTACTTATTACACCCTACATCTCAAATAATTAATTCATTTTTTAATACAAAAATGAGTTTTCCAAAGTAAAACTTGGAATATCCCTCCATTAATCTTTGACCATATCTGACTCTTTTTTTTTTTAATCGTTTCTATAATTAGCATCAAGTGGAGTAATTTCCAAAGGGTATCCTAATTAAGTTTGAAAAACATTTATATTATATTATAAGTCTATATATAACTTTCATTTATATCAATTAGATTTAGGAATCAATGTCAAACTAAATTTGTAAAAAATTCTTTTAGCTTGTTGATGTATAAGGTGAGAACAACAAATCATCTGTTACATATATTATTATTATTCGTTAACTTAGATTTTGTTTGGTAACAATTTTAATTTTTCAAAATTAAATTGTCTCTCAAAGACAATATTGTAAGTTCCTTTCAAATAAAGTCCTTATGAATTGAAATCTTAATTTGGCAAATGTGTCTAAGCTAGTATTTGTGCATAGATCGACCTCATAGGATGATCCCATATCATCTAATCCTTTATAGAATTTGGTTGCCTAAAAAAACCCATAAAGATGTTAAACTCTTGAAATGATAACTACGTTGAGTGCAAATTGTGGCACAACATTTATGCTTAAATCATTTGTTATCGAATGCTCTCCAAAGTTAACACAAACATCCTTTTCAAACATGCACTCAGTCGAAAAATGGTTGGAATCAAAGTGAAAACTTTCAAAAGGTGAAAGTAGAGAGAAATAATTAAACTATTAAAAAATTTGATAACTTTTCTAAAAACATAAACGAAAACATTTTTCCAATCCGAATAAATTAATTTTATGACAAGTCATTCCAACCATTCACTAGTTATGCATTTTAAGTCATGGAATCACCATAACTTAGAACTCTCATTCTCCATAAATCCCTTTATTATTTATGCATGGACCCTCATTAATCATTAGTTAGGTCGACCAATAATCACAAACCCAAATATTATATACTACAAACAATTTTCTCTCATTCTCACACCCACAAAATAACCTATAGACATATGAAAGGGGGACCAATGAGGATATAGAGAGTAAAATAAATATTTAAAAAATAATAAATTAATTATATATATATATAAAAAAGTTATTATTGGTGCTAAGTACTCCATTGTAGTGGCTTTCTCATGCCTTCATGTTATAATATTAAATATAAACTTCCATTGATCATCACTCCACAAAGAGTCTGCATGTGCCACCCTATGTGATGGGAAATTTAAAAAAGAAAATTGAAGTTCATCATTGCCCATAAAATCTTTTTGAATCCAACCCATTTTTCTTGCACATTTTCAAAGATTTCCCTTTGACCCTTTCCTTAACTTATGTTCATTTTCATGACCCAACATTCATTCATTGCCAATTTGTTTAATAATTAAAGTCTTCACACACACTCTCTTCAATGCCTAGTACCTAACTAATTGATATGTTTGTTTATTTAACTATCACTAAATATAATATATAGTAACATGATATGTTGTTTGCCACATATCATCATCATGTCATCAATCTCTTTGGACCTAATCTTTTCTCTTTTCCCCCTTATTTTGTTTTTGTTTCATTTTCAAAAAATAAAAAGAAAAGAAAAGATTATATATCTTTGAGAATCTCATAGAAAGTTATTAGAGAGGAAAGAGTTTCTTTATTGTCCTCAAAAAGAGTCTCTAGAGCTTTGGGATTATTTTGAATCTTGCATTGATCAACTTTGTATAATCTATACATATAAAGATGTAATAGACAACTTATATGGAGCCCTAATATTTGACTACTTTGCATTAGTGAAATAAAGTTGTCATGCTTTTGGCTCAACAACACTTGATTGATCCATTTCCTTCATCCATGGGAATTTTCTTATTAAAAAAGGTGGAAAAAAAACTTTGTTTTTTCGAAAAGCTTTAAATTGTTGTTCATAATTCATAATTTTAAAAAGAATTTTTTTTCAGTACAACAAGGGAGGCAAATTGAACTTTAGACTGAGAATAGAAGTCATGTCAATATCACTAAGTCAAATTCATTTTGACAATTTTAGAATAACAAGTAACTACACTTGACATAGTTAAACCGTACAACTATTTATTTGTGTTCTTTTCATCCTTTAATATAAGATATTTTTAATAGCTAGATTTTAAACCTTTCAACTTTGTAGTTAATTGATTTATGTAGTTAACTATACAAATTTAGTAACTTTAGTGTTTGTATGGCACATCGTTAATTACAAGGTACTAGACTAATTTCAAGCTAGTTCTAAGTCACTACTACAAATTTGAGAATGAACGACATTAAAGGAAAATGTTTTTATCGACCGATATAGAAGGTCCGATTTGTTATTGTGAGTGTCTAATAGTGCTATAACAATGAATGCATAGACAGATACAAAACTAAAATTGTATATGCTACCTTTTTTAAGTTACAAAAGTTAAATAAATACAACTTTAAATGGAGATAAACCTTGAAAGAAACTTCTTAAAAAGATCTTTTTTTCAAAGTATAAGAACCTAATAAAAATTGAACTCAAAACTTAACCTAAAATATGTAACTCAAACTTATAATATAACCTAAAATATATGTCAAACACAAAGATAAACTACCAAGGAAATAAATCTTTTGAAAAATCATCATCCAAAATACACCCAACAAATCTTGTCCTTTGGTATTTAGGAAAACCTTAGGTTAAACAAAAGACAAAACATGTTGTGTTCATACTGTCTGAAAAATGAATGTGAAACAAATCAAAGTAACTCATATAAGTGATTGGTTGGTTTCTAAATGATAACTTAGTAAAAGGTTTATCAAACATTTCAAGTTCCAATGAGTCTTTAACTTGAAACTAAATCTGCAACAGGAACAAAGCAAACCATGTTAAATTAAAAGGTAACACTTGTAGACTAAGTTTCCTCTTAAATATAATTTCTTTCTTTGCTTTTGGTTCCTGTTCCAATGAATATGATGCCACCTTTTTCAAGTCAAATCTTCTATAGTTTATTCATCATATCTCATCAAATTTTATAAAAACATACAAGTCTAAATTTGTAGCAGCAGAAAACTAAAACAAAAAAAAGAACGTAAACAAAAACTGGAATCAACACCTCAAGAAAAAAATTCTAGTTAGTATGGTGTGAGACCTATAACATAAAACAATATATCATCTAATGTTGGACGAACAAAGTATGTACTATTCTAATACTAGAGATTTTTCATCTCTAGCTAAGTTACTTTGTCACGAAACTATAGGACGTTCATTAGTTCATTAAAACTAGTAGGGAGTGTTGGAGACACTGAGTTGAGTTAGAAAAGTCTGGAGTTCATGTTAGAGTTAAGAGTTTGTGTTTGAGATGCAGAGTTGTATGGTGAAATTTTTCTATAAATATGCAAGCTTCAATAGTAAACACACTATTGAAGTTAAAGTTATTTAACATCGACTCATGGAATCGGTTGGACCAAACACCCTTGTGGAGTTGATCCCATTGTACCCCTGCTCTCTTGTCAATCTCTATCTTTCTTCACGTGTCATAATTTTTCTCTTTCATTGTGGGTTAGAGAGTAAGCATGGATCAATCCATCCTTGTTTGAAATCCATATTATTGCATAAATGAGTGATTATGTTGGTCCAAGTTACAGCTAATCTAGAGATTAGCTGTTTCCTAAGTTTTGGCAGCTCTTGCCTTTTTCTTCATAATGACAGATGTTATACCATGTAAGATCTTTGACGATGTCTCGTAGAGATGTCAGAAATAATTAGGAAATTTACTTTCTAACACACTAGAAAATATCGTAAGTACAGTACTGCAGCATATTTGAACAATTTGTCTACTAAATACACATTGACTTGGAACATTTTTCTTTTGAGAAAAAAATGAAACTCTTTCTTGTACATCAAAATCCCAGAGAACTTTCACCTTCTTCCTGTCATGTTAGTATGAGTGGCAGTAGATGGATCTGTTCAAAGGGTTAACTTAGTAATATTGAGCATACCTACTTTTGCAATGGCAACACAGTGCATGTACTAATACCAAACATGTGATTGCAGGACTAACAATTGTCTGAAATTATCAGGTTCTAGAAAATCAACTCCATGATCGTCCTCCACCGTACCCCCTTCCACGATCTCGAAATCCCCCATGACCTGATTAACATACAGTTCAATGTTGATAAGCTCAATAACATTCATGAACAAACACATTCGTGTATAACTGTATATGTAAACTCCAGCGAGCCATGCACCAGAGAAATACAAGTAATGGACCAAGCTTCTTGATTACTTTTCCTTTTATCCCGGGCGTTGATTTTTAAAAGTACTGGCAGTAAAAGAAACAAGAACGTCATTTCACTTGCACAGAAAAAACTAACCTGATGGAGGAGGAGGCGCACCACGACCCATTGCTGCCAGTTCAGGACTAACCTTCTGTCCAGCCTCTTCAAGAATCCCTATAAGTTCTTTTGCAAATCTGGCATTAGCAGCAGTAAAGAAAGTGTACGCAGTTCCTTTTGCTCCAGCTCTCCCTGTTCTACCAATTCGGTGAACATAATCCTCCAGAGATCCAGGAAAATCATAATTTATAACATATTTAACGTCCTTCACGTCTGCAGTCAAATGACATTATTAGGAAATACTAAAGACAGCAGTTAAGTTCATCAAAAGATGAAGCTACAAATTTATGAGACAAATACCCAGTTCCTTAAGCAATCCCAATGAATTCTGGTCCATGCAAATCTAGTGTAGGTAGCTTTTATCCTTTAATAATAAGCAAGAACATTCTTTTCCTTTCATATATATAAAAGAGCAAACTTAATAAAAAAAATGCATACAGAACAAGAAAGGAGATGATGCATCTGTTGGGTTACCTTTTTTTCATACGAACACTTAAATCTGAGGATATTTTCAACAGAGAAATTTGCAGAATAACAAATTATATGAGCGTATGAAACTGATATTCTTCCAGGTTACCCATTTCCCACGTTCTCATATTTTATTGAGTTCTTTGTTGGGAATGAATTGCTTGTGTGGTTTCACCTTTTGAGGCAATTTACTGAAATAGGTAAATTCTTTTTTTTTCCAGTATCTAACCCTTGTTTTCATCTGGCTTTTTGACTCCCGAGCTAACGCTATCTTGTCCTGGCATCCGGCTATTATTTTACACCCTTTTAGATTATTCTACTGCTCTTCTTTTTCTTCTCCCTTCTTGCTTCGTCTCCTCCATCTAAAGCCATTTTCTCATTTATCTTTCTGAGATGGTAAAAATTGAAGGTGTTTTTTCTTTATGAAACATGAAGGTGTCGAAGAAAGTGTATTGAGCAGCTCCAAGGAAAATCCATCATCAACTTCATCCGAGGTTTGTTTTGTTTGCCTTCTCGCCATAACCGTTTACTTTCATCCTTTTGAAGCCTCACATAAAATCAACATGCTATTTCCAAAAACATAAAATTAATATGGAGTTTCTGTTAAGCCCACCCAGAGATAGAAGCAAGTTACAGTGGGTTTTCGGCGTATTGGCTTTTCAGCAAAATCTTTGGTCCAATCGGTAAAGGCACACGTTCACAGTGTTAGGTGGTCAACACTTCCCTCCAGGTTTTCAACTTCTTCCTTATTTTGAAATATTACTCTGCTTATGCTTGCAGATAATTTGGATCATTATCCTAATTAGGGTAGTTTTGTTGGGACCCTTATCTTTAGTTTTTATTGTTCCTAATGGAAATTCTGTTTCTTCTCAAAATAAATGCACAAGCAGATCTCCAACAACTACTGTAAAAGGCCACACCTTCAAATTTTCACATAGAAGACATACCTAAACCACGAGCAGCAACATCTGTAGCCGTCATTATAGGACTCTTGCCAGACCTAAATTCTGAGAGGACCCAATCCCTTTCTGCTTGACTCTTATCGCCATGAATTGAAAGTGCAGGCCAACCATCCATGCGAAGCTGTCGGGTAATTTGATCACATCCTTTCTTGGTATCCATAAAGATCAGGATTCGACTCCCATCCATGATATCCTCTAGTAATTTCACCAATCTGGAAAACTAGTCAGTACCATTTACTTCTCATCATACCCTGATGGGCGTTTGGGGAATTATGATCCCTTAAAAATACAAACAACCACACAAACTACTCACTTGTTATATTTTTGATTTTCAGAGACAATATCGACATGTTGACGTATGGCATGATTAGCTTTCAAATCTGGAGAACCAATGATGACCTGTGGAAATTATTTTTTATTTTTAAAAGAAAAAAGAAGTCAATAACAGCATAAGGAATGCTAAAGACCACCTCCCTAGTCTGTCCACAAGAGAAGAAAACTAATAGATTTAAATTTTGGAGAAAGAATCTTGCAATTACCATCCACAGCAGTTATCCTGAAAAACAAAACTTTATTTCATGGTGGAATCCTTTTGTCATAAGATATTAAAAAAAAAAAATACTGGCATGCTATGGAAAAAAGAGAAGTAAATGAACCTCACTTCTTTCTCAGAATTTAGAAAAGTACAAGGTAAATTTTGCAACATAGACCACAATTATGTCCCTGAAGAAGGTATTTGAGTTAAAGAGCTTTTACCTTGTATGGATTGTAAAGAAACTGTCTGGCCAATTGTTCCACTTCTTTAGGCCAGGTAGCACTCCAGTACAAAGTTTGTCTATCAGGTCGAATCTGTATTGAAATAAAATAGCATTTAAGAAAATTTTAACAATTAGGCACAACACAATTAAGTGTCATCACCAACTAACCCATAAAAAATGAGCACAAGTAAAGCCACCAAAAACACACATAAATGCCTGGCTCAAAAGCTGGCTATCAACCAGGACTGCACCAGAAGCCAAGAAAAAACAATTCAGTTTTAACAAATCTTCTGAACAGTCGGATTGGGATTTAGTCTGCAAATTTATTATACAGGATCTAATTCCAGAAATCAAACTGATGAAAAATGTCACAACTAAATTTTTAACGAATATCAAAAGTCAAAACATTTGGTTTGCATATTTTGAAGGAATCTTTTCTTGTCTGTTAAAAAAATAAAAGAAAAAAAAATTAACGGTAGGGATAAAACCATTGGAATGGGTATTGAACATTTATGAGGCAATAGACAATTGACCAGTAGTATAAAAGCCAAAAAAAAACTATAAGTGAACACAGGACAAGAAGAATCAAGTTGCAAAAAATCCCAAAACTGAGTTTTTGAACAAACCAGAGGTCCACAGAAACAAAAAGTTTTCATTTTTACTTGATATTTTCTGAAACCTTTACCTTCGATCTATCAAACCTATGAAAATAATAAGTACAATATAACAGTAATGTGATTACATTTAGAGTACAAGAACTTAAACCTGTGAAACAATTTTTCGTATTTGAGGGTCAAATCCCATATCTAGCATCCGATCAGCCTCATCCAGCACAAGGTAAGTGACCCTTCGCAAGTTTGTATGATGCGACTCCATCATATCAATCAACCTCCCCGGTGTAGCAATTACAATTTCAACTCCTGATTTAGTTTTTAAAAAAATCAAAAAAAAAATCCCACAACGTAGGGTGTAAATATAAAAAATCAGGAGGGGAATGGATATTCAATTAATAAACCATGAATGTAAGAAGAAAGTGTTCACTGACACCTCAAACGTTGGTTAGGATAAGAGTATGAACATCTTGAACTTAATTCACCATTTACCTTTTTGAAGATCACGCACTTGAGGTCCCTTAGGAACACCACCATATATGCATGTGTTCTTAATCTTTGATGATGCACCAAATTTCGTAGCTTCTTGTTGTATTTGAACAGCAAGTTCACGAGTAGGAGCTAGAACTAACACAATTGGACCATCTCCAGGAGCTGAGAAATATTATAAAACGAAAATAACAATCAATTGATTTGAAATAATGACCACAATTAGACATTTACTACTTTACACACGATCTCCTTACAAAGGATTGGCTGGGCATTGACATGGACAATTGCAGGTAAAAGGTATGCAAGCGTCTTCCCTGACCCCGTTTCAGCAATACCAATGAGATCTCGACCTTTGAGGGCCATTGGCCATCCTTGCGACTGAATAGGAGTAGGTTCAGTGAAGCCAGCTTTGGCAATTTCTTGCATGACATAATCTGACACGCATAATATGTTCAAAAATCTTTGCATGCATTAATTATAAAGAAAGTTCAAAAGCTAAACATTAACAAACTCAGGTCATATCAAGAATAACGCATATACAGAATGTGGCAGAACTGTTGAATGTTAAGATGAGAAGTCAAAATCTAGTTTGTACCAGGAAATCCAACATCGCGGAAGGACTTGACTGGTTTTGGAACATCACGACCTTCTACAGTAATTTCCCTCCTTTGACGATATTCCTCAACCTCTCTCTCTGTCATTGCTGCCACTGATGGTGCCTCAATGTAGAAGTTCTTCTCAAAATGAGGCAATCCATCCAAATCCACCTTTTTGAGGGCTTCAGATCCATAATAATCACTCTTGCTAGAGGAGGATCGAACTGAACTGCTATAGCCTGTAGACCCACCAAAACCTGAATCACTGCAGCAGCCAAAAAAACATATTGAGAGAGTCGCATTATTTAAGGGAAAAAACAAGAATCACCAACATGGTTATCCTAAGAAGAATAGGGAAGACAATACATCATTTTCCCTAAAAAAATACAACAGTACAATCACAAAAAGAAAACATAGGAATAGTTAATTTAAAAGATTATTGTGATTAAAACTTCATACATTTGTAAGTTGAAAGGACATACTCTCTATGCAATTGTGGAACCAAAAGAGATGAGTGATTATGGCTTTAAGGGTGATTTTGTAGGGAGTTGGCATCTTCTGCAAGGAGAAATATGGAAAAGATTAAACATTGAAGACTGAAGGTAGGAAGTTTATTGATCTTTTGAAGCTGCTGGAAAATATTCATGCTAGGGTAAAATGGTGAGAGGACTAGGGATCTTCATTTTCATTGTTTTGGATTTCACAAAGGGAATTTTGGATTCTATCAAAAAAAGAAAAAGACGAAGGGAATTTTTGGAATGGGAAATGCTCTAGAAAAATTAACGTATTTGATTCTTCAGCTTCTTATTAGGTCCTAAAATCTAAATACATCAAAAAAGCTTCAGAGGAGATGTCCAATGATGGCTTTAATCTGTTGATCTCTACTTGAGAGTTGGTGAATTTTTGGATAATCAACTTTTTTACTGTCCTCACAGTAAGAAGTTATGGACTCTCTTTTCCAAATCTTTGGTCTATCCAACGAAGAACAAACATACATGCTGGAAATAGGATACAGCAATAAGCACTTTTAAAAAACCAGGATACGAGTACATTAAGAATGCCATTTTTTAAAATATCATTCTAGTATATATGTAAATTTAACATAAAAATACTACATGTAATCCACTAAAAAGCATAAAATGTCAAATTAATGGCAATAGTACAAAATACAATACAAACACTAAAATACTATACAAAAAGTAACATCAGAGATATTAAGATACAATATTTTAAAAAATAAATAAATAAAAATAAAAGTTGGTGGCAAACCGGAGTCAAATTGACCCAAGAAAAACATTCGAGGTAGAGATACGAAGAAAAAGGAAGAAGATGAAGTTGAATTTGGTTGGAAAGGAACAGCAGGATTTTTAAAGATAGTTCAAATTCTTTTGATTCTTTTTGGTCTGTGGTCCAAAACACAGCGTCTTGGTGGTGCTTAAACCACACAAACCTTTTTTGTAATTATACGCTTTCCATGATTTTTAACAACTGGAAAGCGTTGCTGGCTTAGTTGTCTTTTAGGGAGGGCCTCCTTGGCCTTCGCCTTTAAGTTGTTCGTTTCTGGTTCTTATTATATATATATTTCTCTGTTTCTATTCAAAAAAAAAAAAATGAAGTTGAATTATTGAAGATATTTAAGTGGGTTGTTTTTTGCATGACTTCGTGGGGACTCAGCCGTGAAGATAAAAATTAGATGATACTAGGGTTTGGTCTTTCATTTTTTTTATTTATATTTATTTTCTTTTAGTTTTGGGCAACGGCAATGACCTTTTTATATAGACTATTTAGTTTTGAGATGGGAAAGATAAGATGAGTTGGCGTGCCCAACTCACATATTTGGAAGGGGACACATGTATTTGATATTTAAAAAAAAAATACATCAAATCACGTGCAGATACTTATTTGGGAAGTCTTTGGGCATCGCGAAATCTAATATTGTCCGATATCAATTCTCCACCTCAAATGAGGTATTTGTTTCATAGCCAAGAACTTTCAATGTGTTAGAAAGTATTGTGTTTCATATTCTATGTAGTCATAAGTTCACGAGGAAAGCAAAGAATCTTTGGGCATGTGCTGTCAATTCAACTCTTAGGTAATATGCCGTGGGAAGAGAACAACAAAATATTTAATGAACAAGCAAACAATTGGAGATATGTATTTTAAAACGTTAGATAATTCAGCCACAACATTTAATAAAATCCTCGATCTCCCAACATAAAACAAATCAATACAAGACTAAACAAGAGATAAGGCTTTATACATAATAGCAGTGATATTGATTTATCCTCAGGCAACTGAGAGGTGGGAAAATCAAAATTCTGAGTTTTCAAAAGAAGAAGAAAATAATGAAGAGGGTGGAGGGGCTGAAGACAAAGCCAAGTGAAGAAACATTGACTAACAAGTTACAATTGAAAGATCTTACCATTCAAAGGTGGTTAATGTTGGTTTCTACATCTAAGGAAAAAAGAACAATTGGCTAAAGTAAAGACAAAGAGGAAGCTAAATCCCATTAAGGAGGGCCCTGAAACAATAGATCAAATAGGTTGTTCCTCCTCCCTGTGAACAAAAGACCACAGAGACCAGGAAGTTTCTTGAGAAAGCCATAAGTACAAGAAAGATTGGTAAAGAACCCGGGTTTAAGGATCTCTCAGAAAATGGTGCAACCATTGTCTCCTACATAAAAGTTAATAAAAGAACAAAACTCGAAAGATAGGAAGAGATTGATTTCCATGGGTTCATAAAGGTGTCCTTGGAAGCTAAACTGAAATCTTGGTCAAGAGATGAAACCCAACAGAAGCCACGAAGCATGAGGCTCTAAACAGACCATCATAGCTACTTTAAGAGAAATGCCACATTATGCATATGCACAAACTTCTTATGCTTAAACCACCCACCACAATAGATTGACGCAGCTCCAACTCACTAAATGAGACCCACTTCCCTCCTCCACCCCCTCCCATTAAAAACCTCTCACGATCTTTTCCAAGTGTACTTTCAGCATGACGGTTTTTTAAATCTGTTTTACAAATGCACTTTTGAAGATTAATCAAGTTGCTTCATATTACTTAAACATTTCATTCCCTAGCTCATATTTTTCGACATTAGATGACTTTGATGATTGCTTTAGAAAGATAACAAACATAAACCCAACTGATAAATGAACATAAAACAAGAGAAACAATATTTATAAATAATTGTCAAAACACGTTCACACTCAAAATGAAATGTGGAGGGGGGGGAAACTTCATTTTCCAAACCAAAAACAGCTTTTAAACTCAACTCCTGAATAGTGTATCTTCAGGGTAGTCACGAAATCAAAAACTTGTTTGTGGGAATACGGTTTAATCCTTGATTTAGGAGTAATGGTTAGAGCGAAACAGTAGAATCATTTTTGGAAACTGATACAGCATTCGCAAAAAATATTGGCAGTAAAGTTTTGGCAACAGCTTGGAGTAAATCCTTTGTAGTAACTACACATCTTCAGCAATTAATTCGTTATTCAATCAGCTGCGCTGTAATAAACTTAAAGCAGCAAAACCCTATTAGTCAAAATGAGAAAGCCCTCATCGTCGTGAAAATTATGTAAGCTCGCAAAACCTAGGTGCATTAAAAAGCTTAAAATTGAAAGCAAAAGAAACCAAAACCCACATTCGAATGCGTTAACAAGGAAAAGGATGAAGTTAGAGTTACCTTCTACGGTCGCGGTAAGAAGTGGGATCGGAGGAGCGGCTGTCGTAGCGACTCATGGCGCCGAAGGTCGCCGGAAAGAAGTTAACGAAGTGGGAATTTAAGGGTTTTAGAAGGTGTCTGTGTTCGGTGAAGGGGAAAAAACGAACAACGGAGGATTCTCTGTGCCCTTCGCTCGATCGACTTCGAGGTTTGCTAATCTTACGGCTATGTTTTTCTTTTCGGCTCACTGCGCCTATTAGAGGGCGCCACGTAATATAGCGGTGTCTTTCATATTAACAAGATTTATTGTTCAGTTTCCATAGAAAAATTAGGATAAAACACTCATTCACAATCTATTTTCTACGAAGAATACGTGGGATGGTAAAAAAAAGGTAAGTTTAGTTTAGTTTAGTGGTATTGACATTATTTGGGTCAGAGACATTTCAATAATAAAATCTCAATCATACAAAACGAAGGTTCGATTAAATGTTTAATAGTAAAAATGATTTATGAGGTAGTCGCACGAAGTTATGCTATTTCTAATAAAGTATATTGTGAGAAAGTATCGTGGAAATCAAAAGACGATAACTCACATACAAGAATTCATAACTCGTTCAAGATTAAGATTGAGTTACATATGATCGTTCTACAAAATTTCAATAACTAACGGATTTACAAAAGAGATTTTCACATGTATATCAACTGCATATTGTTTAAGATTACATATAATACACTTAGTTTTTTATTGTCAATGGATAATTTAATATTACAATTTGAATAATTATTCGATAAATTAATTAATTATGAGGGTTCAGGACACACATTTCAACACTAATATACTAACACTAATATGATTGTATCTAATACAATAAATATATGTCTTTTATAGTATCATTGATCATCTTAAGTATCATTAATCATCTGATGAACAATTTGTTTATGGTTCAACTATAAACTAAGTCTCTTTCAAGGTAGTGAAAAGGATGTGACCATTGTTCAAGTCCTAGAGTATGCACTTAAGAAATTACTCATCATCAATTTTCTTTAGATAGGAGCAATTAATTTCATCTTATGAAATTACGTCAACAACTCTCTATTTGGTGAAATCCTCAAAATGGTGGGCATATTAAGTTGACGACTCAGGGCACTCTCACCCATGCAAATCAAAGACGATGTCTCGCAAGCAGAAGTTCATAACTCATGTAGGATTTAGATCAAGTCACATATGTTCCTCCTTTAAAATATTGATCTCTTCAATTAATAGATTTACAAAGCAAGATTAAATATTTCGCAGTTTATTCTTATACAAACTCTGTATATATGGTAACCACACTCACATGTCTCCACATGGACGATTTGGATCAAACTGTTTTGTAACAATTACAAAGTAGGTCGTATCATATCTCAAGGATATGACACTCGTCCTTATCCATATACTTTATATCCTTTAAGTTATTGATGCTGGTTTTCATGCCCTAAACTAGTGGTTGTAAGTGTATAAACAAAGTTTATATTTATCGATATTTAAATAAAATCATTTTTATATTATATTATATCGTAGGGTTGCATAACTCAATCCAATAAATAAAATCTAGGGTTATTTAAATGAGATCTAAAACGATATGTAGCTAACATATAGTGAATTTTGTTCAAATAAATAACATGAATGGTCTATAGTATATATATGGATAAGGTTGGGTGTTTTATTGTAATGTCCCGAGTTTAGGAATGAGACATGAATGAACCGATATTGCATCTGAATGAAAGGGATCCTAAGGACATGAAAGTAAGGTTTAGAAAAAGCTTAAAAGAAATGAAAGCTACTATTTATACCAACAAGTTGCACTTTCCTTTTCGGTAACTCAATCATAGGAACTTCAAAGTTAAGCGTGCTTAGTATGGAACAATTTTATGTTGGGTAACCTCTTGAAAAATTTCCTAGGGTGCATGTGACACATAAGCAAATTGGGATTTAACGATGCAAAAAATGTGTCGTGAACAGATTTCTTGACACATATTTTGTGTCATATGACACTTATTTTATGTCGTTATAAACTATTTCTTGTCATTTAAAACATGCCATTATAACTAACTATTGACACAAGAAAATGTCATCATTGAGGTCCAATGGTATTCCTGTAATGTTTCTGTTATTTGCGACAATTTGTTTGCATCATAGATTGATGTTTAGTGACATTAAATTACTGTCAATATAAGTGTAGTCATAACAAGTTATTTAGTTACAATTGCTTTCATAACGACTCTTATTTAGGGCCATAAAATTTCTTAAATTTAATATAACAACAGAAATTTTATGGCCATGTAATTACTATATTATACCTTTTTTCATGTCAACAAATTACAATTAAGGACTATGATAATATACGTCAATCCTGTTATTATTGATAAAATAATTGGAGCAAACTCATCATAATTTAAATTTGTAAAATGATCGATATATTGACAATGAAGCATATATTTACATTGAGAAGGAAATATTTTTTATGTTTTATACAAGATTCCACCATATACAATGAACTAGATGGGATCTTAAACTTAAAAAAAAAAAAAAAAGACAATATCAATAAGAGACATATCTATCGTGTCATGATTCTATGCTCCAAAGTGGCATCGAAAACCTAAAATGTCGATAAAGTTTAATACTAATGAAAAACTTTGATGACATCAAGAAAGTTTACTTATCAAACTCCCAAAAAGTACTAATATGAACCAAATGTCTTCTCAATTAATACATAAGTATAAAGTCCAAAAAAATGATAAAAATGAGTTTTCAAAAATTATAAACTCTTTATAATATCCAACTCATATGTTGTTCATGAAACTATGTATTTGGAGGTCATACTTGTACCAACCGTAGGTTAAACCACAAACAACGTAATTTTCTAAGTGATTCGCACGTGAGAATATATTATACACATTTGAACAACTAGTTTCATCTCATAGCACATACATTAAAAAAAACAATTCATATAGTCATGTACAACAAGTAGTTTCAACACAAAATAATCAATGCCAAACCGTAGGGAACTTAAACTCCCACTTTTTTTTTAATGCATACATGGGGATTGGAGGGTATAGCGACTACTTTGGCAATAACACCTTCATTAAGAATTTATTTCATACTACAACATCATTTATGAAAGATACGCAAAATGATGATTATAAAAAACGAAGGGAGGACCATCTTTTCTAGAAACATAGAGTTCAATAATGAAAATTTCTACAACTTTCACTATCCATCAGAAACATTGTATTTAGAGAATTTTTGGCACATACAATCAATTTATTAACTAAATACAAATGATAGTAATAGTTTGTTCAACTAAGTCTTGAAAATTTTAGAAGTTGGAAAAATTTGAGGCTTAAGTCACCTGTAAGATAAAGAGTGTATGATACTGTATCCATAGTTGAACATCTACACCAGTTGTTTCTCTTCATACGACATTCATTCACTTGGCCTAGTAACAAATAGAATAAACAAGGAAAGCAATAGATTAAAAAAAATGACAGTACAATCAAGAACTTCATTATATTCCAGCATGATTTATGAAATACATACACGTACAAACAGTCTATCAATACAATTAATGAATGACTACTAGTTGCAAGATAGTCAGAACAGTCCAACACTTATTCTAGTTCTACCCAGTCATACAAAAGTTGCAAGAAATGATTGCTTATAAATATTACCTTTCATCATATCATAAGAGAGCATACGGTAAACCATTGTCGATTTAAGATTTTGATGTGAACACGAAGAACCTGAAAACAGAAAATGATTATACTGTGAACACAACGGCCATCATTCAAGCAAGACAACTCTTTATCCAATGCAAACAAGTTTCCAAGGAAAACTACATTTTGAAAAGAAAAAAAAAAGTGAGAAGTCACAAGAAATATGTCTAAATCTGTAGCATTGTATAAGTATTGTATAAAAGCACACTTAAACTTCATCAACTACGTACTGAAGAATACAAGAAGTACACACTTTCCATTTGTTCCTAAAATAGCAATTCTACTACTGCGAATATAGTGTAAGACATACCTATCGGGCACCATTAACTCATTCCATCAAAAAAAAAAAGTCATTGAAACCCATTCCATCCTTCCAACAATTCCTAGAGTAGAATGTGAGTAGTTTAATTAGTTCATACCATATAGCGTCGAAAGTATAAATTTAATAGAGTATCCTATAAAATAATATCTTACCATTTAGCCACCTTGCAGTCGGTCCATGGGATCAAAATCAGTACGTATGTACAAATGTATCGTGTTACTCCAAAATATAATTTATATGGACATGGATTTCCTAAAAGTTAAAAAAAAAAAAACCAAAATACAGTTTACGTCATTCAAACAAACTCAAGTTAAAGTTCGCAGACAAGTTTCTAAGACAAACTTTGAATTTGAAAACAACATAGAACGTTCAAGAAATATGTCTAAGTCTCACATTGAAGAAGTAATATAGAAAACCACACAATAGGTATCTAATTTACAATTATTTGACATCCAAAACATACATTATGAAAATGTCAAAGTAAGAAATAATAAATCACACAGGTTCCAGATATCTACGTGAACTACAAAAGTTAAGTCTTTATAGTATATGGAGAAGAAACAAAAAGAGCTAACACATAATAATGGGAAAGTTGTAGTACTACTCCTTCCACAATACGCGAAATACACACTTTTCAATCATTTCTAAAATAGAATGACAAGAAAAGTGTAAACATACCTATTAGCCACCATTAAATCGGTTTCATCACAACAAAAAAGTACTCCATTCTACACAAAAATTTCTATAGTAGAATGTGAGTAAATGAATTTCCAAAAGTTAACAAAGAATACCATAAGTACTTCATTCTATGCAAAGAATACATGATGTAAGATAACATACCTTGAGATTCTTCTATCCCTAGCCAAAAAAGAGAGAAATCTAATTTTACTTCAATTAGTAATGCAAAACATGACTCAAAGTGACACTTTAAATCTCAAAACAAACTAAAAAGAAAACTCACAAACTTTTTCAATGTTACTTAGGTACCCAGTCAGTTAAATAATTCCTACAAAAGTTTGCATAACAAAATTTCTACAAAAGTACTAGTTTACATAACAAAAATTTCTACAAAAGGTATTGGAAGCATGAAATGATTCTTATCAACCTTTTCCAACAATACAAATAGTACTTTTCATAACAACAATATACATTGGAAAATAAAGAAAATAAAACAAACAGGATTCAAGAAAGATATTATCCTAAATGAAAAACCAACTAGCAGCAAAATGAAATAGCTACAACCATGGTTAACCCTAACTATTGATGATTCTCCAACAATCACAACAGCAAGCAAGACATAAGGACATGATCCAAAACCAAAAACTAAAAGAAAAAACTTAATTGATAGCAAAGAAGCGCTTGTCATTTTGCTCATACAATGCAACCAGAACTTCAATCTAGTAAAAGAAATGCAAAAGAGAGAATGTATCGGAATTCGAATGCATGGATAAAGAGAGGAAATTTCCAAGAAAAAGAAAAACAGAGAGCCAAGGAGTAGAGAAATGATGATAAACAACCTTTGGTGAGAGCATTAATAATGCCATTAGACTCCAAATAGTCAAATCTATGTTTTGGTAGAGATGTGGAAACTAAGATCGAAGACCACAATTTTCTATTAAAAAAATCCACTTCATTGAATAAACACCAACTTTTTAAGGATCTAAACAACAACAAAAAGTTTAGTGTTACAATATAGGGAATATAGGTCGAAAATATTAACCAACACAGTTGGATTATACAAAAAAAGACATCTAGATTATACATGAAAATCAAGCCTAAACACCCACTTTTTTCTCTTACACTATTTTGCTTCCACCCTTACAATATCTCTCATTTTCATTCTCCTCTTTTGCATGACAAATAATTTTTATTCACCTCAAAATCACTGCAACTACAATAAACCTAAAACCAAAATAACATACCCAGAACTATCCATTAAACAAGAAAAAAGAAAAAGGGAGCAACATGGTTGTATGATAATTGCAAATCCATTTGCTTATTTTCTAAGAAAAAAAAAAAAGAAATGCAGCTACAAACCAATCCTCCATCAAATAACCAAAATACCATGATTGTAGATAAAAAGAGAGTAAGAAAGAAACTCACATGGGCAAATGTATCCGTGCAGCAAGAATAGTATTGCTTTACTTGATATCATATTTGTCAATAAGATCCAAGCAATGACAAAATCAAACTACTTTATTGATGATTCATAAAGGAAAATAACTATTTATTATTATTTTTATACATGATTACTATGCTACTACTAAACAACAGTAACCTAACTTAAGCCAACATATATCGTTTACTCAAAGAAACATTTTTTTGTTTCTTTAGGAATTTCAATATAAGAGAAGTAGCAATACTAGATGTTCAAATAAAACTATCACTTTGTAAGTTTGATTCTTATCCATTTCGAAATGGCAAGAACCTGAGAAAAATGATAGAAAAGTCCAGCAACTTACATATAGTAAACAAAGTTCTAAATAGATTCCCAAAAAATACACACATAAACTATTACAAATACAATAAATTTTTCTTGTATTTTAAGTAATACATATATCAATACTTCATTTTTACATTGTAGTAAGGTTAAACATATTTAACAAGAAATAAAGAAGAATGAATCAATATCAAAACCAAATCTATTTACAAGTTTCTTGAACTAGAAAAAAGCTCACTAAAACCACAAATAAGTCAATGGAAACCCTAAACAACTAAGCTAGTCTACCATAATAGCAGGATAATCATAGTATTTCAGTACTAAATTTAATCCAATAATTTAAAACAAACTCGAACTTATCAAAGTGAAAATAAAAGACTAATGCAATTGAATTCAACACTTTAGAATAGACTAAAGTTTCAAGTTTATATATATAGTTTTTTTATGTCATGACTATCATGCAATTACGATACAACTCAATAGAAACCATAAACAAATTTATCAACCCTAAGTTTGTAAACTTATCAAAACAAAAGAGCAAAGATTAATAGAACTCAAATTCACTTGGCAAATGCATAGACATAATAAAAAAGAACTTAGAACAATTAAATGCAAACAACTCAACTTATTAAAAAAAATAAACTCAACAAGAGACACGGTGAAACTTTCACTCTCCAACAAGACCTAAAAATAAATACCTACAAAGTTTCCAAAAAGTGTTTAAGTCAATCTTTAATTATCAAAAGAAACTACCACATTTGTTAAAGTAATAAAATCTAACACTAAACACATATAATCATAACAGCTAAACACTAGAAAATGTTTAAAGACATATTTTTCTCTAAACATCATCACATTTAAAAATCCCACCATTCATTTTCCTTCTCTTTTTCTCAAAGCTTCCTCTCATAGCCATAGAATCTCCCTTGACCTCGATTTTCTAATTCGAACAAACAAAAGTCAAAGAAAAATCAACTAAATGCGTCATTAAGACATTTCATCAAACACATTGTAAGCTACCAAAAAGCTTCACCACATAACCAAACATGGAGAAGAAAATGTAGATTCCCATTAGGAAGATGATCATAAACCAAAAGTTTTTGTTCTTTAGCATAGCAAAAAGTTTTTGTTCTTTAGCATAGCAAAAATGATTTGTGAGTTCCTTTTTCAAAAAATTGAAGAAAGATTCAAAGACATGAAAAAGAGAGATTACATGCATATACAAAATGGATATTACCTATTAGATTTGATGCAAGCATTCAAGCATCCAATAAACCCTCAAAAGAAATGGCTTCTAAACCGGACAACTAGAAACCAGTTTGGTGGCAATTAATTATGGACGACAACAGAAAAATGGGGATTCGTGAGTGAGTTGACAGCGATGAAAAAGAGAAGAAATAGTCGGACAAAAGGGGAGAGCGATGATGATGGTGGCGGTCGGTGTGTGCATCGTGTCGGAGGGAGAGGTGACCGAAATCGTGGAGTGAAGGGGGTTGCCGAGCAATGAAGTCTGAAAATGGGGTGAAAGATTTTGGGCTAAGAGTTTCTCAACAAATGGACCCTTTTTTATTTATCGTGGAAGGATGAAGGAAAAAAATTGGTAAAAGATGACACTTATTTCAGGTTATTGTTTTGTGATGCTCATAATGTGTCAAGAAATATCAGAAATCCAAAACCTCCGTCTTTTCCCGCAAAAAACGCGAAATGTTTAGATAAATGACACATTTTTTTCTCCTTAATCCTATTTTCACTATTCATTTGTGTCATTGAATGTCCATTTTCTTGTAGTATGAGTAAGGACAAAGCATGCTAAAAGGACCCGTGTTGATTTGCGAGAACAACTTTCACTCTAATAAGTCTTTAACACGATGATGCTGCCAGGTCATATGAGATGTAGGAGAATGTCCAGATTGTCATTTGCCAAATTCGAATTTTGAATCCTGGTCCAAATCCTAGGCCTGGGGTGTTACATATGGTATCAAAGCAAAACCTCTCCCACTAAGATGTGGTTAGGGGACGAAACAAGCAGAAGCTGGTGAACATGTAATGCCCCGGTTTTAGGAGGGAGACATGAATAAATCGATTTTACATTTGAATGAAAGAGATCCCGACGACATGAAAGAAAGGTTTAGAAAAGCTTAAAGGAAATAAAAGTTACTACCTATACCAACAAGGTGCACTTGACAAAACATGCTGAAAGGACTCGTGTTGGTTTGTGGGGACAACTTTCACTCTAATAAGCCTTTAACACAAGCAAGGATGTGTTGTCAGGTCGCAAGAGAATGTTGGGGCCGTCAGTTGTCGAATCCCAGGGTGTTACATTAATGATTGTAACACTATGAATACGACCCACTTTGTAAAGGTTACACATGGTGTTATCCAAATCGTTCATGTAAAGATATGTGACTGGATGTATCCTATAAGTTTGTAAGATTAGACAGTGAAATAATTAATCTTTCTCTACAACTCTGTTGATTGAAGAGATTAAGATTTCATAGGATGATCATATACAACTCGATTTTAATCCTAAGTGAATCACGAACTCCTGCTTATGAGGGCTTGTAAGTTGATTTGCATAGGTGAAAGTGACCTAAAACGATGACTCAATAAACCTATCATTTTTTTACCTGCCCAAATAGGAAAACTCAAACATAATTTCACAAGATGAAATTCACTCATTCTCATTAAATGAAGTAAATAAGTAGTTACCTTAAGTGTCGACTTTAGGATTTGAACAATGAAACCCACCCTCTCACTAGGGGAAGACGGATTGGGTTTAGGGTTGGATCACAACCAAATTGTTTATTAGAATATCAGTAGTACTTAAAGATAAAGATATGATTAACAGGGTAAAACAAACATCTGACCCAATTGTAATTACAACAACTTGTGAATATCGCCTTATATGGTGTGATTATATCCATGTACTTAAAATGTCTTACACTGAATAAGAGTGCAATTACGAGTTTACAGTGGTTTTTCCTATAGTTAATGAATGTTGATTAATTGATTAAAGAGTTTAATTAATTAATCTCAAACTATTGAAGCTTATAATTTGTAAGTCCATTAGGTTCCATTGCTAACTGACTACGAATTAACAAGGATAGTAGGTTTAAAAGAATAATTTGAATTGTTCAAATTAACTAAGGGATAAATATATATAAATTATATATGATATAATTAATAGAAAATATAATGTATATTGATACGTTATGATATATTGCTAATTGTAAACATGATTTATAATTGAAAATATATATATTATTTGGGAGAATGAATATATTTGAATCTAGTTCAAATATTAAATTAATATGAATAGAATATATATTAATATACAGTATAATGTATAATGATACATTAAAATATACATATTTATTTGTAAATATGATTTATAATTAAAATTATATATTAATTGGAAAAATTAATGTATGTGAACTTGATTCAAATATTAAAATAACATAAATGAGATTTTTATATTAAACTATTTGTTATGAAAGAAAGTGTGGTACAATGTAATAAACATGAGACGTTTAATTAAATCAATTAGCTAATTAATTAGGGTTTTAATTTAAAACTTTCGTACAATTTTCCATTAAAATGTGACTTTGTCGGAGAAAATCATGGGCAACAAGAAAAATGACAAAATAAAAGGTTTCATTTTGAAAATTAGCAAAAAATAATTTATATTATAAAAATAGCAAAATGAATTTTATAATTATTAATTATGAATTAAT
>JBBPDJ010000017.1:8999932-9028061 GCA_037974625.1 Cucumis cinereus
AGTTACAATCCATCTAGATTTTCTTAAGGGTATTTTGGGATTATTGAAAAGTTGGAACAACCGTTATTCTCGAATTTACTATAAATCTTATGATTTTCATTTTCTCCTATAAATTAAAATGACCCTCCAAATTTTCCATTTACTCCAATTCCCCGAAAATCAGACCTTAACAAACAAGAATCATGGATTCGGCCCCAGCCATAAAGTGTAGTGGGCCTTTAACCAAACCCCCACATCGCAAGTAATTGAGCCCATTAGGCCCATTTAACAGCAGCAGTGCTTAAACCTCTCTGAAACCCACACTCCGATTATCCGGTAGAAAAAAAATGGTAACTTTATCGGCGACTTCGACGTCCATTGTTGCTTCATGGGACACTCAACAGAGGCTTTCATACAATCCCAATGCCCCAAGAAACCCCAACAAGAAACCCAATTCTCTCTCTCTTTCGCCAACCTCACAAGCCACCGGAAATGCCTCCTTAACCGCAACGAACCTTCGAACCAACCAAATTGTCTCCGACCTCCTCAACCGTCCCAATCGCAGCTCAATTGAAGGTAAATTCACGATGGTTTTCGATTTTCTGCTGGAAATTTCGAAGTTTCTTCTGTTTGGTTGATAGAAGTGTTGGGAGTTGTTGTTCAAATCGGGTTTCTATCTTGTTTTATGCATTATGGTGTTAGGACATTGTAACTGAACTAGATTTCTGTATGATGGTGGAATTGTTTGGTGTCATAGAAAAGTAGATGCAATGCAACCGAGAGAAATGGAGGTGAAAAGGCTTGTTGGTTTGGGATTAGAAAAGTTCAATTTGACATAACTTAGCTTGACATTTTTTTTCCTAACGAGGGCTTCTTATGTTATATAACACACTGAAGACGTTTGGAAGCTAATTGATGTTGGTTTGTTAAGAGTAGTAGTGGAAGACAAGGCACAATAGAACCGAATTTAGAAGATTTTAGTCAAAAGATTCTCATTGTTATTTTTCCAACTTCCAACTTTGAGATATTTTCATGGAATGTGAGATTTGTTAATTTTAGGCAGCAAATTGGTGGAGCCAGATGGTCTCTATTTGGGATATGACCAGTGGTTGCCAGATCCACCAAAGGTGCAGAAGCCCCGGTCTGTGTTCAATGCAGCTTCATTAGCATATATTGGCGATTGCATCTATGAGGTGCATTTCCAACTCTAACTTTTCGGTATTGATATTCTTTTGGAATGTTATGATTGTTTCTGATGTCCAGATTTTGGAAGCGTTGTAAAGAAATTGATTGCAATCTCATGCCTAGAATGATGTAGAATTTAAATTTGGTTTTCCTTTATGGTTTACCCCGACTGTTTCTGAAATATGCAGCTATATGCTCGCCGGCACTTTCTGTTCCCTCCGTTAAGTATTGAAGAATACAATGACCGTGTTATGGCTGTTGTACGTTGTGAAGCACAAGTATGTCAAGTCTTGCTCAAGTTAATGCTTAAAATGAAATAAATCATTTCCTAACGATGTACATTGTTATGTATCATCTCTCCTGATAAACTATCAATTTTTTATTGAGTCTGTGATTGGCATGCAAAAAGACACCGCAAGGATTGAAATTACCTAAATAGATAATCAACCAGAAACACAAAAATAGGGGAATAGCAACTAGATTCACGGTACAAGATTACTAGTCACAAATAACACCCGGTCAAATAAGAGGGTTGTTCTCTCCATAGAAACTATTGTTCAATACAAAACACATAAACCAAGATAACTAACCCTAGCACAAAAAACAATATCAATACCAACATTCTCTTGCCACATCAGCCCTCGGGACCACAACCAACTACCCCTTTGTCAGGGTGTAGAACACTTTTTGCCCCTTCTCTTATACACTTGCTTATTAGGACGCCTAATAATACCCCCATGAAGTAGAGTCATCTTGTCCTCAAGGTGAAAGTCTGGAAATTGGGTTGTAAAGACAGCGTAAGTTTCCCGTGTGGCTTCATGTTCAAGCCGATTCTTTCAAGTAACCAGACATTCCCAATCCCTCTTGGCTTCATTCCATTTCCAACGCATCTGATCAACCTTGCTTGGCTCCAATACCCATTCCATTTGATCGTTCATCATTGATATGTCTGCTTGGACTGTATGCTTGTCTCCCATAACTTTCCTCAACTGGGAGACATGAAACATTGGATGAATCTTCGTTGTTTCATGTAAGTCCAGCAAATAAGCCACCTCTCCTACTCGCCCCATAACCTCGTATGGTTCGAAGAATTTTGGAGACAATTTCTCACAACGCTTCTTAGCCAAAGATTTCTAGCGGTACGACCTGATCTTCAAGCAAACCCAATCTCCAATGTCAAAGGCCACGTCCCGACGATGCACATCGGCGAATTTTTTCATTTGTTCTTGCGTGTGTATCAAATGCTCCTCAGATTAGTATCTCATCCCTGTTCTGTAACTAGTGTTCCACTGAATTATTGGTTGAAGTATAGGGCTGTCCATAGACTCCATACGAAATAATGGGAGGAGGTGGCTTGATTGAGGTGTGATAAGTCGTATTGTACCAGTATTCTGCCCATGCCAGCTTCTTGCCCCATATTTTTGGTTTCTCACTACAGAAACAACGCAGATAAAGCTCCAAACATTTGTTCACTAACTCCGTTTGGCCGTCAGTCTGTGGGTGGTATGTGGTGCTTTGTTTCAGTTGGCTGCCCTCCATTCTAAGCAGCTCCTTCCAAAAGTGACTCAGAAAAATGCGATCACCGTTTGAAACTATGGATCGGGGATATCCATGATGTTTCACCACCTCTTTTACAAACATTGCCACTACCGTTTTAGCCGAGAAGACCCAGCGCCAGAAAATGTGCATACTTACTCAAGCGATCAACACCACCAACATAGTGTCATACCCTTTTTTACGCGAGAGACCCTCCACGAAAGCCGTCGAATATCCTCCCAAAATGCGCATTGGGGATGGGTAAGGGTTGTAGCAACCCAACTGGAGATAAAGAGTGGACTTCATTTCTTTGGCTGGTATCACAATTTTCCACATATTTTTTTGATATGCGTCTCCATTCCTTCCGAATATAACTTTGCTGCAATTCACTTATAAGTGCGAAGATGTCCCGAGTGGCCTCCTATAAGAATCATGAAACATATGAAGGATAGTGGGAATCAAATTGGAAGTTTTGGGAATAACGAATTGACCCTTGTACAGAACCTCTTTTGTCTAACCGTATATCGTGGAACACTATCGGGATCTTGAATCACTCGGTCAAAGATGCCTTTCAATTTGGAGTCAACCTAAACTTCTCTCTATTACACTTATATCGAGCAAAGACGAAACTGTGATTACCTTCAACTAAGCTTCGCCGGATATGCGCGAGAGAGCATCAGCAACCTTGTTTTCTGGTCCTGCCCTATAGAAGATTTCAAAGTCGTTTCCCATCAGTTTAGTGACCCATTTTTGCACCATTGGTGGCATTTCCCTCTGTTCTAGAATGTGGCAGAGGACCTTCTGATTCATGTAGGTCGGGAAACGATGCTCTAACAAATAATGTCGCCATTTTTCTATCGACAAAACAATGGCCTTGAGTTCCCTTTCATACACAGATTTTTCCCTAGCTGCCATTAATAATTTCTGACTGAAGTACGCGATGGGCTTCTTGTTTTGTGATGGCATTGCTCCTAGCCCAATATCTAAAGCATCAATCTCAATTTTGATAGGGGTGTTGTAATCTGGGAGGTCTAGGACTGGTAGCGTTACCATTGCCTTCTTTAATGTCTCGAAAGCCGTGGTAGCCTCCTCAGACCACGTGAATCCATTCTTCTTTCTCAATCGTGTGAGAGGGGCAACAGTGGAGCCGTAGCCTGCTACAAACCGCCGGTAGTACTCGGTTAAGCCCAGAAATTCTCTCAACTCCTTTACGTTACTGGGTATTGGCCATTCGATCATTGCCCTAATTTTTTCTTAATCTGCTTCAACTCCCTTTGTCGAAATCCAGTGCCCCAGATATTCAATCCTAGCCTTCACAAATTGGCACTTTTTTTTGTTGGCATAAGCAATGTTTCTGCAAGAGTTGAAAGACTAGTTCTAAGTGTTCCACATGAGTTCCTACATCAGCAATGTGTACAAGGATGTCATAAAAAAACACCAATATAAATTTACGTAAATATGGTCGGAAAACCTGAGGCATAAACAAGAAACTCATAATGGCCCTCATGTGTGCGAAAGGTCGTCTTCCTCACATCTTCATCACAGACTCGGATGTGATGATATCCGGACTTAAGGTCAATTTTTTAGAACACTGGCCTCATTCAACTCGTCTAGTAGCTTGTCAATCATCGGGAAACTTGTTGGGAACCGTGGCACCGATCAAAGCTCTATAGTCGATGCAAAATGCTAACTTCCATCCTTCTTCTTCACTAGAATCACCAGGGTTAAAAAAGGGCTAATGCTGGGACGAATGATGCCCGTAGCCAGCATATCATTGTCAAGCTTCTTAATCTCATTTTTCTGGGCATGGGGATCCCGATAGGGTCTCACATTAATTGGGTTTGCCCCTTCTTTCAATTGGATTCTATGGTCAATGTGTTGCATTGGAGGCAGACGGTCGGGCACAGTGAAAATATCTTACTCCTTTTGCAACTGCTCCAACTCTGGTTGTAGCTCGTCCACCAACTCTTTGTCTTCCTTTAGAATCCCCATGGCACAAAAATCAATCAAGAAGCCATGATCCTCTGATTGCCAAGTCTTGGTCAACATCTTCAAAGAAACCTCCATCCGAGATTAAGAAGGGTCCCATCTTAATATCACCTTGGCGTCCCCGACAGAGAATGTCATAGTTAGATCCTTCCAATCGACAATCATCGATCCCTGTTTACTTAACCATTGCATTCCCAAAACCATGTCGAGGTTGTCGAGTTCTAGTGGAAGGAAGTCCTCCACGATAATCATCATTGGCAGTCCACGGTGACCCCCTTATACATTCCCTTCCCCTGAACTGCCTTCCCTTGAGCCCATGATGAATCCATAATGGGTTGTTTCTGTCATCAGCTGGTTGAGGATTTCCACAAGTCTTAAGGATATAAAATTGCGAGTTGCCCCACAATCTACCATGATCTCAATCTCTTGATCCTCTAGCGACCCCTTGATTTTGAACATGTCGGGCTTCGTCAATCAAACAACTGAGTTCAGCGACAACTCGACCACCAGACTAACTTCCATCATCCGTTCCTCCATGGCTTCGTCTTCCATCTCCGTATCTTCAAGATCGTCTGCCACTACGTAGAGACGCAACTCTTTGTTCTTACAACAGTGACCTTTGCTAAACAGTTTGTCACACCTGTAGGATAGACCCTTGTCCCTTCTCGCTTTCAATTTCGAGTCTGTCCACCTCTGAAAAGAGTGTTCCCGCTTATTTGTTCGTTCGGTCGTACCAGAGGTAGTAATGGTCGTGGGGTTGGTACCTGGGTGTGGAATCTTTTTTGCCAAGGTGATAGTATGCGTGACCCGACCCTCTGCGTTTTTTACCGTTGGCTTTTGGGACGATTTCCAGTCCTTCCCATATGGACCTTGGGTCGTTCGAGCTGTTTCAATTTTTTCCTCTGCCAATTGGGCCGCGTCCATCGTATCTTCCATGCCCACTGCTCTCATTGAGAAAACCTTTTGTCTGTATCACTGGATCTAAACCATTCGTAAACGTACTCACCAAAACATCCTCCGCCATGTCCAATAAGGGTGCCGATAGTTCTTCAAATCGCCGGCAAATAATCTGTCACTTTTCCCTCTTGTTTAATGGCCAAAATTCGAGCACGAGGAGTTCCCAGTGTTGCGGATGAAAACGAGTATAGATTCTCTGTTTTAACTCCTTCCACGACCTAAACCTCTTCCAATTTTTCGCCCATAGAAACCAGTTTAAAACCTTTCCCTCAGGCTCACAATCGCAACTTCTCTTTCTCATTCAAAAAATGCAGCTAGAAGTAGTGTTCCGCCCTGTAGAACCATCCATTCGGGCCATTTCCATTGAACACTGGCATCTCCAACTTTTTAAATTTGATTTGGTCTTGTTCTGCCGCCAATTCGCTGAGTTGGGAAGATATATACCTTCCTCAGTCTCCTCCGTTTCATCAGCTTCATCCTCTGTTCGGACCTTCCTCTTTCTCGTGCTCACTCCCGTTATTTTCGAGGATGCTTGTGGTCGCTGTCGATCGCCATACATCTCAGCCAACATGTTGTGCATTTTCTCTGTTGTTTTTTCTAAGGTCGGTATCTTTTGTATCTCTGCTTAATGGCTCCAATGTCCATTTCTGTCGCATTAAGCCGCTCCTCGATTCGCTTTTGTGTCATCTTGCTCCACCTCCCCAGAGTTTCGAACGACTCTGATACTACTTGCAAAGATTGAAATCACCTGAAGAGATGCTCAACCAGAAACACAATAATAGGGGAATAGCAAAAGTAGATTCACAACACAAAATTACTAGTCACAAATAACACCCATCCAAATAAGAGGGTTGTTCTCTTCATAGTGAACTATTGTTCAACACAAAACACACAAACCAAGATAACTAACCCTAGCACAAAACAACAATATAAATACCAACATTCTCTTGCTACATCAGCCCTCGGGACCACAGGCAACTATCTCTTTGTCAGGGTTGTAAAACCCTTTTTGCCCCTTCTCTTATACACTTGCTTAATAGGACGCGTAACAGACTCTGAAAGTAATGGTATTTCACTTTCAGCTCCCACTTTGTATGTGGTTGTTATGTAAGTTGTTAGGTCAGGTTGACTAATGGCCATAACTTTCCCACTCCTCATGAGTCTCCCCAACCCTCCATCCAGAAAGTAGGAAACTGGGAATGTTCTGTTCTGTCTTATTCTAATTTGTTAACAATGGAGCCATCTTTACATTCTATGGATCTCAACTGTAAAACCACATTGTATTTCCTCTTACTGATACAAGGTAGAAGACGTCTAAACTCAGATCTATTTTGTTGTATTTCAGGATGTTCTACTGCAGAAACTTCTAAATGATAATTTCTTAACAGAGGCAGAGAGGTCAGTTTAAGTATTTAAGCACTTTCATACCTTGTCTTCATTCCCAACTTTAATGCATGGAACTCGGTTGTCAGTAAGAAGTGGAGAATTCAACTGCCCCTTTAATCCTCATTCATGTATATGCTGCACCCATGAACTTTTCTCCCCTGAATCCTGATTTGTTGGATCTTATAAACTTTAATGTAGGGACATCCTTCGGTGGGGAAAAAATGTCGGTTCCTCCTCTAAAACGCGAACCAAAAAACGTGCTGGTGCTGCAGTTTATAATCGAGCATCTTCGCTAGAGACCTTAGTTAGCCTCCGTTACCTTTTTGTTCATTTGAAATTATATTGGCATTTCATCAAACAAATGTCTGAAACTTATTGTTTATATTTTTTTTATAGATTGGTTACCTTTACCTGAACAATGTGAAACGATTGGATGAAATCATGCAAAAACTTGGCTTCTCAACTGATTCATCCTTGCAATTGATTTCAGAGGAATCAAATAGTAAGTTTATTTATAAGACTTGCAATCCCCTTCATCATATTCTACTGGAAAAGCTTCTAGTAGGTGGATAGGCACCACATCAGCCTGTCGACTTGTGATTACCACCGGCTGAGTTCATCCTAGTCAGTGGATAATTAAATATTAAACTAAAGATTGTCTGCTGTTGTGTTCATATTCCATTGGCAGTCGTAGGCATAAGAAGTTGGATTTTAGGAGTGGTCGAAAAATTGGTTGAGGATGTTTGAGAGGTGCCTAGATATAACGCCTCCTTATAGGTGTCGGTTACTAGACCATTTTGTTCAATTTTATTTTCTTTTTGGGGGGAGGGGAGGTGTGCTCCTTGTGTTTTCTTTCAATTTTTTCTCATTGAAAACGCGGTTTCTTACCAAAAATTATCTTTTACTCTCTGATGTGAGATTATTTGTATCCAACAGTATGAATTCTCACACGCATTCATTTTGACCCTTTTCTAATATGAACTCCCAACATTTTTTCCACCAGCTGACCAACCAAGGAAGTTAGGTGATGAAGAAAAGACCTGATCATCGTTGAGCTAAACCATGGTACTGCGCTAATATTTCAAAACAGATCAATCCATTGATGTCTTTACAACCGGTCAGATATCAATTTTCATGGCTATTGGTTCTGCATGCTCTCTGTACATCTTCCACCTTTCTTTAAAAGTCATAAAGTTTTGTGCAAATAGGCATGTTTAGTTGACATTTTTGGTTACTGCTCCTTGCTATTTGTGTGAGTTCTGTAAATTATTCTATAAAAGTCAGTAATCACTTCCCAGTTCCCAGTTATACCATGTTATATATTCTGATGATGTCTCAAATTTCTATCTGTACCAACATTGTATGGAATAGAGATACCACACCTTATAGTAGATATTAAGCTCATAATTTGGAATTGAATATAGTATGTGTTTGGATTGTATAGAAGATTAGGTTCTACCGACGTTGGTTTGGTTTGTGTAGTTTGTAATACATAGTAGTAGGGTGCATTTGGATTGTCTTTCTAAGTGTTTATAAACATTTTTTTTACACTAATAAATCTTTGTTTAAACACTTAAAAAGTCAATCCAACATACACATAGTATAAGACGTGAGTTTCATCAGATTGGGCTTATGTAACTCGTACAATTAACAAATTTGTAGTTTGGAATAAGAAAACTGACAACTAAAGTACATGGAATAAGAAAACTGACATACTACATGGGGTCTCCTTTTCTCAACCTTTTTCCCCTCAACCCATTCAAATAGTACCACTTTAGCTTTGAGGCCAAATGACCATTTTTGGACTCAAAGCATACCCAAGGAAGCCCGAGATGATCCAAACACAGAAATGAAGTCAGGAGAAACCCATCACTTGAAATTTGGTGAACCCTCAGTGTCTCTAGAATGTGGAGACAAAAAAGACATGTTCCGGAATCTCTGAAATATTCAAGAAGTTTCTGAAGTCAACACCACAAAGAAGATAACACAGGATGAAGTGATAAAAAGGAAGATGATGATTGAGAACTGATATGAAAAATTGACTGTTTGTCTGATGGCTCTGATCTGATGACTCAAGTAGGCCCAACAGTGGCCATGAGTTTTGGATATGGCTTCCTTCATTCAAAGATTAGCACCTCTCTTGAGTGTGTGGCATTCCCATCCCAATGTCAAGGATAACTCTTAGCCTTAGCCTTCCAATTCATACACTTCTCTTCCACATGAAAGAGATGGGAATTTCAATTGGAATTGAGTTCCAAGCCTTTCCATGCTTCTTTCTCATCAACAATAGACTCTTGGCGTATTACGGATATTATTAAAATATCGATGCATGGCACGAAGTGCAAGTTAAAGTTGAAAAAACTAGGGGTTGTTTGGAATAACTTTTCAAGTGTTTAGAAAGTTGTTCCAAATAGGTTCATAATCTCACTTTTGTACCGTTGCTATCTTGATCCAGCACAAACTTATTGAATATAGAATGAGATTAATGAAAAAAATCTTGGTTGTAATAGTTTTGATTGAAAATGAAATTATGACAAAATGGGGATTACAATTCATTGTCTCCAATTTATGGGACTCTTAGCTTAAATTTCTGGCCAAGCATGCTTTCAAGAGAGGCCAGTCATGTTGTGTTCTAACATGGATAAGCATTATGAGTCATCCTCATCCTCTACAATAGTGAACCATATTTTCTTTCAACAATCACACCCTTCTCTTATCTTACTTTGAATCCTCAAACATAATTTTCAAAACTATTGTGATTCTAAATTGAAACAACAAACTATTTTGTAGCAATGGCAGACACAAAAAAAGAAAATACTTAGATCTTTGAAGTGGTGGGGTTTCTCTTTCAAAATGTTTGTGGTGGAGATATGGCCTTTCACTGTTTTTAAGTGGCTGAAGCTTTGGACCCCTCAAAGTGAAAGTGACTAGAAAAGGCAAAAAGGTCACAAATTTTAGAACATGGGGTTTGGTCCCATCTCTTAACCAACTTATAATTTAATGAGATTTTGGAAGGGTTGAGATGCCTTTCCTTACCTTTCAATCTACCAAGTTCCTTCTACAATTTGTGTATTTTTATGTGTTAATATACACACGTGGGTAGTTCAATTTAGATGTTTCAAATTTATGTCGAGTTGAAAAAAGTTTCTACCAAATTAGGTTGTCAGTGGTGGTCATCGGAAGGGGCCAATGGAGAGTGATGGTAGCCACTGGTAACATGGTTGAAGCAAGGTAGAGGCTAGTGAGTGTATTTTGATAAAGTTAATGAATTATACAAATAAGAAGAGATTAACCATTAAATAATTTTAAAAGATAAAAATAAAAGAAAATCTGAAAGATTGATTTCAAGTGTTCATCTTAAACTAACTTATTTCATAAATCCATTTAACCAAAAACTATTTTGAGTAGTTGCAAAACACTCTAACTTTTTTAAAAATAATTTTTATAAAAAATTTTTTAAATACTTTCAAAAGTTAAACCGAACACACTCTTAATATATACAGTAAAAAGGATTCACGTAGTCAGAAACTACTTAACTTCCAATCATTACATACAAAAAATAAGGGTTGGATAAAAGAAAACCCTACACCAATTTTGTTTTTCATGCAATTAGGATAAGATTCTTTCGTAGCAATTACATATTGCTATATTTCAAATTAAAACGTCAATTCAACAATAAGAAAATAGGGAAAAAAAACCCTTTTATTTTAATTTTAATGCTTTGAAATTAACATCAAAATCATTAAAGTGCCTGATTTTGATTATTTTTTTTCTTTAGGTTATGATGATGGAGTAGGAGTCAACTTACGTGTGCCAAAATAATGATAAAATAAATAAAATTATGAGTGTCAATTGAATTGATAACTTGTGGTTATGAGTAATTAAAATAAAAGGCTCTAATCCATCATTAAATTGTTTTTAATTAAACAAACAACCTATGATTATGACCCTTTCTAATTGACATTTAAACCAACTTTTCCCCTTTTTCCTCTCTTTAATAAGAATGGGCTAATCAATGAAAATTAGTTGAGAAGATAAGAGTTAGTGTGTATATATATATATATATTTATAAACGTACCAAGCTTGACGGTTAAAAAATGTGAAAATATTTATAAACGTACAATCATAAAAAGTAGTGTAAACATACATGCGAAAATATTTAAGTTAACATCTCGACTTAGTGTTTGAAAATTTGGGAGAAAAATGTGTAATTAAATAACTTAACAAAAAATTAAGCAAAGAAAAACAACAAGCGGTAAACCAAACTTCTTTTGCAAAAGATTGCACCATAAACTCGTGATTTAATAACTCAACATCGCACCCCAAACACAAACATATCAATTCTACATACATTAACTTCATAGACATATTAACTACGTACATTATAATTCATATCATCGTCCTTATCAACCTTAAACTCTTTTTTGTTTTTTTTTTTTTTTTAAATGCTACAATTATATTATGATAAAATATGTCATTTTTAACTCTTTGTAGAGGTAATTTCCTTATATTGTTTTTATTTTAAGACATAAACCAATTTCATTGTACCATCTTTATTTCTTTATTTTTAATATATCAATTTTAAAATAGAAGTACTTTGTGTCCTTTGTGAAATGTTAGGAGTACTTTGTCACACATATATATAGACAAATTTTGTATTAGAGATGATATGGAATCAAACCTTCCCACTACTTTATTAGGGAAAAATAATGAAATTTGATTATTACAATCTAACTATCACTATAAATATGAAGGAAAAAAAACTTTTAAATATCGATTTATACTACATAGCAAGCAAAACCCGCTACTTTAAATTTGCTTACGTATACAAATCTTTATTTCATTGATCGATTTTCTCTCTTTCTTACGTGTTTATCTTGTTTTTTAGTGTTATTTGTTTGTATCTTATGATTAGAAATACTCTTCAATCCTAATTTATTAAAATTTCAAACCATATGGTGACACTTGTGTTCTTCCTTTTGTCAAATAAGTCAAATAATTTAGTTAAACTTTATATATTAATTGAATTTTTCTTTTATTTTACCTAAAATTGTGTAGGTCTACATCACAAAACCAAACTACTTCTTTCCCCCACAAGAAAAGGAAGAAAATTACAGATAAGACAATAGTATAATACCCACAATATTTTTATTAAAATAATATATTTCGTTTTTTTTTTTTTCTAATTATTATCTTTAAAAAAATACACAACATGGGCCTAAACCCGAGCCCACATAAAAGAGAAGTAACTGGAGCCCACCAAATCCAAGTTTAAATTCATGATGACGTGGACTACATTGGCTACTCTAATTGTTGGTTGTGTGGTAAACTCATCCAAAACCCTAAACAGAAACAAGATAAGCCCTTTCTTCTCTTTAATTCACCATTTTTCATGGAACTTGTTCCCCCTCCTCTTGGGTCCCACTTGCTCTTTTTGCTGATGTGTCATGCTGATCTGTTTGCCGATGTGTAATACCCATCCACTTTTTTCTTGCTGATGTGGTATTTTCCCCCATGCTTATCAACTAGGCCATAGGCCAATGATCAAGGTGGGTATCAAAGTTATTGTTTGTTATTATCTTGGTTTAAATTTCATTTTAGTTTCCAAATGATTAAATTTATCGAATTAGTTCCTTTTAACTTTCATGAATAGATTGTCTTTGAAATTCTACATTTGTTTAATTTTGATCTCTAAACATTTAAAATGTCGAGTAGATAATATAACTTTGAGGATTTTGAATATGTGTATTAGCATGTTAGTTCATGAGCATTATTTCAACCCATATAGATTAGAGATAAACATTAGGCGATAATTTAGATGAAGAAAATAACATTGCTATGATTAAAATGATTATTTTCTAAAAAGTTAAGGATTAAAGTAGACATTTTAAATGTTATAATGAATTTAATATAAAAAAAAAGTTTTGGAAGATGAAGTGAAAATCAATAAATAAATAATAAAGGAAAATAAATTATAAATGGAATTGAGGATGATGAAGCAATTTGAAAATGGATTGAGACTAAAAAGTCCAATGTGAAGAAAGATGATGATGGAGGAATTTTCACGGCCCATGGGCTAATTGGGACCACATACAAGTGTATTAATTAATGGGAATTAATTATTATTATTATTAATGAATTATTTATTTAGTTATTAAATTTCCATCGTCACATTTTATTCATAATTTTACCTATTCATGAATTCGACATTGCCACAATGCATTTTCATTCCATCATTAAAGAACCCCTGAAATTTGATAAATAGATAATAAATTAAATGTTATTTTCAAATAAAGTAAAAACAACAAAAAAATTAATAAATATACTAAAAATTCCGAATTTATCACTGATAGACATTGATAGTGATAATCTATTGAAAATTATTCCAAACAAAAAAATTACTAAAAATATTTACAAATATAGTAAAATTCTAGAATCTATAAAACGATAGACATTAATACACAAATATATATATGTTCAACAATTCTACCATTTGAAATAATTTTCAATAGATTGCCCCTAATATAAATATAATGTATAACACTAAAATTTAACTAAATTAAAATTATAAAACATTTATTTACTTATCAAAATATATTTTTCAAATTCTTTTGTATAACTTTTTAAAAAAATTCATCCACACAAATATTTTATCAATGGCTTTTGATATTTCGAATTTTGAAATATTGATATATCAGCATCAATGTTTTAAACTTAGGCCACGTTCACCAAGTCGTAGTAAAAATTGACATAATAATAATGGAATTTCATTGATAGATTAATTGTAATGAGCTCAACGTAATTGAATTGCTTTTGATCGCCTTTTATTTAAATTTATGGATTTTATCAAATTTACTGTTACAGTTGTCTCTACCTTAACCTTTGGAAGTCAAGTAGTACCGGTAACAACAATAAAAATGTCAAAATTGATAATTTTCACATGTAACAATAACAATAATGATAATCATAAGAGTAATTATAGCTTTAACGGTAATGATACGACGTAATTCTCAACCGTAATCAAATTGAACACCCTTGACTTATCAATTCGATTGTGTTATTTAATTACATATTTGGACGTCGGCTTTATACATTACAAAAAAAATCAAATTGAACCCACTTTTTTTTTATTTTATTGATCCATTACATTTTCAATAGGATAAACATGACCTTAGATTAATATTATAATTAGTTTTATTATTATTATTATTATTATTCCTTTTTAAAAAAAATGAGCTGGCTTGGAAATATATTAAATGAATTCAAGTGTTTGACAATGATGGGATTGACAAATTGGCGTGCGTGCTCCCACCTAAACCACTCCAATTCACTCTCAACTCTCAACCTACCAATTTATGATTAATCTAGACATATCAAAAATAATAAAAATAAAACATAAATTTTCAACAAAAATAAATAAATCTCAAACTATTTACAGAAATAGCAAAAAATATATTGATTGACACTGATAAGTTTTTATCAACCTTTACTAATAATAGATTTGTATTAATTTGTATCACTAATGATATTAATGATAGACTTCTATTAATTTATATATTTGATAGACACTAATAGACTTCTATTTGCGTCCATCAATAATAGACTTATATCATATTTTTTCATTGATAGACTTCTATCAACGTCTATATGGGTTGTAAGTAATGTAGAATGTTTTTCTATAATTTGTAAATAGTTTGACCATTTTTTCTATATTTAAAAAACCTCCAAAATAAAATAATTATACACTAGAAAAAGAATTTATAGCTCTGATGTAATGATACAGAATGTTACAACTTTATCTTTAAAATTTGAGATTTGTTTTAATTTGGGCATTAGGCTTTAAAATTCTTACTTATAACCTAGATTTTACACTAAATACTAACTTTCAATTATTGATGTTGATGTCTAATAAATTAATTGACAAAAAATTATGAATTAAATTTTAAAGTTGTTTTTAATAGTGATTTTTAATTAATTATAATTTTTTAAAATTAATTAACGGATATTTAACCCGAAAGACAAAACAAATATTGTATTTTTCATGAAAACTTGAAGTTTAAAATATAGTCTTGAAATCTAAAACCAAATTGAAACAAAACTCAAATCTTAATGATAAAATTATAATAATATAAAAATTTATAGACTAAATTGAAACAAAACTTAATAGTTACTGTACAACAACTTAAAACTGAAGATCAAATAAAAATTTGCCCAATATTTTTAACATATAAATTTTATCAATTTCAACCCAATCTTTTCTTTTTATCTTTTTCCACCGGCTTCAAGTTTTTAATAAAGCAAAAATAATAATAATAATAATAATAATCAATCAATCAATGTTCTTTTAAGTTTATATTAAAAGGATAATTTCTACAATGACAAAAAAAGAAATGAAATTTGAATGGACTATTATATCAGCCTGTATATATTTAATGAATAAAAAATATGGATCATATAGAAATATAATATAATATTTAAGATCTACTAGAAATTTCAATCCTAATATACTAATACCTTATTTATCTGTTGAGACTAAAGTACAAGTGAGGGACTATGAGTCAAAGTTTCCAACATATATATTTTAAAATCAATTTAATTATGATTTTTAGATTATGTCTCTAATAGGCTAATAAAAATTTGGGAATGATACGATGATTAACATGCATTAGAGTGGGAAAAAATAACAAATACATATAATCTAAAATTTAAATGAGTATAATACAACTGACTTTTACAAAGCAACAATAGTAAATTTTTGTTTGAAATTAAAAGAATGCGACTTGCAAAAATAAGAAAAATTTACATACTAATACAATACTTGTTATATACGCACATTCTGATGCTTTAGTCAAAAGGAAGAAGAAAAAAGTATAACAAATAAGAATTTGAGTAGAAGGGTGAAGTTACCCCATCGGACATCGAGTAACGATGTATTTATGTGGTAGGGTTTGACCTAGCTAGGTCAGAGAGGTATCTTCATATTTTTGCATGGATCACAATAACAGGAAAATTGAACCAAGTTTATCTTTCCAATATGCAAATTGAAGGGGTTTTTTTTTTTTTTTTTTTGGAGAGAATGCAAATTGGAGGTTAGGGTTAGTACAAATTTACCTATAACATGAATTATAATATAATGTTGTAGAAATAACAATGATAGCAGAAAGTTAGGTAATGAAATAAAAATCAGAGATTAGGTATATCCAATTTATAAATAAAATTTGTGATAATTGGCATGCAATAGAGTGGGATTATAAATTAAAAATAAATAAATAAATAAAATAATGTGTATGAATAATGAATAAGAAGGTTAGATCTAATTATCAAATTGAATTGACTTTTTGAATAAAATAATTGAGTGGGACCCACCAAAGTAATTAAGATTGTATAATTTAAAAAAAAATGTTAATTGACTCTAATCACTTTCAAACGGTGCATTATTATAGTAACATTACGACGTTAAAATTTAACCTAATCGACTTGTTTTTAGTACTTGTTTGTTCCTTATGTGATATTAAGAGATGCATTAGAGGCAAATTAATGCCCTCAATAAGCTTATTACTTGATTGGGATTTTTCTAATATTAGAGTAAAAGGAAAAAAAGGAATTAACTAATAATACAATAAAATAAAAGAGATGAGATTTGCGTTAAAATGAGCATAGTTGAACTGATACAATGTGTTTACTATCAATTTCGAAGTCAAAGATAATCAGTGTGATTTGAATAGTTATGATCTAGAATGATTAGTGAATTTGGTTATCAAAATAATTCCTTATATCAACCACCATGGATTGACCTAGTAGTAAAAAAGGAAAAGACATAATCTTAATAAGGTAGACATATAGAGCACAAGAACGGAAAAAAAAACTTGCAAAACAAAGAAAGATGATTTTGATGTTGTCAGTTGAGATGGAAAAATGTATAGTAGAGAATAAGTCATAAGTTCAAATTCAAATTTAAGATATCATATCCAGTATAAGTAAGAATTTATTTTGATTAAATTACCTGACTTATTTGACCTAAGAGAGGAAATATGATAGCAAAGTAATTGAGTTTGATTGCAAAAAAGAAAAAAAATGTATAATTTAAGAGTACTTCAAATTGTAATAGTCTACAAATAATTTAAATTCACATATAACACTTCATAGATTTTAGATAAACACCGTTAGATTCATGTTCAAAAGTTAAAAGATTGGATTGATTTTCTCAAAATACTATTTTAAATAAGATTCAACAACGAACTATGTTAAAACTGATTTAAAAATTTTGAAATTGTGAAATAAATAACGAGACGTAACGTATGGAGGAAAATCAGAGATTCACGATTAAATATGTGATAGTTATTAACATAATTAATGAAGAAGGCTGTGGTTGCATAGTGGCCTAGTGGAGTTTTCTTTTATGAATGAACCATGTGCACATGGCTGCCATTGCCTTTCTCAAACACCAACTAACAAAGACTTGACTCCAAGTACTACATCAACAAAAATCAAAAAATTAATTACGTTAAAATCTAGATTTTTTTTCTTCTAAATTTGTTATATATATATATAGAAATTGTGAGTTCATCAATTTAGATCATTTTATTCAAATTCTTTAAAAGTCCTGAATACATCAATTTTTACGAGGTTTGATTTCTATCCTATGTATGGCCAACAAAATAAATTATTAGAATTTATACGTCCACATAAATCTAAAATAAACGTTCAAATTGATATACTCACAAAAATGTACATTCTAAATTGACGTAATTGTTAATTTTGGGTAATAAATGAATTTTTTAAAACTTGTTTAGATAAACTAAGAACAATAGTTTATTAGATGCTACAACCTAGTCTAATATTATCTTTAAAAGAACTAATGTATTTCCTTTTCTTAAAAAAAAAAAAAGAAAAAAAAAGAGAGTGAGGATTCAAATCACTTCGACACCATTTGTTAAAAAAACAAAACTTTTAAATTAGAATATACATAAAATATAATATATTAGTTTAGGATCGAAATTATAGAAGTAATGGAGGACATTGATTTGTTTGTGTTTGCGATAGTGTTGATATTCGATTTTGTTGGTTTTGGAGTAACTAAGAATCAAACCAAACCAATCAATTTTACACCTAAGGGATCCAAAACAATGTCTAATAAAGAACAAAATCAATGGATTGGTTTTATTTAAACTGCCTTATTACTGTTGGTTCTCGATTTTTGACATTTTATTTTTTTCTTCCAAATTTTATTCTTACTTTCCACCTTGTTTTGAATTGGTCACTTTTACTAACGTTTAAATTAAAATTTGGTTTATTTCTTTCTTTATAAATTGCAATTTGACATTTTAATTTTTTTTATTTTTGGCACTTTTCTAAATAAACAATATGCACACGGCATAATAATTAGTATTTTTTTTCTAAATAACAAATATACACAAAAAGATAGCTAATGAAGAATGTATTTTTAGGGTATATAGACAATTTGATTCGGTTAGGTTTTTATTGGTTTTTTAACAAAAACCTTACATGGATCAATGTTTTTATATTTTCTCAAAAAGTCCAATTTGATACTAAAAAATCAAACCAAACCATTGAATCGATTCGAACAAGTAGGTTTTTCGATTTTTTTTATCACTCCTAATTTCCGACATGGAAAATAGTGATTAGGGTTTCTATTTCTCTTTCGTAATTTGATTATAAATTTTTTTAAAAATTAATAATATAAAAACCACCGCCAAGGCTGCTACAACTTTCCACTTCCCAGTCAAACTGGGCAACTTGCACATGGAAAAAACCTAATCAATTATCTGAGCTGTCAAGCCTACGCCAAAATTCCCATAATATCCCCCCTATGTTTTTCACCTTATCTTCTACTTTTTCTATCTATATCTATACGTATATAGGACTTGATTGGTATTTTCCCCAACCTCCCCCCCCCCCCAAAAAAAATGGTTGATATGTATATCTATTTTGTATTTTAAAATAAATATACGGTCAAAATATCCATAAATTTTCAAAACATTCAAATATGTTCTTAATCTTTCGATATGGGTTCTAAACTATCCTACCGTTAATTCTAAATGAAAATTTATGGATGCTTTGTATAAAAAAATACTCTTAAACTTTCAAATGTTTCAAAATTACTCTATACCTCTATATCTGGAGCCATTACAAAATTAATTTTAAAAAAACAAAAAACTCAAAAATCAAATTATTATCAAAAGTAGACTATAATTTCTTTTTAAATTAATTATTTTCAAATTCAAGAGAACTTCAAATAGATTTATCAATATGCTAATGGTAGAGACATTTTTAATTTACGGTTGTTTTTGCAACGAGATATAAATTGTTTCAGTTCATATACTAATTGTGAGAGTACTTTTTTTTTTTTAAAAAAAAAAGTTAGTTTAAGGATATTTTTGAAACGTCTCAATAGTTCAGAGATATTTTTTAAACAAAACTTTGACAATTACACTCAAACTTATCGATAAAAGTATTTTTGAACTTTTTTAAAGTTTAAGAGTATCGTTTAAACTTATTCGTAGAAAACTTGTCTATGAAACAAATCTATACTTCAAGAAAAAAAAATAAATCACGACCACATTTTTACTCGAACACCTTACTATCAAAAGACAGGGGAATACATTTGTTTATTTTTTTCTTTTTTAGACAATTGAATTTGGATTTAGTCTCTCTAAATAAAAAATGGTTAACATAAAACATACTCATAACATAAATATACTACATAACAAACAAACATAAAATTTATTGCAGTTACATCGTCATATTTTCAGTTGTAAAAATTGAGCTTTCAAACTTATAATAATTGTAGAGTTTAGACTTTCAAATTATAAAAAATAAACCTTCAAACTTATACAGCTGTTATAATTTCTAAAATTATGTAATTTTGAGTATCTAGTTTTTTTAATAATTGTATAAATTTGGGAGTTCAATTCTTACACGTAAAAGTTTAAAGGTATAATTATAAATTATAATAATCACTTTATGTTAGAGATATTTTTTAAAATTTTGCTCATTAGCTAATCAAGCATTACATGTCACAAAAATTTATTAGTAGTCAATTTTACCATCTACCAATAAAGATGAGTAAATTAAGTTTCTTTTTTAATGCATAAAAATAATAAATTGGCATTTCCAAAAACTATAGAAGTTAAATTGAATAAATATAATAATTATATATATAAAAAAAAACAAAGAAAAAAAGAATCTTTTAAAAAATAAAATAAAAAATTATAAAGAAAATCCGTTTGGGTTTGGAATGTTAAGATTGGCGGGAATTAAATGTAAATTTTGTGATCGCCAAAACTAAAACCCTATTTTTAAGGGTCTGTTTGGGAATTGTGAAAAAAAGATAAACAATACATTTGTAATTGGGACCCACCCCCCTTGACTCTTCTTCCAGCTGGACCACAATTTTTATGCTCTCTATCCACTTTCTTCCTTTTTAAGGATAACATAATACTGAAAGAATTAACTTTTTAGGTTTAAGACGGAGATCAACTATAATAATAATCTCTAACTACTGTAAATATAATTTTAAAAAACTTAATTTAAATATTATTTAAATTTTTTTTAATTTGCTACGATATTTATTATTTTCTTTCTCAAATTAAAATAATCTAAACTTTATACATAAACTATTATAACTCAATTATATACCTTAAAACTATAATAGCTCACTCTTTATCTCAAACATCTCTTGACTGTTCAAGCTTTGATGAATATGTGTGATTCGTCATTTAAATTTAAAAATGTATAATTTTAATCTTCAGTTTTTAAAAATAGATCTATTTGGTATTTGAATTATAAAAATGTACCTTTTCAGTCTCTAAACTTTAAAAATAAACTTATTTGGTATCTGAGTTTTCAAAATATACATTTTTAGTTCCCGATATAGGTATAAAAATTTCTAGAATTATTTTTGTCTGATATTTTAAAAGTAGTTATATGATATTTAAAATTAGGAAAAACAGTTTCGGAGAGAATGTGCTTTTTAGAAATTATTCTCGTAATTTTAAATAATCATATAATTATTTAAAATAAAAGTACGAAGTTATTTGAAAGATCTTTTAAACTTATTTTTAAAAATTCATGAATTAAAAGACCACTCCTCTAATTTCTATATTGATTTTTTTTTAATGTAAAAAATATCATTTTTCTAACAAATTTAAGAGAGAAAAATCTGAACTTCTAACATAAAAAAAACATATGCTAGCTGGTTGCAAGGTAAGAAGTGAGGTTTGAACCTAGATCTAGAGAGAATTGGATGACAATTTTACCACTAGCTACTAAGCTAAATACTAATATTGGTATTATTTCATATATGTATATAAAAAGTAAGAAGTTGAGGGGGACTCGAGTCCTTTAAACCTATACTAAGAGTATATACTCGAAATTGTTTTTCTATAAATATAAATGCAAGGTAACCTATTCATTTTCTAATCTTAGGAACGTTGGTATGAAAAGTAAACAAACAGTTGAAATGGGGGATAGAAAAAATAAAATGATTAAAAAATAGTAACAAAGAGAAAGTAAGAAGAAAATTGTAAGGATAATTGAAGTAATAATGTTTGATTAGTTGGATTAGGTTTAAGGTTTCAATTAATTAGTGAGTTTGAAAGTAAAAGAAAATTAGTTAAAATAGGAAGGTATGAGGGAAAAAAATAGGCAAAATAGATTAATTATGAAAGGTTGAAAAATTAGGGTTCACCAAATGGGAAAAGACAATGCTAAAGTTTTTTATTTCAAGAGTTGTCCAAAATGATTGGGACAAAGAAAAAATAATTAGACACCACCAAATATCTTCCTTCAAAGATATGCTTTTTTTTAAAAAAAATAAAAAAATAAAAAATGTGTATTCATGTTCTTACCAAACTAGAACTTTATATTATATAATCTCACTCTTTTTTTTTTCTTAATATATTTATTTTAAAATTTTGATTATTGTTTATCATTTCTCAACACTTCAATTACACAAAAAGAAAAAAAAAAGAATCTTTGAATTGTTTGTATTTTTTTTTTTTTTTTTGTTATGTAGATGCTTTTGGAATGCTTTTTTAGAATTATCAATGAAATGAAAAGTTATTTTTCCCTTCAACAATATTAAACTATAGCTTTAAAAAACATAATTTAATTTTTAATTTGGTCCATAATGTTGGCAAAATTATTTTATTTTATTTTTTCAAATTGATCTTGAATTGTAATTAAACATGAGATGAGAAAATTGAAACTTTGATTTTAAAGTTTATAGTACAAATATTATGTCAGCATAAGTGTAAAAAATTATTTTAATTTAGTCATTCATATTTTATGGTCAAAATTTTTATTGCAAAAAAAGATCGTGACTTGTACATACATACATATATAGTTTGACCCTTATCATTTTAAACGTTTAATTAACATCTTACGATTTGCTTAATTAATTATGCTTCTTGTAATACAACTATTGAGCATGATTTTGATTTTTTTTCTCTCTCTCTCTTTAAATGTGAGGATGATCAATGTTATATCATAATTTCATATTGATACCTCTCACTGTATCTATATATATATATATCATAATTCCTAATTATACTTGCATGACAATTGACATATACTAAACCGTATAATTTTAATTATAATAATTAAATTTAGACTACATTGTAAATGGAGGTACTAGAATATAAAAATTTAAACTTTAGGGACTGAAGATAAATTGAAAGGAGAAGCATTTTTAGTTTCTATTTATTGAAGTGATTTTCTTTATTCGTCCATTATTCACATGATGTTAAATAATTAAAATTTAATAACGAAGATGAATGAATTTGTACTCTTTAACTTTGATTTTTTTGAAATAAATCTAAAAAAAAAAAAAAAAAAAGTCATTGGCTTTAATTGGCTTGCTGTCTAACAATGTGTAATACAGAATGTTCCCTCTTTAATATAACAACAAACAAATCGAATATAAAAAATTTAACTAAAAAATAAATAATGTTTTATTTTTATTTTAAATTATAGGAATTTATTAAGTAAAATAAAAATTATGAATAAAGTAATGGAAAATGAGTCCAAGTCTTGTTCCTGCCGGCAAGTCACCACCTTCCTTTTTGAAAAGATTTTGGTTCGGATTAAAAAAGGTTCCTTAATGGTTACGCACATAATGGAACTCTGCATCATTTATGTTACAAAATAGTCCCTATTATGTAAATAAAATATTAAATTTCATAATTCAAATTCTACCCTTATAATAGGGACATTAAAATTAGATTAAAAATTATCTGTTTACGACTGTTCAATAATCATGATTAAAAAAAATAAATAAAAATAAATTTAGTTTGATTAACATATGTCATAAGGATTTGAAGTAAAATAAAAATGTGTATATATATATATATATATTATATATTATATTGTGGAGGATATTATTGGTGTGGGTTGAAGACGATGGGGGGAAAGGGTACATAATTGCAACACCAATTCGGTTATTCGCACCCAATTTATTAATTACTGCAACTTGCAAATACATCTCATCATCATCATTATTATTATTATTTTTTTATTTATTATCATTTATTTTCTTCTCCTTATTATTTATTATTAAGCTTAAATTGCCAAACATTCATCCACCTATTTCATATTTAAACCATCATTAAATATATATATATATAATATATATAAGAGTATTAAAAATTAGAAAATGAATAAATAAAGTTAAAAAAGAAAAGAAAAGCAAAATGGAAAATGGAAAATGAGGCGTGTAAAATTTGAAGAATGTGATGAACAAAAGAAGAATAACCCGTGACGACAACTGACATTCTTCAAAACGACAAATGTCAATAAAAACATTTTATTTTTGGATCAATTGAATTTAAACCCTTCCTTCAACTTTACTATTATATAGTCCAACAACATAGGAAATTGGAAATTCAACCCTTTTATAAATAACCTCCCACTAAAACAACTTACACACTCTTGCACTATACCTCTAATTAAGCATTCAAATTTTTATATATTTTTTTTTTAATTTTTTTTTACAAATATATCAACTCCTTACATATGTTCATGTAAATAAAAAAAAATATTTAAATGAATAGTTTAATTATACATTTTGTGTTGCTAAGAAAAAGATCACAGTTAATAGTCTAATCTTAACAGTTACATACATTACTAATTATTGTTTATATATATACATATTGATTAATCATGTTTAGCCCACATATATTACAATCCCTAGCTCAAACTATGCACTTTTAAACAAAAAAGTATATTATTAATTTATTATTATTATTATTAATTATGCCTATAAAAAACTATAAAGCTACAAAATTTCATTATTAAAGATAGTCAAAGTTTGGGTTGGAAAAATGTTAAGACTCTCCCATGGTCTATAATTCCAAATAGCTTTTCCTTTTACCTTTGGACAACTATATTATATATATATTTTTAAGCGTTCAATAAAAAAAGAATTAAAATAATATGATTTTAGTTTATTTTGATAGAGAATATAATTTTAATTTTAATTTTAATAAAGATTAAAGAATATAATATTTAGTTGTTTAACTTAAAAAGGGGCAAAAAAACTAATATTGGAAGGTTATGAGAATAATTAATAATTTTGAAAAACATTTACTTATTCTTAAATAAATAATATCGAAAAGTTAATATTGAGTTGACGCGCCATAAAGGAGCGTGGAAGCACACCAACTCAAAAGGAGTAATGGGCCGGTAAAGTAGGAATGAAACCCGGCTGCTTAGCATAGGGATTGAGTTCAAGAATCTTTGTAATGTTACAAATTTTATAAATTAATATATATATATATATATATATATTTTTATATATAAACAGAATAACTTTTCTTCACTCTCAGCCAAACACATCCTCACCAATTTTTTAATTAATCACTTATTTATCAATAAAATTATTAACTTTTTTTTTTTTTTTTAAAATGAAAATTCTAAACCCACTATTAATATGGGCTGTTTGTAGGGTTTAGTTGTAGTTGTTACAGTCCGTTGTTATTATTGTTCTGTGTAGACAGTAGAGAATTTTAAATAGTTTTACTTTAGTCATTTTTTGCAAGTAATAATTTAATCTATGTATTTTTAAATTTACATTAATTTAGTAACGTAGTTTGAATTATGCAATAGTTGCTTCCTTATAAAATTAATGTATCAACGAAATTTAAATATATAACAAAAAAATCCCATCAAATATATATTTAGTTGAAATGTGCTCAACTTGACCGAATCTAATAAAATTCGAACAATGTAGAAAGTAAGACGAAAGCATTCAATTCAATGAAAGTTTGGTGACTAAATCTTTAATTTAATTAAGATCAGTGGAAAAAGGTGTTTTTTTTTTTTTTAAAACTTAAATTAAGGTTCGATTAGGATGAAGCTCTCCGCGTGAGTGTTGAAAGTATGGCCAAAGAAGACGATGGTGGTCCCACAGAGTTCCTTACTCCATTTTCGAGTTGTTTTAAAAGCAGCTGAAGAGCATCTTCATTTTTTCACAAAAGACTCATTCTTTTCAATGCAAAAACCACAACCCATTTCATAAAAACACACACTCTCTCTAATCTTTATAATAAATTTTCCCTCTTTATTTTATTTTCTAATCAATGATTTCTATTTGAAGAGCCCCAAAAAAAGTGAGGTGAGATTAGATTAGATTAGAGTAGAGTTACTGTAACAAAAGGCCTCACCCAACCCAAACCCAGCTGGGTTTCTTTTGTTTTTCCTACCATTTTCTTTTTCCCCTTCCACAATCTCTAATTATACAAGCATAGAATAAAGCGCCTACTAGGGGAAAGGAACAAGAATAACACAAAAACACCCTTCATCTATCTTCATTTCCTTTGGTTGGTTTAAGCTTTTTCAGGGTTTGGAGTTGTTGTTCTGTTTTCATGGTGGAAATGGAGCTGGAGAAGCTCAAAATGTGGAATGTCATAATGGGGTTTTTGTGTTTATTTGGTGTTTTTTCTGTTCAAGCCTCTGTTTCTTATGATTCCAAGGCTATTATCATTAATGGGCAGAGAAGGATTCTCATTTCAGGATCTATTCACTATCCAAGAAGCACTTCTGAGGTAATGTTTTAAATGTGCTTCATTGTGTGGTATATGTGTTGTTTCTTTTCTATTTTCTATTCTTCTTTTCTGGTTTGATGCCAATTCAGCTGGGCATTCATGGATTTCCATCAAAATAATGAATACATATTCTTTTTCCCCTTTGCATGTGTTGGTTTTTTTCTTCTTCTGGGGTTTCTTACTTATTTTGGAATTTTGTTCCTTTTGGGCTCCAACAGATGTGGCCAGATCTTATTCAGAAGGCTAAGGAAGGAGGTCTAGATGTGATTGAGACTTATGTCTTCTGGAATGGGCATGAACCTGAACCTGGCAAAGTAATGGAGGACTATATTTTCACTCAAATTTCTTTTTGCTCTTCCTCTTCTAGTATAGAAAACTCAAGCAAAATTTTGAATCATCATCTTGCAGTACTACTTTGAAGGGAACTATGATCTGGTTAGGTTTGTGAAGCTGGTGCATCAAGCTGGCCTTTATGTTCATCTCAGGATTGGTCCTTATGTTTGTGCTGAATGGAACTTTGGGTAATGCATCTTTAGTAACTCATCTTGTTTACTTATTACTAAAAGTTTCGAAGAAGAAAAAATATAATAAAACATCATAAAGCTTTAGAAATTGATCAAATGTTCTTTCATTTATTATCTCAGTGGGTTCCCTGTTTGGCTGAAGTACATTCCCGGTATCAGCTTCAGGACGGATAATGCCCCTTTCAAGGTAGGTGTTTTGCTGTCTTGAATATGAGATATCATTTTTGTATACTGTCACATGATTCTGATTTGTTTTTCTTTTCTAAATCAATTTTCTCTTCTGGTTTTGGACAATCCAGTTCCAAATGGAAAGATTTACCAAGAAAATAGTGAATATGATGAAAGCAGAGAAGTTATATGAATCTCAAGGTGGTCCTATAATTTTATCTCAGGTGAGCAACAGAAATCTTTGCACTGATAAGATAGATAGATTCTCTTTTCTTTCTGAATGCACTTGATTTTTCTTAAAGTTGTCCTTGACATGAAATGACTCAGTAAAGTAATGAAGCATCTTTCTCTTTTCATCATTTGGTATAGATTGAGAATGAATATGGTCCTATGGAATATGAACTTGGTGCACCAGGAAAAGCATACTCAACATGGGCCGCACAAATGGCTTTGGGACTTGGTACTGGTGTCCCATGGGTCATGTGCAAGCAGGATGATGCCCCAGATCCTATTGTAAGCATTACCTTTTCTTCTTCTTCTTATTCTCAATGTTTACTTTAAATCTTTCACGTGTCTTGTTTGGTAGTGTATTCTAAATGTTGATTGGAAATGGATTTAATAATCATTTGCTTTGCACATGGATCATGCTTGCTGTTCTTCTGTCTGTTTGTTTGATTGTTGTATTATTATATTTCCTTTGACATATGTGAACTCTTTAAAGCTGATTTCATGTGTAACTTCTTGTTACATTCTTCGGATTCTGTTAATTGAAGAAAAAGTATATGCCTCCATTGTCTCCATCTATTAAAGATTCTGATGTCACTTTACTAAAAGTTAATTGGTAAATTCTGATTGGAATTCACTTTGAGCAAGTTTTTGGAGAAGTCATTGTTTTAATGTTTTCTTTGTGCTGCTAGTTAATCATACTGTAAGGAATACTAAGCTAAGTATATTGTTTTGGTTCTAACAGATTAACACCTGCAATGGTTTCTATTGCGATTATTTCTCTCCGAACAAAGCTTACAAACCCAAGATGTGGACAGAAGCATGGACCGGATGGTAAGTTGTCATTCTTTAATATCATGTTTTCATCTATGGCAAGCAGTGGCAGGCACATTTGGGTGTAGTAAAAGAATCTATTACTTTCTGGCTAATTGTACTCGTCTTCTCCTTCTCTTTTTTATTACAGGTTTACTCAGTTTGGAGGTGCGGTGCCCTATAGACCAGCTGAAGACATGGCCTTTGCTGTTGCAAGGTTCATTCAGAAGGGAGGAGCATTAATTAACTACTACATGGTAAGGGTTCATTGTTGGCTGCATGTGCTAATTGTAAAGAATATAT
>JBBPDJ010000017.1:9036797-9058139 GCA_037974625.1 Cucumis cinereus
TTTTGTCTTAAAATTTCATATCTATGTCATATTTTATTAAAAAACATTATTTAAAAAAATTCCTAAAATTTTGTCTACATGATTTTTTTCCTTTTTTTTATTTTAAATGTAAAATAATTATTTAAATCTCAATTATTTTTTTCAATAAAATTTCATATCTACCTCTTAATTTCACACACTCTAATTAGATTTTATTTTTGGAAATTTATAAATATTATTAGCTACAAATTAGGCTAACTATATATATATATAACAAAAATATTTTTCTATTTATTACTTTTGGAAGTCGTGGACCCGTCCACGACTTCCAACATGGCAATAGTCAACACTGCCACGTTGACGTCGTTGACTTCGCCGACGCCACCTGTACCGGAGTTGTGTACCCCGTCCACGACTTTGGGTAATCATGGACCGGGTACACGACTTCACTACCCTATTTTTGACATTTTTTTCACACCCACCCTATTCTTGACATATTTTATTAAAAAAAAATTATTTTTAAAAAAAATTCCAATTATTTTTATGCAATGAACTATATCAACAAATTAATTGCAGAACTAAATAGGAGATGAATAGAGAAATTGACACCAATAATTTTATAGTGGTTCGGCACAACCGACCTACATCTACTTTCCAAGTTTCTCTTGGGTATGTAAATAAAACTTCGAACCTACTTTTTCCACGGATTAGAGACAACCGCTACACCACTCTTTTTACGAGTTCAAAAGCAAACTCAATCATTTTCTGGCTCACGATCAAATCGTCACAAACGACTATTTTTAAGGATTTTAAAATGAAGAAAAAGACGAGAAAAACTCTCTCAAAGAGTAGATTTACAAATTAAAGCACTCAATAAATGAATCCTCAAAATACAAAATTTCTTAATCAAGAGTAAGATGAAAAGAATAAATAATGAAGCTTGAAGACAACAACAATGAAAGCTTTGCGAGTTATAAAAGATGTTTCAAATTGTATGTATTAATTTGGAGAAAGAGTGTCTTTAAATAGAGAAAGGAGATGTTGAATTCTCAAATCAATTTAGTCCATTGGATCTTATAAAAGAAAATCAAATGGTGGAGATTTAAATTCAACTAGCCGTTAGACACAACAAAAATAATATATATATATATATATATATATATATTTATAAAATCATTTCTTTTAAAACCTAACAAAACTAAATCACCATTTAAAAAAATCAGCCGTTAGACATAAACATAAAATAATATTAAATTTATTTTCTTATTCAATTCATTTTCTTTTTAAATCAATCAAAAACTCAAAAGTCACATTATTTAAAAAAACTAGCCGTTAGACACAAACATAAAATACTAATAAATTTATTTTCTTTTTCAATTCATTTTTTTAAAAACCAATCCAAATAATGAACTATGTGTTTCTCCTCCATAAGCTCCACATACCACTCACTAATTGAATTCAATTCGATGATTTGGTTGTCATGTCATTGTTTTAGGTATTTTTCTGTTAAACTTGTTTAGGCTATAACTTCTTCGTTTGAACTCCGATTTGTGCATTTCAAATTGCGTTTGATTCATAATTTCAAGCTCTACACAATAGACTCACCAAAACAACTAAAATTGTTAATAAATAAAATCAAACTTATAGTTTTATCAATTAAACTTCTAACAATTCATAAGCAAATCGATTTATAGTCATTTTGAATTGACTAAAGAAAAAAATGTTTTTCAAGAAGTCGTTTTTATTTAAAATAAATTTTGAAAGAATTTCAAAACTTATTTTGAACGGATGCCAAAATCTCCAATTTTTGTTTTCAAAATTAAACCCTTGAAAAGTTGAACTAAAGACACCCTTAAATTCTTAGTTAAGAATATTACTTGTGAAAATAATACATGCATCAATACTAATCGAATATTTTATTAAAGAGAATTTGTCGAAAATAGCAAATTGAACAAAATATTTACACTTTATAGATTTTTATTTTTTAGTGATTTTTTTCTTATGAAGTGTAAATAGTTTGTTTTTTTTATTATTGTTTTAAAAGACCCCTTTTATTAATCCAACATTTGGAAATCTACACACGTGACATATGTAATAATTGATGTATTAATGGTTTTCAAATGTAATCATAGTATAGAGTTTCATAAAAAAGGAATTATAAATCTCAAACGATAACTTTCAAACAAAATCTGAAGAAGAGTGTAAATTGACATACATTTACAAAGTTAAAAAATAATGGATATAATTATTAGTTTAGAATTTTAGTTGCTCGGAGAATTCATTCACATTTTCCTAAATTATAGTTAGAATGAAGAAAGTGTAAGGGTTAATTGTCATAATCATTGTAATAAATGTTGGAAAAGAAGGTAAATTGAAGATGTTTAATTTAGTATATATATAGTATATATTATATAGACAAGAATTTAGTAGTGGCTACCCATCATTTTAATGCTACACTCTTTTTAGTGGAAGAGAGTTAGGTATGTTGAATTTACTCACATTTGCCTCTCCTAATATTAAATGCATATGGTTGAGGTGTGCATACTGCATACATGCTAATAATATTTTTGGCATTTACACTCATTTTCATATATTATTGGTATGGCAAATTTCTCGTGCTTATGTTCACCTACGATTTGAGTTTCAATTTAACCTGAACACAATTGGAGTAGATAATGTACCAATATATGTTCATATTATTTTATTTACTCAAATGTCATTAAGTATATTTCTTAATTGTCATTAAATTAAAAACCTTTAATATGTTTTCATTTTCAACATTTATGCATATAAATATATGTATTAGGTGTTTATCAAATGTATATCATGTGTATCGGGTGTATAAAGTGTGCATCAAGTGTATTAAGTGCATTAGATATATCAAGTGTATATCGAGTGTATCAGATTGTATTACTAGTTGGACTTGTTTTTTTGCCATATTTGTAAAATAGAAAAAAATGTGTAACAAACTTGCAAATCCCTAAACTCAAGTTGCCACCTACCACAAATTTTTATAATATTTTCTAGAAGGCTGAATTAATAGATGGTCAATCAAGTTTACCATGTCCTAAAATAGTTACAAATTGGCTATTAGATTAGTTACATTATTTATTTTCGAAAGGACATACACATGTTTGAATCTCTCTCTTAGATTATTAATTTTTATGTTTGAAACAATCACATCTTCTAAAACTATTTTTGACTGGGTTATCAAATTGTTTTTCTTGAGAAAAATGTCTACATTTCATATTAGAAATTTGTTTAAACTGTCGCTTACGACATGATACTCGAGATATTTTCAATTTTTTATTTGGGCAACAATGTGCACCAACACTGGATTGAATTAAAGGGATGGTTTGGTTGGAGGTTTTTTTTGCAAGAAAATTGGAACAAACATCTGAATCTCATATTTGTTTCACAATTTTCAACCTGATGTCTGAGAATAAGCTATTCCTAGGCGACATTTTTAATAGATAATGGTTTTTTATACCTTTCTAAATTGTGAGTTTTCTATTTTCCTCTCTCCATATGTTTTTCATTTTATATATAATTTTATTTGGAATATAGTTAATGGATTGATATTAATTTAACAAAACTAATATACATATTTATTTTAATAAATCAATAATAATCTATTAAAATATTTACTTAACATATTTCTGCAATAAAAATTTATTAAAAGAATGCAATTACCTTTTTATACAAATTATTAATTAATTAGCTAACCATATCGTAAATATATTTAACTAAAAAACTAACATTAGTTAAATTTAGTTCTTACAAAAATTCATTTTGCAATAATAATAATTTACTATTTTACCTTTTTAATAATCAATTAATTATTTTTTGAAATTAATTTTATTTTGATTATTCATTTTGAACATTATTGATTGTTTATAATCAGTTCATTATTTATTGTGATTAATTTATATTACTTCATTCATTATCAACATATTATATATTTATAAAACGTTTTTATAATATTATTTATTTTATATTATATTTTATCTCATTATTTTTACTTTTTATATAATATATTGTATATTAAAATATATTTGTCATATTTATTAAAATGAAATTGAAATTTCTAATATTGAACTTAATTAATTATAAACATTATTAATATTTGATTATAATGAATATGAACGTTCATTAAATATATTGTTGACAATGAGTTAATTCTAATTATAATTTACTCAATTTTCAAATAGTTATAATAAAAATTATTATTGATTCCTAATTGCATCAATACATTTGAATTATATTAATTAATTAATTAATTAATCAATCAAAATTATATAATATTTTCATGCTTAATTTCATAAATAAAATTCAAACACAATTTTGGTTCATAAAATTTCGATAGCATTTCTTTGAACAACCAAATACAAAGTGATCTTTAATTCTCAAATATCCTATTCCTTTGCATCTTTTATTTCTAGACATTTATAAAGCTTTAAACCAAACAACCCCTTAAATTTTTCTAAAACTTTTTCCATGTCAGGTAATACAAGTTTAGTTGATGAACACTATAATCATCGAGAATCATCAACTAAATATTGTATATCAATTTTGTTATGTAATTTTTTTTGGGTTAAAACAATTAATACACATTAGTTCTTGGAATTTAAATTTTGCATCGATTTAGTTTTTAGTTTATAGATTTTAACACTTTTATTCATGAATATTTGAATTTAGTTTATATTTTGTCCTGGATAGTTCCAAAACTAACATATTTTGTTCTATATATAGTTGAACTTTTTGCAGATTTGACAAAATAAGTTTTAAAAATTAGATTTATAGCACATACTATCATTTTTTTTGTAAAATGACACAAAACAAGCTCAACATATATAAAATGTAAAAAAATACGGATACACTTGATACACATGATATACACAATATATTTGATATCCTTGATGCACTGTTGGTATATACTTCACATATACACTTTATATGCTAAAAAGTGTTATATCTGCAAAATGAAAAAAGTGCGTGAGACACTTTAAATACCATATTCTTAAATTGCCACCTATTGTCATCTTCCTATATAGTTTCTAAAGGATAGTCAAGTAAAGCTAATCACCATATATGTTTTTAAGAACAAGTTGACCATTAGTTGATATAGAACAGAACGATGATATTTAACTCCAAAACACACTATCAAAATTTGGCCTCTCAAATGACGTTTATATCGATATGTGCATTTACTTAGGAACTAAAATGAATCAAAACTATGAAATTGTCAAATGTCGTAACATCTATTCTCTCCTTTGTATGAGCTTTCTTGACCTACAACACTAAAATTAAGCAAACACAAAGAGAGGAAAAATGAAGCAAATTAAAGAAGGGTGAAGAAAAATAATGCTTTAAAAGGCACACAAACAAACATACAATATAAGTGTGGAAAAAAAAAACATATCAAAAAAGGAAAAAAAAGGTCATTAATTAGAAACAATAATGCTCATAACAAACGACACACTAAATTATGATATACATTAAATTGATTGCGTAGAATGAATGGATTTACACATAGAATTATTGAAATAATTTCTATATGATCTGATTTTGCTTTGGTTGGCAGCAAAAATAGATAATTAAGCTAAGGATTCAATTTAGAATGAAATAAAAAAAATACTGGAGTGGTATAATACTTGTCTAAAAACAAGAATCTCACATTTTTTACATATACATAGTGCACTCCTCTAAACCCTAAACTCCGTGTTCGATCATTTAAAGCGTGAGATAATAGATTGAATTGAATACACAAACATACATGGATAGATATATAGGTTTTGGAGTTTCTGTTTATTATATATATCAGAAACAGCTGGATTTTGGGGTACAGATTGTGAATGATAAAAAGGAAAATAGTAAGAGGGAGTTGGTGATGTGATTTGAGTTATGTGAAGCAAAAATAAATGATGATAACCATAAATGTCAGATTCTTTTATTGAGATGTTTAATTACACTCTAAGGAAGGAGAGGAGAAACCCAACCTGTAAGTCTTAAATGGTGCCCAACAGGGAACGCAAAATTTTGGCCACTTCAAAATTAGTGAAAACCCTTTATTGGTTTGTTATTATTATTAATAACAATAATAGTAATAGTAATAATAATAATAATAATAATAATAATAATAATAATAATAATAATGTTTTTGTGTGTGGACTCAAACTTCCAAGATAGCTGGGAGACATTTTTCATCTAAAAATCCTACAAGTTTTTAGGGTCAATTTGATAGAAGGGATACTTTTATGGGATGGTTGCAAATTATATTTAAAACATTTGAATAATCATAAATAGTCTATAAATATGTGATGTTCTTCTCTGATGATAATTGTAGGATAAATTAATGGTTTTTTTTTTTTTTTTGGAAATAAGATAAAAAAATCAAGGTATTAGGGTAATTAAATGATGAAAGAAATTAAAGTGGTAAAGGAAAAAAGAAGTTTGTGTCTGACAATTATTATTAATAATTTTGTTGCAGAATAAGGAGAGAGTAAAGACTTGTGAAATTTAGAAAAGAATATATCAATTCACAATTGGACTATAAAATGGTAAAAAGTATTTAACTTTAAATATTGTTCAAGTAGAGGATTCCCATATTGGCTATGCAATAGCACGAATTTGTAGTACTATAAGACTTTATTTTAATAATACTAAATTTGTTAATCTAAATATTGTCGGGTGAATAATATATCGATTATCATCTTCTTAAATGTGCTAAAGTAAATTTAGTTTAGTGATAATTAGAATGACCATCTTCTTTCAAGATTGAAAGTTCAATCCCTACTCTGCAATTGTTGTACTAAAAAAATTATCTTTTGAAGGTTAAAAAAATCTAAATTTTTATTCATAAATAATTTTATACCTTACCTCATTTCTACCACATAACTTTATATCCCATATACATCATCTTATAGGAAAATTTTCAACATGTATAATAAAAAACAAGTTATATTTCATTAACCAAAAAGTCCAAAAAAATCAATAGTTTGGATGTACGATGAAAAAAAAGTTATAATTTTATTCGAATTTCGATAAAAAAGGACCGAGAAAAACTATTTTAACGAGTTCTCTAAAAAACTGTTAGTTGTGAAAGATGAAAACATTTTGGGATAGTTTGACCCACTGAGTAGAGTTAATAAGTATGAAGTTACTATGTTTGTGTTTTAAGCATAAAATTGTAAGATATAGTTTCTCAACAAATATGAAAAATAGAGAAAAAAGGAAACATTGAGTTAATAAATACAAGAAGTGGAAAGAAAAAAGATAAATAAATAGAGTTGCATATGTAGTTTCTCGATAAATATAAAAAATAAAAAAAATGTAAATAAAAAATTAATTGATAAATATACAAATTTTAATAATATTCTACCATTGAAGTTGAATTGTTTAGATTAAAATTAAGAAATAGGTAGGCCAAACTACCATTTTAGAGTTATTTTTGACAAATTTTTACGTTGAGAAGCCAATGAAGCCCTAATCCAACGTGGCAATCTTTTTTGCCACAAAAAATCCAGTTGGAATTCCAAGGAAGAGTTTATTTTCTTTTGTGTATATATACACATGGCCAACTAGAGGCAGCCACATATAGTGCTTTGAAGCAACCAAAAACCCAATCTTTCTGCCAAAAAAATTAAAAAAAAAAAAAAAAAAAAGGAAAAAACTCTCTGTTTTTCCTCTTCCTTCCCCAATGGCTTTTGTTGGTACACACAGACTCCATATTCCCTTTCTCCTTCTTTGCCTCTCTTTCATTCTCCTTTCTCATTCTTCTCAAGGTAACATATATATATATATTTAAACTTCTATTTCCTTTTTTCCCCTTGAAAAAAAAAGAGACTTTACTTATTTATTTCACATTTTGGATTTGTAGGGACGAAATCGTATTCAGAATTCCGATACCCATTTATCAAACAGGCGAGTTCATTCTCAACGTTGTCGTCGTCAACGTATTCATCGAGGCACGGGGAGAATGTTTACGACTATATAATTGTAGGGGGAGGAACAGCAGGGTGTCCATTGGCAGCCACATTGTCCAAAAAATTCAACGTGTTATTACTAGAAAGAGGAGGAGTCCCTTTTGCAAATTCAAATGTGTCATTTTTGAATAACTTTCATATAGCTTTGGCAGATATTTCACCAACTTCAGCTTCACAAGCCTTCATTTCTACTGATGGAGTTCTCAATGCTAGGGCTAGGGTTTTGGGTGGTGGCACTTGTATTAATGCTGGTTTCTACACAAGAGCAAGCTCAAGGTAAACCAAACCCTTTAAACTATTATCTTGATTTCTATTATTTTATGATAGTTTTCAAATATAGCAAAATAAATCAAAATATATATAAATATAACAAAATATTACAGTCTATTTGCTATAGTCAATGATATTTTGCTATATTTGTAAATATTTTCAGCAGTTTTGTCATTTAAAATAGTTCTTCTTTATTTCATGTCATTTTAATAAAAAGTCGACCACCAAGTTTCAGACGGATTTTGAAATAGTTAAAATCACTTTTGTCATTTTTAAAATCAGTTTAAAAAATGTTTTAACCATTCAAAATCAAGTTTAATAGTATGAAAATTGTGTTTCAAAGTATATAATTAAAAAGTGAATTAAGTTTGAGTAATTAACCAATTGTTTTAGAGTGATTTTAAACGCGACAAAAGTGATTTTAACTCTTTCAAAATGACTCCTAAACATGCTGCAAGTGTGTATATAAATTTTCTTACTAGACACGATAGTTAAATTTGTGTGTAGCTTTGTGGTGTTTTGGTTTGTGACGAGTTAATTTTGTTTTTGTCGTTGATATATATGAAATAAATAAGCATAAACATTAAAAATATAAAAATTTATGTTTTTCTTATGTATTCTTTTTAAATATATATTGTATTAAAGTGCAAATTGAAAGGGGAAGAAATGGTTAAAGGGATGCATTTATTATAAACAAATGTTCTAAAAATATGTTACACTGATCATGAACAACTAACTTTAATGCACTAAGAACCCTAACTGGCTAGGGTTGTTAAATAGGAGCTCACAACCTGCTTAATAAGTAAGTAAATTTTGTGTAGTCTATTTTTTTTGTTAGGTCAACATCGATATCTCTCGTTTCATTTGACCAGTTAAGTTAGGTTTAGATCGACGTTTAATTTAATATTCATCTTTAAATTTGTGAACTTTTGATGAATTTGTTAAGTGTTGAATCATATATGGATTTATTTTTGTTATTTTTGTTGAATTATTAATAAGATTATAATAAACAAAGTGGACCCACCATTGTTACTAAATTTGTATTTGCACATACTAAAAGAAGTGTCCCAAATAGAAACCTTTTGTTGGGATAGAGTTAGATTTTTTTTCCCCTTTATATAAAGATAGAATGGAACAAGTGAAAGGTTTGAGATACTTAAATCTTTTATATTTATTCCATCATAATGATCATTAGGGTGTAAATAGATAGTTAATTATAATTAAGAAAAGAAATAAAAGGAAACTATCAGGGAATCGTATTACTATTCTTTTGTAATTAACCCTTTTATCAAATAGGAGATGTGAGTGTTGTTCAAAGTTTAAAATGTCAATATCGACAAAAATTTTGAGATTTCAATTTTACGAAAATATAATGCTTAGATTTTTAGGGTTTAGAGTTTGTAGTTTAAACTAAAATGTCGAGTTTTTGTTTCGATTTTACGAAATATTGAAGAAGTGTATTGAAAAATAAAATCATGAAAAATATAAAAATATTGAAGGATTTATTAGAGATGTCACAAAAATAGATAATAATATGGATGATAATTATAATTGAAAACGTCAATGAAATACATGAAATTCTAACTTCAACGTAAACCCTAAATCAAATAGTTTAGATACATAAGTTGGGATTTTTTTTGCATATATGTTATATTTAGAAAGAAAAGAAAAGAAAAGATTGTAATGGTATAAAGAGTTATGGGGACAAAATTGAGGGGACACAAAATTTGAATAGAAGAATAGTTAATTGAAAATTTGACACAAATGAATAATAGTGACTACAAGGTCACACATTAATTAGAATGACATATATAGTACAATAAATTCAGAGCATTTAAAATTTCCAACTTCCCCCCCAATCTTAATTAAATTAAATGGCCACTCTCTCTCTCTCTCTCTCTCTCTCTCTCTCTCCAATTTAATATTCTCTCACAGTAGGCCATCAAAGAGAGGTAAGTGAGGCATTTTGTGTATTATAAACTTACAACACATATAAAATTATTTAAATACTTTTAAATTATATATATATAATGAATATAAATGGGTCAGAAACTATATGGAAAAAACTTAGGTGCGGTCGAATTACAAGATTGATATGTGTTAACTTTTTGTTTCTTTTAAAAAATTATTAAAAAAAATGTATGTAATTTTTGTGGCTTAAAAACGAGTACAAAATTGAGTGCACCTAAGTATTGCCCGAACTATATTTAAGAAAGGTCCTGTTTATTTGAATGGTTCTCTTTCTTTTATTTAGGATGTAATTATCAAATAAATAAAATGTTCCATGCTTTAAAATTTAAATCTCTTCCTTTATTATTTTTTTTAATACAAAATCTCCTCCTTTATTAAGGGTTTTGTTTGTTAGTTTTTTTTTTTCTTTTCTGAAAAAAGAGATTGTTATTTTTTTAAAACTTAAAAAAGAAAAATATCAAATTATATTCCTCAACTTTGAGGGATGTATAGCTTTAATTGTTTTCCAATATAATTATAATAAAATATTCTAAAGTGATTTAGATAGGAATGTTTAGGAATTTAATTGATTCATAAAATTATAAACCTTACCCAAAGTTACTTTGTCGATAGAAATATTTCTATGGGTGATTTTTCTTGCATAAGTCAATCACTTTGTCAAGGAAGAAAATAGGTATGTATCAAATTGAGTTTAAAAACATATGAAAATATCTATTTATACCTTCTAAGTTTATTAGATGTGTATTCATTAAAATTCTTGGCTACAGAATGTCTAGAGGGTAGGACGGGGCTGAGATGCCATTCCACGTCCCCATCCTCCGTTTTCCATTTCATTCCTTCACTCCCGTAAAATTTTTCACGGAATTAGGATGGGGATTTTCCAAGGGAATTTGCGAGGATCGGGTTCTACACGAAAATGTTTTTGTTAAATTTTCTTTTTGATAAAAACCAATTAATTTAAATCATTAAGATAAGAAAATTCTAATTAAATAATTAAATCTCTCACTAATTTTGTTTATTATAGTTAGTTTTATATGAAAATTGAATTTAAGGATAAATTAATCAAATTTTGACCTAAAAAACTAACTAACTTTTTGTAAAAAGAAATAAACATAAATCAAATTATTGACTGCATAATTTATATTTAAATATTGATTTAAAATATTCATTATCTTGGCCAATAAACAATTGAACTTTAAATTTAAGTATATTATTTATATAATAATAATAACATAACCTTACATAACTCTAGTAAATAAATAAATAAAGTATAATGGGGTGGGGTCGAAGTTTGGGAATGCATTGCCTGTCATGTCCCCATTTAACTCAGGGAGAATTTTTTTCCCACTCCCTCCCCATTCTCCACCTAATCGAGAAATCTTTGTCCAAGAGGGTTCCTGCGGCTGCAGAGCCCGTCTCCATAGAAAAAATGGACATCTCTACTCTAGACTAATATGCAAATCAATTTAAACTTTCAATGTATCAATTTATACTTTTTATTGCATTTTATTTTAATCACATTATATGATACATACAATTTTTTGAAAAATGTTTGAGTGTTCAATCGTAAGTTGTTATGTGATAATTTTTCTTTGTTATCAAAAGACTACGGCGAGCAAAGTTACACCCAACACTTTGAAAGAAACCTTGTTCTTTGGAAGATCTAATTTTATTAATTAACCTTCTCAAATTTTAAAAGTGAATCAATTTAGATTCTCATATGAAATTCGTTTGAAAATTGTTCATGATCAATTGTGATGGACCATTTTATTAATTCAACATTTAAATAAACCTACACCTGTATAAAAGTGATGCATGCATTAATAAAATGCTTAGATTTAAGAGCTAAAGGATTTAAGTTTTTTAGTAAAATTTCAGATCAAGATCCAAGGTATAAGTCTATCGATATTATTATTATTATTATTATTTTAATTTTTTTGTAAATATTTTTAATAGTTTTTTTTTTTTATTTACAATAATCCTTGTATAGCACTTAGCAAAGTATGATCTTTATTAAAAATGGTTGGCTTTTAAGAGAGGAAAAAAAAAAAAAAATGGAAGGAAGCAATGGCAACGGTGACAATGGTATGGTTTCAGGTTCATAGAGAAAGTGGGTTGGGATGCGACGCTTGTGAATGAATCATACCCATGGATTGAGAAGCAGATTGTTCATCGCCCTAAGCTCACGCCATGGCAGAGAGCTTTCAGAGACAGTCTTTTAGATGTTGGCATCTCCCCTTTCAATGGCTTCACCTACGATCATCTTTACGGCACCAAATTTGGCGGCACCATCTTCGATCGCTTCGGCCGCCGTCACACTGCTGCCGAACTTTTGGCCACCGCCGACCCCCACAAGCTCACCGTCTTGGTTCATGCCACTGTCCAGAATATTGTATTCGATACCACAGGTATGCTGAGTCACTGTGCACACAAACTGTTTTTCAAAATTCCTATTAGAATGTACTTCAACGGGAATCCTATGTTTGCAATTTTAACTGCTTTTGCGCTCATTTACTTTGAATTAATTGGTTTAGACGTTGAGTTTTAAGGTTTGGCCCAGAAATTTTTATCTCAATAGTCCTTTGCTAGTATGAGTCCAGTTTATATAGGTAGTGTTTAGGGTGCTAAGTTATTATATTTTGTAGTCTGCATGATACTATAGTTCATGTTTGGGGTGTCAACTATTAATTTGGATACACACGGGACAAATAAGGTGAAAATAGACTGAGTAGAAAATAGTAAACAATGTAGTAAAAAATGAATTTGAAATAGTAATATGGCAGTAAACTATAGGCTATAATAGTTGAAAATATGAATCAGAGCCCCAAACATAGAGTGGGCTATGCTATACAACCACTTGAAGTTGGGGCCCAAACAAGTCCATAAATTTTCTGTAGTTGTAATAGCTTTTTGAACTTTTCATTTGAGGTCTAATAGATGCTTATGGTCAACTTTAACCATCCTGCCACTTATGCTTAAATACTATCATCGGTTTTTCATGTTACTATTAGGATTAACAATGGGGACCTATTAGAGACCTGTAACTGACCGAATTTCTTAGAAATGTTTTCATTTATAAGAACTACATAATGCTGAAACTGAAAGTTGTAGAGATTGAAGTAGAAAGGAACTATCTAGTCTTGGTTTAATTCTAAGAGAAAAAAAGGATTGTTGTGTGGCGGAGTTGGCAAGAAACTATGTTAATAAAAAATCGAAATAGTGAACAAAATGACATCAAATTGGAGATGAATGGGGGAAATGACTTGTGCAGGGAAGCAACCAAAGGCAGTGGGAGTAATCTTTAAGGATGAAAATGGGAATAGACATCAAGCAGTTCTAAGAAACAGGCGGCAGAGTGAGGTTATCTTATCTTCTGGAGCACTTGGGTCACCTCAAATGTTGCTGCTGAGTGGAATTGGGCCAAGAGCAGATCTTGAAAAGTTGAACATATCTGTAGTGCTTGATAATGAGTTTGTTGGGAAAGGCATGGCTGATAACCCTATGAACACTGTCTTTGTCCCCACCAACAAGCCTATCAAGAAATCCCTTATACAGACCGTTGGGATTACTAAGTTTGGTGTTTATATTGAATCTAGCAGCGGTTTTGGGCAGTCTTCAGATAGCATTCGATGCAATCATGGGATGATGTCAGCTGAAGTAAGCTACCTTTCTTATAAGCGTTAGATTCCTGATTTCATCATTTATGATAAAAAGAAGTTTTTATTTTTTAGTCATTGAACCAACCATTCATATATTGAAATGTGAATTATCTATGAGTGTTAACAGCCATGATTTGTCACATATTTGAAAGAACACAATGTCAAGCATAAGGAACTCGGAGAAATAAATGAAAATATTGTAATCTTTTCAAACCATAGTCTTGGTAGACACATGAAACAAGCTGTTTAAGTCATGAAATCAATGATATATTTACCGTGGACTCTAGAATTACTTAATGAAAAAGTTAGCAACTAATTTGTATTGGGTGTATGATCATCTGTATTTTTTATGTAACCAGATTGGGCAACTATCTACCATTCCCCCAAAGCAAAGAACCTGGGAGGCCGTCCAAGCTTACATCACAAGGAAGCGTGATTTACCTCAGGAGGCATTCCAGGGCGGTTTCATTCTTGAAAAGATTGCCAATCCCCTATCGACAGGGCAACTTACCTTGGCTAACACCAATGTTGACGACAACCCATCTGTGACCTTCAACTACTTCAGTCACCCATACGATCTTCACCGGTGCGTTGATGGCATTCGCATGGCAGCAAAAGTTGTGCAGTCAAAACACTTCAGAGATTACACAAAAAATACTGGGGAAACCATTGAGAAGTTACTTAATGCAACTGTGAAGGCAAATGTCAATCTCATTCCTAAGCATACCAATGACACCAAGTCTTTAGAGCAGTTCTGCAGAGATACAGTGATCACAATTTGGCATTACCATGGAGGGTGCCATGTAGGCAAGGTAGTGAGCCCTGATCTCAAGGTTCTCGGCGTTTCTCGTCTCCGTGTTGTTGATGGATCAACCTTTAATGAATCTCCTGGAACCAATCCTCAAGCCACTGTCATGATGATGGGAAGGTAAGGATAAAAATCAGTTCATGAGCTCATTTGAGATTTAGACTATAATTTTCTATTGGTCTCAACAAAAATTTATAAGAACCAAAGTTATGCATACACCATGAATCTTGGAATTTTAATTTGCTTTATTCTGGGATGATCTTATGCTGCAGGTACATGGGGCTGAAGATTTTGAAGGATAGACTGGGAAGGGCAGCTGGTATATAAGGGTATGTCTGAGCTCTGGCATGGTAGCTATCGCAATGGGCACGTTTCGAGTTTTGGTTGTGAAATTGTAATTATGTCATCTCTTCCTCCTATCTATCTAACTAGTTAAAATGTAGAATTTTGGCTTGCTTGGTCTGGGCAATGCATACAAAGTTTTATCCCACATGAACTTAAACATTCCAGGCCTGCTTCTAGTTATATCATCATTTTTGTTTCTTCTTTCAAACCCTGTATCTTCTAGGACTCACCAATTTACCATTATTTGTACCCATTTCGTTAAACGAATTGTGTCGTAGAAAGATCTATACCCATCTAGATAAATGTATGATAAAACACCGATTTGGTGAGAGACCATTGAGGTGTATATCAAAGCAAGACAAATGAAAAGAGACAAGAGGGGACTTTTTTGGAGGGTTAGTGGAACAATAGGAAAAGGGTTATGTTGATAGACTAAAATAGGAAAGATACTATTTTGATATGAGGAGGAATTGGGCATATAAAAAGAAAAGTGATTCTAGTGAAGACAATTAAAACAGACAAATGCCACACGGAACAAAACAAAACCTCCTTCAGTTTCTTACAACTTTCCCCATTGCCTATTTGGTCCAGGTTAGGTTGGGTTGCAAAATCCTCTATCTCTGTCTGATTGAGTGGGAATTCCATTATCTTTTACTTGCTTTAATGTACTTTTTGTAAGTAATCTAAAAAACAATGTACTTGCAGTATTATTGACATCAAAATAGGTCACTTTTTCTTGGAAGGATGAATCATTTTCCAAGGTACTATCTTAGACAGTTTTATTGTGTTGGAATTATTTGGGTTTGTGTTTTGGGTGAGCATCATTTTCAGACCAAACCGACACTGATTGGACTATGGTCGGTTTTGTAAATGATCAAATCGACATTGACCACGAAAGAGTACAAATCAAAATGGTCGATTTAAAGCCTTTAGAATTTTTTAAAAATGTTGTCGATTTTCAAACCGATCCCAAACCAACACCAATTGAACCTCTTCTTTTCTTTGACAGACTGCCTTCGGTTTGGGTCTATCATGCTCACCCCTAATTTGTGTGTATTAGAAGGTTTGAATTCTTTTCAACCCAAAACCAACAAACATATAAGGATAAATAAAAATAACAAAAATAAAAAAACATTAATTTGAACTCTAAACTTTCAATTTCTATACATTAGGGTTAAAAATAGCTTAACAATTTCACTTTGAAACTTACAATTTCAACAAAATAAAATTAATTATTTTCCCCAAAAGAACCTAACAATTTTATAAATTTCAATAAAAAAAAAAGTAATTATTTTCTCAAAAGAACTTAACAATTTCATATCGATCTATAATTCATTCAATGCATAAGAAATTCTTTTTTAGAGTACTTAGTGTGAGAACACTTATTAGATAGTTAAAATCGCAACATATTTTAAAGTTTAATACTAAAACCTTCATTTAAGTTTAGAGTTTAAATGGATAGAATTAGTCAAAGTGAGCTTAACTCAAGGTAGATGACATGACATTCTACCTTAAAGGTTGAATGTTTGATTCTCTACCCCACAACTATGATACTAAAAATAAAGTTGATGAAATTAAAAATTTAAGGTTTAAATTGATAATACTTTGTAAGTCTATGGTTAAAATTGATTTTTTCCAAATAAAATATATAGAGTGAATGACTAATGTGTTTAAGTTATGGTAATCACCTACATAAGATTTAATATGAGTCTTCTAAGCTATCAAATATATTAAGGTTTTAAGTACCAATACGACAAGGAAAAACAAAAATCTCTCCTGACACTTAAAATAGGTGTCAAGGACAAACCATCATTTTCTTGTGCATATAATGAGGCGTTGGGAGATTAATAAATCTCTCAACGTTGTGTTGTTACCATTGAAAGAAGAAATCTTTCTCTCGACCCCATATGCATTATTTTTAGGAAAATTTCATTGAATCAACAACTAGGTAACGTATTTCTCATGGTGTGTCAGAAAAACATGTATCTCTTGACACCGTTAAGTAAGCCCATCGGGAGAAAGATTTTTAATCTTGCATCGAGAAAGAGTCTTACAAAACTTTAGTCTCCTCTTTAATTTTATTTAACTTTGTTTGTGTTATTCCAACTCCTATGATGTCTTTCAAACTATTAGGAGATGATATTCCGACACCTTTTTAACTATTTTGTTTTACGATTTGAAGTGTTGGAAAAAATACATGCATGAACATAACTAAATGAACCTGACTTTTCTCAACCTCATATATTGCAAATACACACACATATATAATAGAGTTAAAAGAGTTATGTTTGTGTGAACATGAGTACAAAACTATAGCTCCAACACTCACAAATATTATAGAAATTCTTTAATGTATTTTTTCTTTTGTTCTCATTGAATTTTATTTAGCCAATAATAAAATTCCAATTTGATTTTTATTAGCAGAAAAATAATAATGTAATTTATGTTTGCATGTTATACATATTACTTGAATATTCAAAATTAGCTCTTGACCTTGGGAAATAAACACACACAAAAAAAAAACAAAAATTAATTAATTAATTAATTTGTTTAGATCCGCAGAAAGTGGTTGGTATGAATATGTAACTGAAAATTTGAATTTAATTATTGTTTAATGTTAGAAAAAAAAATAATATCAAAATTAATATTAAAAAACAAACAAACTTGTATGAATTATTTGACCAATTAATTAAAAATAATAATATCAATGATTGGGAGACAGATAAGAAATAAAGAAACAAACACCCCAACAGGCAATTTTAGGTCTGCTGTCTTTGACATTTCTCAATCTCAAAAATCACATTAAATTTTTTTTTAAAAAAATTTTAAATTCTAATAAATAGCTTGAAATTTTGCATTAATTTTAAAATATTCCTATACTTTTAAAAATTGCAATATTACTTCTCAACTTTTGTACACATCTCAAAACTACTCTTACCCAAATTACCCTCTTGTAAAATCTATCCCTCTATACATTGCTTAAAATTATGCAAATTATGTCAATCAAACTATGCTTGTGCTGGTGTCAAAACTTTCCAAAAAAACATGTTATGATCAGATAAGTTGATCCCGTTTAACTTGAAATCGTGAAATCATTCTATGACAAATTTAAATGGGTAGTTGAGTGATTGAGGTTGAACAATCTATTACACAGTTAAAACTCCAATAAAAAGATATTCCATTGGAAATACAAATGGACCAATTGTTTAGTATTATTAACAAAAAAACATTAAACTCCACCCCATTATATTAGGCAAGAGTTGCAATTGAAAAAGGTAGTCAACTCAATCAAATAGTCATAAACAATTATATCTTTTAAAAAAATAAAAAGTTAAAATATATGTGTGATTATAATTGAGTATGACCTAATTCAGTTGATGACAAATGGAGATTGGAATGAATTATGTAAAGAAAAGAAGAATAGAGAAGGGGAACCTAATTCCCATTTGACCAAGTCAAACCAAAACCAAACTTTTAGAATTACCATAGGATAATATAAAATTTAATTATTTCATACTACCTTCTTATAATCACAACATTTAATAGCAATCACTATTTGAAGCTATATTTTTATCTTTTAATTTAGATTTTAACAATTTTTACCTTGTTTTCAAAACCCGACACGATTTTTACGGTGTTTTCAAAATCTGACTTAAGTTTTTCAAAAACAAAAATATAATGACTATCAAATAAGACTTAAAAAACCTAAAACCATAATTGATTAAGAAAAAAAGAAGCATAGTAACAAATAACTAAAGACGAAATCATTGTCTAACCAAACGTTAATTATATATTTATATATCAATGAGAAGAATACATATACGTACTAAAAGATAATAAAAAGAGACAACATATTGTAAAAGAAAAGAAAAGAAAAATTATCAACTTCTAAGTTAGAGTTTTCGTTTCGTAAAAAAAAAAACAAGCAGGTGGAAAGAGGACATAATAAAATTGAAAGGGTATATTTGGAAATTGAGTTTTATATGTGACACGTGTTTTGGTTAATAAGGGGTGAGGAGGTGAGGTGGAGCCGTCGTTGTTTGATTGACTTTCACTTTCTATGGGTTCCCTATACTTAAATCCAACTCTCACCCTCTCATATTTATCTATTTTAATTTTTCAAATTTTTTACTTTATTATTATAAATAGGTTAAATTACCAATATGGTGTCTATAATTCAAGTTAATTTCAATTTAGCTTCAATTTAATACATATAATTTCAACTAGTTTGCTTTTGTCTAGTAAATTTTAATGTAGTATCACAAGCACGGTTTGATTTAGTCACTAAATTACCTAATTAACACGTTGTGAAATATATTTGACTAATTATAGGGATCAATTTTACTTTTTTTTAGTATAAATAGGGAGTGAGAAAATTGAACTCGAAATCTTTTGATCCTCCAATACATGTATGTGTCAAGTAAACTCTTGTTATTATATTAAATTGAAATTAAAAGAGAAACTAAATCAGTTTTGAATGATAATTAACCATCCTTCGCTCATAATTGAATGAAACTCTAAAAAATTTATATAGAAAATTTAAGGGAAAAATGACTTCCTATATATTTTCTATTAAAAAACATATATAGTTTTATTTTATAATTGCTACCAATAAGTATAAAAGTAATTCTAAATAATGACGTCATAAATTTCAATCCTTCTCAACACAAGAAAACTTTAAATTTTGAATTATAATTTTACAACGAAAAATAAAGAAAAAAAATAATATCAAGCTATTATAAATATTATAATGATAGATGCTCCATTATTATATACGCTTAGTATCTAATGTCACATGACTTGTAAATATTAACGTAACATGTGAACCATGTATTCATGGTTAGTGTCCATGTAAACCACCTCATGCATATTAAATTGCCAATAAATAGTGGCATTTGGTAGATATTGTAAGTCCTAATCAAATTGGAGAAAGTTGAGAAATTTCTGTTTTTTCATAATTTGAATATTTTCTTATTTTTGTTTTATTTATTTGTTATGTTAATATTATATTTTTTCGATATTTATGTTTTCGTTGTGCCTCTATTTTACAGGACAAACATAGTTTGTAACAAATGTTCTAATAATAATAATGACAAAAAAAGCAAGAACGAGAAATTAAAAATTAAAAAATAAAAAATAAAATAAATCACTACTACCAAAGAAATCCCACAAAAAAAAAAAAAAAGAAGAAAAAGAAAGAAAAAAAAGTTAAAGAAACAAAATGTAGGTTAATTGTTATATTATCCTTCCATGAGATTTAATAATATTCAATTTGATATTAAATTTAACACTATTTATTAGTTTTTCCTTTTAGAAATGCTATTCTTTCATAAATATATAATTAGTTTAGTTAATAATAAAAATATTATATTATATTATATTTTTTTAAAAAAGATTACTAGGTTTAAATAATATTTAAATTGTCAACAATATAAGGTGAATTCTTTCATGTTTAAATTCTGATACTGTATGTTCCACCTTCTGGAATTTACACAAAAATGTTTAAATGTAATTTCTTTTAATAAACCAAAAAAAAAAAAAAAAAAGAAATAAAGAGGAGAGAAGGTGGGAAGGGAATATTTGGATGAGGGAATTGAATTTGTAAGCCGACAGCAACGTTTTAACCAAAATCACTCCATAAAAAGCTTTTTTCTTTATTATTATTATTTTCTCCATTTAAACAAATTATTTTCATAAATTTTGAATTGCCTTTGATTGAAAGTTAAAGAGACCACCGTTAAACTAGGGATGAGTATGATGGATCAAAAAATCTAACCGATCGATCGGATTGAAGTCGATCAGTTGATGTCAATTTGAGAAATTCTAAATCGAAAAATTTCAAAAAATATTTTAAAGACTTAAATCGACCTATTGACTTTTAAAAGTTGCTGACTTTTTTGACCTACTTGACATTTTCAAGCAATCATTCAGGGTTTAATTCAAGTTCTCTCTGAATAATGTTTGTGCATTTTACTGTTTAAAGTTGTGCGATTACTAATTTGCAGCATAGTGTCTGGCTGGAAGATGCATCTGATAGAGCAAAGCAATTATATATGTCATACTACGTCGGTCTATTCCTAAAAGCCTGGAACGATCTACTGCTCATAAACTCATGTTAGCTATGCTGAACGAAGATGAGCGATTTGTTGAGCCTTTCCCAAAATTTATAGATGATTTGCAGGAGATTCGTACATGTGACGGTCTTTTATATGTTGCTTTCATTACACATTTTTGTCATTTTAATAGTAAATTTTGTTCATATTTTGGAATTGTTCAAATTGGGGATTGGGGGGGGGGGGGGGGGGGGGGGTTTTATAGTTCGAAG
>JBBPDJ010000017.1:9071406-9093752 GCA_037974625.1 Cucumis cinereus
TTAAACATTGAATTATTAACCATAAAATCAAGCATTAATATCTGGATTGAATCGTAAGTTGATAAGCCTATCTTATAAGAAAATGTGTGGTTGAGATTAATTAACAAGGTGTGGTTGTATGAAAAATATGAATATATTTTCTAGAGTTTTCGTGGACATCTATTCCTTCGAGTTATGAAAATCAACCTACCAGAGCACAACCAACCATCATAATTAATTGCAACAAATTTCCACATCACGTGATCATGTTTGTGAGATAAGCATGGAGTTTGAAGATACCCAGATGCCTAAGAACACTACAAACCTTATTTTTGAGGGGAACCTGGCTGATGATCAACAATATCACTGCCAATGATGCTAAGAAGGACATATTGTGTTTGCAATTTAGTAAGCCGAGCAATCTATCAGTTGTTGGTGTAAAAATCAAAGGTTGAGCGTTGTTGTGTCGTGGAAGATTCATTACCTTGAAAGTAAAAATTGACGTGACATCGGTTGCTCTTCAAGGTTAACATAATCTCCCATCTCAAGCATGCAGTCACCGCAGAAAGGAATGGAATCAATGGATGGAAAAATGCTCAGAGAGAATAAAAAAGAGATCAAAAGAAAAAAAGCACTCATAAAAAAGAAATCTATCTCTCAATTTGTAGGAGGCTATTTTAGATCCAAAATAAACTTTAGATTTGTAATTATATTAAAACATGAGATTTGTAACAATCATTAAAATGGTAATAATCATTAAAATAACAAGGCATTTGCAACAACCCCATGAATGACTAGCATTTTAGTGATAACAATAATAAAACATTTTCTTTAAGCAATAAAAGAAGTAAGTAAGAGAGTTCTTCCAATATCTTAAATATCAATATCTTTCAGTATTAATTGATGCATAGTGAAATGCAACAACTTTGTTATATAGGGTGAGCTACCTCTTGAACTTTCAATAACTTTGGTTGAGACCCCCACAACATGTTTTACACCTTAAATTTTCATTGATTATGTGATAAAAGCGTTCTATTGAAGATCATGCACATAGAACATCAGATCAATGTGAAAACTGTTAAAAAAGATCCTTAAACTTTTTTTTATAGAAGGCGGTCACACCTTCACATTCATATTTATTGCTTCATCAAGTCTATCGCTATAGACCTCTAAAAAATTGAGTTATGAATACTTCGTATCTAGTTTTTACCCAGACCAATTTTATCAAGAGATTTGTGAAAGACAAACTACTCGGAATTGCGCTATGATAATTTTACAATTATCTATCAAGTTTATACCAGGATCACCCAAAGAAATGACTATTCTTGAAGGTTTTAGTTATGTTCATAAAGTCTGTACTAGGACCACTCAAATAAAGATTTATAGATCATTAAGTCTATCGCAATAGACCACCCAAATAAAGGGTTATGGACCACTATAAGGCTCTTTCAATAATTGTTTCACAACTTCATGTCTCAGTGAATGAGTGGATTTTATCGCTGGAATTCGAATTCAAGAATTTACCGCACTATCCACAAGAACTAGTCTTAGTGGCAAGATCGGGTTGAACACAGGGAGCACGTGAATTTCTCAAGCAAATGGTTTTCAACCTGAGGTAACCGATAGGGGGTTGTAATTGGTTTCAAATTCTAAAAATAGTAAATTGCAAGAGAAGTAAATTTGAGTGAATTCAATATTAAAAGAACCTAGCTTGGGTGAAATAGAATTCTTTATTCAATGTATTCAATCATGTGTTTTTCTCATTATATTAAATTCCAAAAGTTGCTTTCACCTAACCAAATACATTGAAAAGGCCAATAGATTGATGCTAAGTAACTATTGAGACCAATTGAATCAATGAGAAGCATACAAAATCCAAATTTACATGAATTGCATTAAGGTCGAAGGCTAGTTAGATAGAGTATTTAGCTTTTAAGCGTCAAACTAAATATTCATGCAAATTCAATTCTAGGTTAGATTGATCAATGCTCATTCAATTAATTACCAAGAAATCTCAGCCTAATGCTTCAACAAAGTTATAATCAAGCAATCCCCAAGTGTCCGATAGAGCAAAGTATGAATCCATTTAAAAAATAGTTGAATTAACACCTAAGAGAAAATCTAGTTCAAAAGTTCACAAATACATAGAAATAGGAGAAACCCTAAACAATCCAAGCTAGAAACGTGTACCTTAGCTCATTCTCGACATGTCGAGTAATGAAGAGATGTTCAAGTGCATAAAACTAGACTAAAAAGACTTAGAAAATAGAGAGAAATCGAGTAAAGGACAGTTGAAATTAAAAATAGGTCAAGCTAGCGGCGGAAGGAACTTTTATAAATTTCATAATGAATGGTTGGATGTTGGCCATGGTTGGATGGTTGGATGTTGGATGTTGGCCAGTGGCCATTGTTGGAAAATGGCACCAAAGTTGGCCAGTGGCAGCCATAAAAAGAAAGTTGTTAGAAATTTGGCACGCGAAGTTGTTGGAAAGGGTTCGCCGAAAAACAGTGACTAGAGGATGTGGCAACGGTTGTTGAAAAACGATCACTAAACGTTGGTCGATGGTGGCATTAGCCAATGAATGTTCCCAACAAGCGGTAGTCAAAAGTTTGTTGATAGTAGTGTTAAAAAACGATAATTAGAGGTTGACAATAGCAATTGTCGAAAATTGGTTGACGAGGATCATTGTAAAACAATGGTCGAAAATTAACTAACAATTGATATGAAAATTTGGTCAACAAATTGACACATTTTTTTTTGTCTCTTTTCTGACATCAACAACGTGATTGTTTTTTGGAGCAAGACTTTGGAAAACTTTGTTATTGACTTTTTATTATTATTATTATTATTATTATTATTATTATTATTATTATTATTATTATTATTATTATTATTATTATTATTATTTAATTCTCCCATAACACTTCATTTTGTCAATTGTCCGTGAAATTTAAGTAAATAATATTATCGAATGTTTTCTCTTTTCTTATCACTTTCTCAACAAAATCTCTCCACAACGATTTTCTTATCACATATTGAAATTTATTTTTTATTTTTTTATGAAAAACAATTTCGAAACAACAATTGATTTTAAGTTTAAAATTAAAACTAAAATCTACATAAATTTACACAATTTAGTTTTCGAATTAAAAATCAAAATTTATCGAACATTATTTTACTTTTTTTTACCAATGACTTTTAAAAAATGTTAAATTATATATTAAAAAAATACCTTTAAGCTTTACACTTTGTGTCAATATACTCTCTGAAATTAAATTTCATAAGTTTCAAAAAATACTAACTTTCAAAAAAGGGTTCATCAAATACTCCTGAATTTTCAAAATACTTATGTTAAAATTTTGTTTAAAAAAGACTCGTAAACTTTCAAAAGTTTTAAAAATACTCTTAACTCAATAAAAGTTCAAAAATACTTTCATTATTAATATTTGAACATAAATCATTAATTTCTTGTGGAAAAATAACTTTAAAACTTTTTTTCAAAAAGTTCAAAAATGCTCCTACCATTAATATCAATCAATTTGTTTGAAGTTTTCTTAAGGTCAAAAAGGAGAAAAATTTAAAACAAGTTATATAGATATTCTCATGTTTTTTCATACAAATACACTCATATTTTTCTTAATTTTCCAATTCTTACCTTACACCAATTTTCTCAACAACCTAAATGAAAACCAAAATTTTAAGCTTGAGACCCACTCACTTCCACACAAATGCTTCATCAAGCTTTGTATGAGATCCTCTCAATACAATATGCTTAGGCTCCCCTTAAGAGTGAGATCCTCTCACATTCACTATATTTAGGCTCACCCTAAATACAATATCATTATGGAACTCCTCCCAAGTTCTACAATGGCTACAGAACCGAAAGTCTCAACAAGTACAAGGTTTTTCGTACATCTTTCAAGATCTACGATGACTACCAAAATCTCAACTTCAAAAGAAAAAAAAAACAACACTAATTAACAGCAAAAAATGAAGGTTCAGACTTAGACAAACTTTGAGCTCAAAACGTTCAATGTATACACACTTTTCTCATGAAGCGGCTAACCCTAAAAAAGAATAATAATACAATATCACTACAGAGATCTTTTTAAATATATTTATGGAGAGAATAAACATTGTTTGCAGAAGAATAAAGACTGAAAATATGCAGAAGAATAAATTCTTCACCAATCTGCGAATCAATCTTTCATATATGGAAAAAATATTTTGTTCAAGCAGTGACCCCAATGTTCTTGACAATATTGTTGAAATGTTGGTCACCATGTAGCTTAAGTTTTGCCTTTAATAAAATTAGCCAACAACAATGCAGTAACAATCTCCCCCTTTAGCATTTTTTTTTCAAGGCAAAACAAACCAAACCAAACTCGAGCAACCCACAAGTTGGAATACAAACCAATAGTCACAACTCATTCATTCTCTCTAGATATTCCTACTTAGGAAATAGTTCTCTAGGGAATATTAGATAAGTTCTTATCTATTCCTAAAGCCTATAGATATATATAGTCTAAACAGTGACATTATTGAAAAAATCATAACTTTTTTGAAATTACATTACAAATTTAATAGGATTGTTACATGATACTGTTCACCGCTAGATTTCCAAGGAAAACGTATACTGAAATATAAACTTGAATTTGAGTTAACAATATTTGAGTCTAGTCCAAATAAACGCCCAATTTTTAGAAGTAGTATAATATTCTAGAGAAATTAATTGTAGAATATATTTAGAGAAGATTAAATAAATATCTAAAAAATAAGAGAAAGAAATGTAATTGTAAAGAATATTCTAGAGAGACATTGTAACCATTAGACAAAAAATGCGTTAAGGCAAAATCTTAACCATACATTTAGGAGAGATGTCGAAATTGTATCAAGCAAAAAAAAAAAAAAAAGAAAGTCTAATAACACAAATAGCCTCTTCTCACAAATTTCCTTCAACCTCCAAAATTGCTTTCTAACAAACTATACATAAATACATGTTAGGAAGAAGTTGGCTGAGTTTATAAGATGTTTAGTTAAAGCTGTTGGATTTAAGCTTAGATGTAAAAATGTGGAATAAGGTCTTGACCACCCAGACGAGAAACCGAATCATGTGGAATAAAGCAACCAATCCAACTAACCCCATTAAAAAACAAGATGATACAAAATATCCATCGCCTAAAGTAAAATGATCGATAGTATAGGCGTTAACCATTGCAGTTCCTTGGAGATATCCAAATGTTAAGAACACCACTGCTGCACACATTGCAAGTACCAACAGACATCGACCAACTCTATTTTTTAGTGGAACCCGACTGATAATCAACAGAATCACGCTAACTGATGCCAAGAACGACACCATGTTCATTATGAAGTAAATCAAGTAACGTATGGGTTGTTGGTACGCAAATATTGCAGTTCCAGCAAAGAAAATTGTGCCGTTCCGCAAGTATCTATATTCGTCGCTCATGTGATTGGAAATCATGTTTGAATTGAATTGAGTATCTTGTTGCCAAACGCCGCCTGGAGGGTTCACTCCAGCTTGAAAAGTTACAGTTGCAATTACTGTAGCCACCAACATCATTGTCCCTTCCACTTCTTCAACCCATTCTCCTTTGTACCACTCTTTCATCTTTATGGTTAACCTTGAGAATTCCTTTTTGTGTCTTTCACCATTTCTGCTTGTTTGTGCCTTATGAGAATTTAAACAGTCTTTCATGGCATTTGAGGCTGTAACGCTTGGAATGCTTGTTCTAGTTTTTACTTCTTCAATCGAGAGTAAATACCCCACCATCTAAAAATAATCATTAATTAAGAATTCGAGTTACATATCTGTATATATTTTAGAAAATACAACTTTTTTTACACAATTTTTGAGTAAGTTTTATATATTTAGTTCGCAAGTTTCAAAATATTAAACTTTTATCCTTGAATTGTGAGTTAAATTTATCCTAAATAATCTCTCCATGTCAAAATATATATTACTTTAACTGTCGTGTTCTAATTAATAACGATCATTTTTGTTATTGAGAAATTATTTTAATAACAAAACTTCTAAAACTATTTACAAATACAACAAAGTATCACAATTTATTTGTGGTAGTCAACAATAGATCAAGATGGAATACTATATGTGTCCATCATTATACAAATAGACTACAAATAGACACAGATAGTAGTCTTTCGCGATCTATCGAGATCAACTTAGATAGACTGTAATATTTTGTTATATTTTGTAAATATTTGGTTCTGCTGTATTTGAAAATAGTTGTTTGTTGTGTGATGTTAATTTTTTTACTAATTAATTTAGAATAATTAATAGTTGAGAGAACCGGTTTTATGGAATGAAAAAAACTTGGATGCATCCTAAATGCATCTTATATGCGCATCATCTCTCCACCATACAAAAATAAAATTAAAGTCACTTTTTTACAAAAATAATTCGAAACATTATTTTTGTGTTAGATAGGTCTTATCAAAAATAATTCGAAACAAAAAATTTTATCAGGAAAAATGGGAAGCATATGAGATAGGTCTTATCAAATTACTTACCTCGCTTTGCCTGAGCTTCGTTGATGCATCCAAAATAGTGTTCCCGTTGTCATCCGTTGTGTTAAGGAAGTCTTCATCATTCTTCACATATGTTTCAATAAGCAACTTCATCCCCTCCAAATGGTTACTTTCAACACATAAATGTAAAACAGTTTGACCATTATTCTTGAGCTTCATCCAAAGAGATCTTGGGCTTGCTTTGATCAGCTCTTGCATGATATCCGTTTGTCCAGAAAGCACTGCATAGTGAAGAGGAATCAACCCATCACTATCGTAAACAAAGGCAGCACTCATATTCTTTTCCAACAAAGCTTCAACAATCTCGACGTCTCCATGTTTAGAAGCAATATGGAGGGGCGTTCGCTGAAAGGAGTCAAATTCAGCAGCAAGTTGAGGCTCGTAACGAAGGAGGAGTCGAGCAAATTCGAGATGGCCGTTGGAAATAGAGAGATGCAATAATGGATGATGAGACTCATTATTGGAAGAAGAGGTAACAACAATTTTTTGAATGATACATGAATCATCTTCCATGAGTTTCTTCAAGCTATCAAGACAACCTTCTTTTGTTGCCTCATATAGCTTTCTTATATTATCTTCATGGGATGAAGATATTGCAACTCTAATTTCAGAATGGTCATTATTGCTGATCTCCTCCATTATTTTTCTCTATCTACCTTAATCCAACTCTCTGACTTTGGTTGCAGATAGTTATGAAAAGAGAATGGTGTTATATAAATTGAAAAATGGGAAACTTTTGTGATATTATTCTTGTATAAGGCATAGTGTACACAAGAAATGAGGTCGGTTCTATTTTTGTTGACCCCTTCAAAGCAATTCTTTTTTTCCAAGTTAGAATTAATACACATTAGAAAAGTCTGTGTTTCTGTTCATTAATTGACCCTTTGACTGAACCTTTCGACTAACAACGACGATATTAAGAAGACAATTTCATACCACATCTTCATATGAAAGAAACCTTATTTAATAAGCATGTGAAGTTTATGGAATAAAAGGATCTTGGTTTGTATTTCGTGTCAATATAGAATACGTAACTGAATAGTACTAGTCTAGTACAAAGTTTTATATCACTAAGAAACTTGACCAAATTCGACCATCTTTCATGTGATGTTTGTCGCCACTTGTATGAGACGATGCAAAGTGGCCGACATCCTAAGAATGAGTTAATTTTAAAGAAAAATAAAAAGGAGACGTCACTGATCCTTTTTACGGTGTGATTGGACATCGAAATAAAATAAATTGTTTTTAATAAAATAAATAAATAAAAATTTGTCTGCGAAATCTAGAGTTGAGTCTGAAAATCTCATTTGTGTATGGAAAAGGTGTAACCACCCCTATAACACCCATCTAGAAAATTGGTGGTCAAATTTCAAATCTTTGGATGTAGCCATACATATATATATGTGTACTTTGAATCAATTTTTGTATCTCTCTATGCTTTTTGTAAAGATTTCTCTTTTTCTCTCTAGTTTTTTTTTTTTTTTATATGTGTGGCTATATTAGAGTTTTTGTGTGGTAATGTAAAAAAAGATCGTTCAAAGGCCAAAGGTCGCCCAATTTATAGTGAATTCAAATTCCTTTCAATTAGAACATGAATCAACCAAATTACATTAAAAAAAAAAAGGCAATGAAAAACCTTTGAAAATTCTTCGAAAAGCACATGAATTTATGGAGGCATTGAAAAACCTTTGAAAATTATGTACTTTTTATCAAAGATTTTTAAAACCATTCAAAATATATATATATATATATATTTATTGAATGGGTTAAAACAATCCTCGAAAAATATTTACGTAAATTTGTAGAAAATACCAAAACAACTTTGAGGATCTCAAATGTTGCTCTATAAATAAGAGTTGAGGAGCTCAGAGGTCGCTCTATAAAGGAAAGTTGGAGCTCATAGTTGAGGAGCTCAAAATTAAGTCCAACTATAGTTGAGGAGCTCAAGGTCGAGATGTAGAAGAAAACTCATAGAAGCCTAAGGAGAGCTTAAGAGAGAGCTCAAAGGAGTATAAAAGATAGCTCAAAGGTTTAGTTGTAGAGGCAGTCGATTTAGAGTCACTACTACAAAAAAAGATTTACTTGACATTGAAAAACTGTCAAATAAGTAATTACTTGACGATTTTAAATCTGTCAAATAATCTAGTATCAAGAATAAGCATTTTTTTTTTTTTTTTTTACAGTGAAAAACTTTTGGTTGCAGATTTTATGAAAAGAGAGTGGTAATATATAAATTGAAAAATGAGAAACTTTTGTGATATTAAGGCATAGTGTACACAATAAATGAGGTCGGTTATATCTTTGTTGACCCCTTCAAAGCAATTCTTTTTTCCAAGTCATTATAACTAACACATTAGAAAAGTCAGTGTTTCTGTTCATTAATAGACCATTTGGCTGATTCTTTCAACCAAAAACTACGAAATTAAGAAGAAAGTTCCATACGCATATATTCATCTGTCATTTAACATGAAAGAAACCTGTGAAGTTCATGGAATGAAATAATATTTTAGTCAATATTGTGTTAAATGTTAAATAGATCAATAAGAGTAGCTAAATAATAGTACAGATTCCCCAACTGTTAAGAAAATTGGAGCCCAAACAAACTTAGGTCCATTTTGTTTGCTTAAACCATAAGAATGCTTAACCAATAAGCATGAACCTCACTGGTGATCATGAGGGAGGTGGGTTATTATGAAGTTCAAAAAGTGGGTGGAGAACATTATAATCTGTGAGTTTGTTCTTCTACAATTTTCTTTCCATTTCTATTGAGAGTTTTGTATGATTTGTAATGTGAGTATTTTTCTAGAGAGAGATGTTAGAGAAATCATTTCAAAACGTTGTAAACGCTAGTACTATTCTCCTAAACTATTTTAGCGCAAGTAATAGAAAACTAGATGTATCCCACATTAGGTAAACCAATATAAACTGGGTATCATCTCTCATCTCTTAAACTTGATTTATTATCGTTCTTGTTTGTTTAAAAGATTAGGTTGGTTTATCTATTCTTGTAAGCTAGCGAGTTACAAATTGTTTATTCCATATAATTTGGAACTCCAACTTGATCTGAGATTGTTGGATAATATTTATTGTATGAGTAAGTTGATTAATTTAGATTGATATACTATTATCCTCGTCACCCATTTCAAAATATTATATTTTAAGACTTACGGGTCAATTGGAAATTTAACTAAAGATCTAGAATGAAATTACGAGATTTTAAAACTTAAGACCAAAATGAAAACTAGTCAAAAAAACTTATAAACATAAAGGTATTTTTCCAATATTAGAACAAATAAAGGAGTAAGAATAGGTCAAAGAATATGATATTCAAAACTGTGGATTCATAGAGAACTCCAACATACACTCACCCAAGCTTCTTCCAAATAAACTCAAAGAAGTAAATTCAAAATAACTTCCAATAGTTTAAAAACCAAAACCAAATTTTAAAAACTAAAAAAAAAAGTAGCTTTTAAAAACTTGGTTTTATTTCTGGGGTTTGGTTAAGAATTAAACTATGCAAATCAGATAAAGAAATAGACTTTATTTTCAAAAATCAGAAACAAAAAACATAATAGTTACCAAATGAGACTTAAGGAAACACAAAAACAAGTTCAACTACCTTGAAGTATTCAAGGTTACATCATAATTAAGTAGTGATAATAAAGAAGTAATTTGTAGGTTAGACTTCCAAGATAATCACCAACAGTATATGAACACATTTAGAACTTGAAAGTCTAATGATAATGTTTCGTACTATTATACAGATAAGAGCTATCAAGTTCAACAATAATATAAAGACAACATTGCATGATCTTTTGTTTCTAAATTGTGATCAAATCTTTTCTCCTAATTTGCCAAGAATTTCTTTCACAGTCTTTGCATGCAATACTCATCTTCTTCATCTTCCTCCACTTCTCTCAAACTCTTTCCAGTGATCTTCTTTTGCTTTTTGGTCAGTACGTAGCCCATGATGGTTGTCGATCATAGAGCCAACTTATTTCTTGCCTCCACCACGATGTTCCTGATTTCTTTCACACTTTGATAAGAGAAGTTTGGATTGTCCAATTCTAAGGTTGGTTCTGTTTCTTTTGATTGTAAGTTGTTTGAAAACCAGGAGTGACTCATGATCTTTTTTATCGAAATTCTCTGTCATATTTTATTTAATACGTAAGAATTACATCAAAGAGAAGCAGTATAATCCAACGTCATAATAATAGAAAAATACCATTGAGGGATCTGGAATAAACATGCGAGAGAGTAGGTGTTGGCAGCCTTCAGACAAGTGAATATGGTCTGGTATTTTGTAGTCTCCAGACATTATTCGCTGCAAAAAGAAGAAAATAAAAGTGAAAATGATGACGACTTTACTGAACTAAATTTTTATAGAGCAAGAGAGAAAGTAATGGACCTTAATAGTTTTCTCCGAGTTTCCAGAATCGTCCTCCGAATCATCAAAAGGATATGCAGCAACCAACATAACATACAGATTAACTCCACATGACCACACATCTGCCATCTAAAATACAATGGAATAAGAGCCAATAAGAACCATTTCGATGATGTTTGAATTCAGATTATCTATCTTTGAAGTGCATAATTAACCATCCTACCTTTCCATCATATTCTCGCCCACGTAGAACCTCTGGTGCTGTGTATGTTGCAGAACCAACTTTTGTATTTGGTTTTGAATGAAACTATACTCATAAAATTACATTAACAATAGAAAAGCATGAGTACTATATAAGAACATGTTCATTTCAAATTAGCAAAATAATATAGTTCTCGTAATCAAAGACCTTGGAGAAGCTAAAATTATTATTGATCTTCAACTGCGAGGCTGAGCTTGATCCAACGGAAGTGGTATTATTGTCTCCCACCAAATTTCTATTACATTTTTGCTGCATAAAGCATTGTGTCAAACAAATTATATGGCATAACACTTTCAAATAAGAAGCCATGTCAAGCTCGGTATTTCGGAGAACCAACATTTGTATTTGGTCTTAAATGCAATTACTCACAACAAACTGACAGTAGAAGAGCATAAGCACAAGAACATATTCATTTAAAATCAGCAAAATAATAAATTTTTCTTAATCAAAGACCTTAGAGGAGCCAGAATCATGTATCTCAAACTCAAGCATATTGTCCTTCTGTTGGGATTTTGGCAAAATATTCAAAGTCCAGTTTATCCCACATCCGTTAAATTGAAGAATGGGGTGGACTATAAGCCTATAAAAGGAACATATGTCTTTAATTTCAAGTCGCTCAATTAAATTGATCCTTGTGTATTCTCTCTAGTCGGAAAGAGAGAAAAATGTGAGTATAACTGCGGGCTCTTGTTAACAATTTTTCACTTAGTAGATTTCTTTATGGTGGATAGTGGTTTTGAATGCAACTGCTCACAACAAAATTGACAATAGAGTACGATAACGTGTTCATTGTGAAAGAAGCAAATTAATAAAATTCTCTTAGTCAGAGACATTAGAGAAGTTGAAACCACATACGTCATTCAACTGTGGGGCTTGGGATCCATATGGAAGGTTACTATCTGGCTTCAAATCTCTACGTCCTCTTCTCTGCACAACGTATTGACAATACAAAGAGTATAAGTATATAAGAACATATGTTCATTTGAAACAATTAAATAAATAAATTTCTCATATATTTAAGAACCTTGGGGAAGCCATTAAAGTTGTAGTTCCTTCCACGTGCAATTCGATTCAAATCTCTAGGATTTACTCGCTGCATAAAGCACATTTTGTGTCAATATATATATATATATATATATATATAACATAACATTATATTTAAACAACAAACCATGCGAGGCTTTGTATTTTGTGGTATGAATGCAACATGGATGACTACTTAGAAGAGCAATACAATTGCATAATTAAGTATAAGAACATGTCCAAATTAATAAAATTCTCATATATTTAAAACCTTGGAGTAGCCAAAATCACATATCTTCAAGCGTGGAGATTTACTTCCATTGTCTAAAAGGATATTGTCTAACTTCAAATCTCTATGACATACGTCCTACATAAAACACATTTTATGTCAAACAAAAATATGTGGTGGTATAACATTTTTAAACAACAAACCATACATGGTGTTTTTTTTATCCTACCATGGAATGGATATATTTGACTCCAAAAATCAGCTGCCGGAAGAAATATCTTGCCTGTAACAAATAGGATCAAAAGACTACTTGAACACTCGCAAATCTACTAACTAACACTCGCAAATAGGATAATAGACCTCATCTTCTGTAAAAGGACGTCTCTGATTATGAATTTTTTCGAAAAGTTCTCCACCAGAAGCATATTCCATCACCAAAGCCAAATGGGTTGGTGTTAAGAAAACCTGCAAAAGTTAAACCAACCTTCCACTTCAAAATTCCATCTTTGTTTTCCTCTATTTCTTAATCTAAGACTTTGATGCATACTTTTTACTGAATTTCTCCAAGTAACAAGAAACTTACCTCTTTGAAATAAATGACATTTGGATGTTGAAGCAATCGATGGTTTATGATCTCTCTTTCCACATTCTCATCAATCTGTGAACACAAATAAAGCATATCAGAAACAAAAATGAATATTGAAAGGAGGAATACTGAGAGAAGAGTATTAACCGTTGGACCACGTTCTATGAACTTGATAGCCACAAGCTCTTCGCTCTCTTTATCCCTCCAAAGATTAGTAACACCAAAACTTCCAGCACCCAATTCCTTAATAAACTCGTACTTCTCCATTTCTAACCCACAAAATCAATACCAATTGCACAGATTGGAAATACTAAATACAGTGTGTGTTTAGGGTCCGATCATCTCAAGTCAACTGATAAGGACAAAACCCTCTTCTTTCCTTTTTAATATAATATGCAAATTTAAAGTGTCTTTTTGTTGGGAATTTTTTTTTTAATATATTTTTTTAAATAAACCTTTTCCAAAAAACGAGCCCTAAGTGATGAAGTTCAAGACTCAAGAAGATAAGAACCCACAATTATTTTATCACTCATTTCTCATCATTTTCAAAGACAAACACAATTGTTTAAGTAACATAATTTTGTTAAAGATGTATAAAATGGATATTGGATGAAAACCCCCAACCAACATGGATCCTATTTCAAATTGCAAAAAGAAAATAAAGGGTGTTTTTCAATATGGATTAATCCATGAAATTAAATTATTGAAACTGGTTTTTTTTTTTTTTTTTGCAAATAATTGAAAATTTCATGACATTAAATTAAACAAACAATCAATTTGAGAATATCTAGCTTGAATTGTCACGGAGTTTCCAATACTCACAATATTTGTTCATCGAATTCTCATCAACAAACTTAATGCATGCTTTCACTTAACAAATCCAATTAGAGAAGCTAATTAGATTGTTCTAAATAACTAATCAGTTTAATCTGAGAAGATGAAAATCATGCTTGTTTGAGTTATCCTAATTGCATTATGCTCTAGGACATGTTAGGTGGAACAATTAACTTTCAAGCACCTAGCTAATGCTTCAATTGATTCAATTCTTAATTGGTTAGATTAATGCAAATCTGATTTAGTTATCAAGTCAAGGTTATTATCATATACTAATTAGAATTCATCTCTCTATTTCCAATGGCCATCTCGAATTCGCTCGACTTCTCTTTCATTACCACCCTCAACTTGCTACTGAGGTTGACTCCTTTCAACGAACGCCCCTCCATATTGCTTCTAAACATGGAGATATTGATTTGTTGAAGCTTTGTTGGAGAAGAACATGAGTGCTGCATTTGTTTACGATAGTAATGGGTTGATTCCTCTTCACTATGCAGTACTTTCTAGAAAAACGGATATCATGCAAGAGCTGATCAAAGCAAGACCAAGATATCTGTGGATGAAGCTCAAGAATAATGGTCAAACTGTTTTACATTTATGTGTTGAGAATAACCATTTGGAAGGGATGAAGTTGCTTATTCAAACATATGTGAATTGGTGATGAAGACTTCCTAAACACTATTCACAATAGCATTATTGAGAGATCCAAAATAGTGTTTCCATTGTCATAGCATTATTGAGAGATCCAAAATAGTGTTCTCATTGTCATCGGTTGTGTTTAGGAAGTCTTCATCACCATTCACATATGTTTGAATAAGCAAAAAGTTGGTGAAATGGGGGTTATTTTGAGTGGTTCTTTGCTTACGGAGAACACGAATATATCCATAAATTCAAGGGTTTGATATCGATATCAAATATCCACGAATATTTCCAACACCGTTTATACATACTCCTAAACACACCAAATATGCTATCTATTTAGTTCAAATGAAAAGAGATACTAATAAAATATCTATAATTTAACTTTAGCGTAAAACCAACATAAATATTAATCTAAATAAATTTTATAAATCTTGTGACTTTAAAACATATCTGTTGGTTTCCATATCAACATTGATATTTTAATCATTGAACATGAGAGATTAAAATTTTTGGATGATAAAGAACAAAAATAAATTTCTTATAAAAAATGAAAAATGAAAAGAAAAAGGAAATGTACCCTAGGCTCCCTTGCATTTTGTACTCCCCACCCCACCTTTGCCACAGACGCACACCGCCGCTAACCCACCGGGAATTTTCTTTCTTCTCCCTCGCTCTCCAGCGTCAGCCACACCAACCTTACATTTTGCTGCACACTGTCACCAACCTCACTGCCGCGCCCATCTTTGACTTCTAAGGATCAGTGAGCTCGTTCTTTTGCTAATGGCGTCCAAACTTCTTATTCGAACGGGAAATTCTTTGATGAATCGATTGCGATTAAGTTCAGCGCATCAGAATAACAGGATTTGGGGTAACCAAGCTCTGTCCCATGGCCATGGCGTTGAAGTCACTCCGATGCTTTTTCCTTCAGTCTCTAAGCACCAGACTGCTCATCCTTTGCAGCAGAATGACACCGAATCGTTGAGGCAGCTCCAATCGGAAGACATTTTCTTTCCTTTTGGGCTTCCGTCGCTCCGGTTCTTTTTGCCTGACGGTATGCTTCTTATTCTTTTCTTACTCTGCTTGAACTGGTATTGAAAGTCAATTTATAGTGTATGTGGATTCTGATGCGTGTTAATGTTTCGTATGAGTTAGTAGCATTATTTTTCACACTACATCTTTTTGTGATAGTTTCTAATTTCAATTAACTGCCTTATATAATCATAATTGAAAGTGGGATTGGCAAGTGTTTCTGAGCGGCATAACTTTTTGCCTCTCTTGAGTTTAGTAGAAAATGTAGGTTGCCAAAACTATGAGCCAGTCATTCAAGCTTCAGAGATGACTGCTCAATTGGTCTTGAGAACCTTCTTGGCAGTGAAGATACTTGCCTGCCAGCGTCACTTTGATCATGCTGAAGGATATCTACTTATTCTGAAAGGAACTGACTTCGGTTCTGGAAAATATCATGTGAACCATGCTTGTCGGTTGAAAATATCATATTGCAGCTCGTTTTTCTCGTAAATCTGGATTTCATTTTATTTTTACCTTTCTTTTATGGGTCTTGCATGGGAAGATTAACACTGTCCATTCTATCTAGAGGCTTTCTTCCATGCTGTTGAGCTCTAAGTGGTCTGTTATGTCTAGTTCTATTTTTCATTGTCTGATAGGGAAACACAAGAGGTTATGACTCTCCTTTCTTTAATCGGGAAGTTCAAGAAAAGACTAGGGAGAAGAGATGTTTATTTCTGGAGCCTGGCTTTTCTTATAGCTTCTTTCTTCACTGTTTGTTGGACCCTTATTCCTTAGGGAGTTTTCTTTTTCTGTTATTTGGAAGGTGAACAGTCCAAAAAAGGTGAAGTTATTTGTTTGACAAGAAGACACCTTCGCTGGTTGGTCCATTTTGGAGGACCTGAATTATTTACGTTGGAATTGTGGTTATGCTTGTTTATATTGAATTACTTCTTTGGTCTTTTTGGGGATAGAAACAATTACTTCCACTGAGAAAAAAAATGAAAGGGTACAATAGCCGACAAAAGATCCAAGTCCACGAAATCCTCACTACAGAAAAGTGGTCTAACAAAGTAAAATATTGAATAAAGAGTAATTACAAAAGGTCTTCAAAATTGAAATTTGAAAAGGGAGACATGAAACTTCATCAAGGATTGAACATCAGTAGGGTCTCTCTCCCCTTAAATCCCATAGAAAATTGCACTCTATTACTTCTTTGGTAGGTTTGGCCTTCAACTTGCCCGACACAAAGCCGTTAGAGATATGATCGGGGAGTTCCTCTTCCATCTTCATTCTTGAAGGGGAGATTACCTAGGAAGAATAGACACTTCATTTGGATGAAGTGTCAGTGTTGGACACTTGTTCGACACCTACATGCGCCGACACGCAAAATTGCGTCTTATTTGTTTATTATCTTTTTAAATCTGACACTCGTAAACAAGCCTGAGACACGCTCGGGACGACCACTTCTCATCTCCTTGCCGAACGATTGTCACTCAACTCCTCCCGGACGACTGCTGCTCATCTCCTCACTAGACGAACGACGTTCATCTTCCATGTTGGCTTCCTCTTTCTGCTGCTTTCTCAAAAGCAAACCCCATGCCAATATTCCTCCTTTCTCAAACGCAAACCTCCACACTGTTGACATTGGTTTCTCTCTCCCATTTATGTTTTTTTTCTGTGTTCGTGGGTCTTGAAAAGAAGGGGAAGGGCATAATTAGGGTTAGGGTCTTTTTCTTTTAAATATGCCATTGGGCCTCATTTACATCCATTTCAGACCCATTTACATCCATTTCATGATGTGGCTGTGGGTTGATTTCCTTAGATATGCTCTTCATTTTTTCATTCAGATAAATGAAGGAATACAAGGGTATACAAAAAATCCAAGCTCTTAAAAAGCCTTTCAAGAAAGGGTTTCCAAGTAAGTAAGATATTTCCTTTTTGTGGCTTGTTGGGTGTGTGTGCTGTGTGCATTGGGATATTTAGGGAGAGGAATGATCAGGTGTTTAGAGATAAGGAAAGGGACCCTTGTGAGGTTTGGTCCTTAGCTAGATTTCATGTGTTCCTTTGGGCTTCAGTTTTGAAGACCTTATAAGGACCCCCTTCAGGAAGAGTCTTACAATATTACGATTAATAACTTCAATATAGAGAATACAACCAAGCCACTACACCAAAATAACATAACCACAAAATATAGTAATAATACTATAAATAGTCTAACCACCCTAACCTTGATTAGGTGAATTCCCATTTCTACCCTTCCTAACATATGTGTGCACGATTGGGGGCCTAACAATACCACCAAGAATGAAAGCTTCCTTGTCCTCAAGGGAGAATTCGGGGAACTATTCACGTATCAAATCAAGACTTTCCTATATGGCTTCATGTTCCAGTAAGCCCTTCCACTCGACTAACAATTCCCATTCGTGAGTCTGGTAGTTAAAACGGTAAGTGGTGCATCTTCAGGAATTGCTTCCCATTCAAATTCATTATTAAAGACAAGAGGTCCTAGTTCAATCGGCGTGGTACTACTGAGAGCATGCTTCAACTATGAGACGTGAAAAACCGGGAGGATGGAAGAATTGGCTGGCAAGAATAAACGGTACACGACGACTCCCACCTTTTCCACTATCTGGTATGTCTCAAAAAACTTTGGGACAATTTTTCACTCCATCACCTGGCCACTGTATTTTGTCGATAAGGTCGCAATTTCAAATACACCTATTCATCTACTTCAAAGGTTACCTCTCGGTGTCGACGGTCAGCAAAACTTTTTATTCGTTTTTGAGCCTTCTCCAAATGGAATTTCAACTGGTGGAGTATCACATCCCTATTCGACAAATGATCATCTAGAACTGCATTGGATGTTTTCTAACTGCCATAGAACACCAGCGCAGGAGGCTCGTGTCCAAAGACCACCTGGTATGAATTAGTTTTCAGGGAGGCGTGGTAAGACGTATTGTACCAGTGCTCGGCCCAGTGGAGCCAATTTGCCCATGTCTTGGGTTTTATATCGCAGAAATGCTTCGACGTAAACGAGTACCTTGCAAATGAAACATTTCATTCCAGAAACGACTAACAAATATCTTATCGCGACCAGAAACGATAGATTTAGGAACCCTGAATTCCCTCACTATCTCCTTAACAAAAACATTTGCAGCAGTCTTGGCTGAGTGCTGGTGGCTTCAGGGTCGGGAGTGGGCAAACCTACTTAAATGGTCCACTATGATGAAGATCATGTTATATCCATGAGATCTGATGTAGTAGGAATATGCTATTATTGTCAAATCCTTAATCTATTAGGATTAGGATAAGTTTCTTTTAGTAATTAGAATTAGGATTAGTTTCTTTGGTTTATTGAAATTAGGATTAGTTTCTTTTATTAATTAGGATTAGGATTAGTTTGCTTTTCAATTATAAATAGAGTACTTGTCTTCTTGTATTCACAACCTTTAAACATTAATACTATTCTCTCATTTGGTATACATCAAATTGGTATTAGAGCAGTCGTCTGGGCCAACGTTAGTTGCCACTGGTGGAAAACCAAAAAACTCTTCGTGATGCTGATCACAAGAGGGAGTTTTGTGAGTTGTGCTCGTTGTTGAACAACACATCTAGAAAGGGGAATCCTTAAAATTCCAAAAAAAAAAAAAAAAAAAAGAAGAAATTATCAAGATTTTGCAAGAATGGAATTTTATGAAATAACTACTACAATTTTGGATAATTATTATTTTTGTTATGGAGAACAACCTATAAATTGAGTAATATATAAGAAAATTTGAGAAATATGCAAGAAAGTTCAACAATCTGTCCTACAACAATTATGATGAAGAAACTTATTCAAGAACACCATATTTGTACATCGCTCGTGTAGCACATCATAAGGGCAGCAAATTTAACCACTTGCTTAAGTGGAAAGCAGTTAGTAAATTGGCTAAGGATGGTGGCCTTGGGCTAGGAGGTTTCATAGCTAAAAATGTGGCCCCCCTTGCCAAGTGGGGATGGTGGTATTTTGAGGAAGAAGTCTTTGTGGCATAAGGTGGTGCACAGCATTTATGGAAAGGATATGTTTAATTGGCATACGGATGGAAAATATGGGAAAAGTTTAAGAAGCCCCTTGGTTAGTATTTCTCGAGCTTGGGTGAAAGTGAAAGCTTTGGCCAAATACAAACTTGGGTATGGTTGTCGGATCTCATTTTGGTTAGACACGTGGGAGGGAGACTTTTCTTTTAACAACCGGTTTCCAAAACTGTTCAGAATTGCATCACTTCCGAAAGGGTCGATAGTGGAACTTTGGGGCTTTGAGTTGAACTCTTGGTTTATTAATTTTCTACAGCTACTAAAGGAAGAAGAGATTGCAGAATTTCAGGAGATGATTGGTATAATTACAGTAAGGGAGTGTACATGAAACACTTGACAAAAGAATTTGGTGTTTAGAGAGTAATGGATTATTCTCGGTTAAATCTCTAACATCTCATCTTTCCCCCTCTACTCCTTTAGATAATATGCTGTACACGGCTCTATGAAAACTAAAAGCCCAATAAGGGTGAATATTCTGGTCTGGGTGTTATTGTTTGGTCAATTGAATGTGTCTACAGTTTTACAGAGAAAACTGTGAACTAGCTGTCTTTCACCTTCAATTTGTTCGTTTTGTCTTCAGCGTGGAGAGATCCATCTCATCTCTTTTTTCTCTGCTCATAGCTCATATTCAGCCAGCTGTTGAGAAAAACTGTTCTCCATCTTTAACATGTCATGGGTGTATCACAAGGAGTGTAGAGAATTGGTTAGACAGCTTCTAGGAGGACCTTATTTTAATAAGACCTCTAAGATTATACGGTGGAATACTATCAAAGCCTTATTGGCAGACTTGTGGTTTTAAAGAAATCAAAGGACTTTTCAAGACAAATCTCTTGGTTGGATGGATCGTTTTGAAGTTGCTCATCAAAATGCCTCATCGTAGTGCACTTTATCTAAGGAGTTTGATATGTACAGCATTTCTGAAATGAATCTGAATTAGAGTGCATTCATTTCAGAAAATTAATCAGGGTCTTGGGCTATTGGATATTTGTGTACTCGATTTTAGTTTTTTGGTTTTTCATATATTCTCATCTATGCTGTAGAGGCAATTTATTTGTCCTTAGTTCTCATGTTTTTACTAGTTTGTACGGATATAATGAAGGTGCTAAGGGGGTGTCAACTTAGTTGAAATGCCTGGGTGCGTCTTCCGATTCATAGGTTATTTTGCTCATTGTATAACTCTCTTGTACTTTGAGCTTTTGCCTCATTATTATCATTAATAAAAGAGACTCAGTTCCCTTTATAAAAAAAGGTATATTATATTTTAATTTCTTTACAAATATTGGAATATAGTTATCACTGGTGTTTACTTGTATTTTTTTTGTCTGTTCCTAACAAATTGTTATAAGAGCACATTTGTTCTTGGAGCATCAATTTTGACTATAGATTCGGATCTAGAAGTGCTCCATTGTGTGTTAGAGAAGTTGTTGCATGATATTGGGGGTATGGAGGGAGTTGGATCGATATTGAATTCAATAAGAGTTCAAGGTTTTCAATCAACGATGCATGGACCTGTCCAGTGAAAGGGAAAGGGAACAAAAATGAATGACAACTATCAAGGCTATGAAAAGAAAAGGAGAGTAAGAAAAAGTTGGTTGGATCAAAGATTAATCAATGCTTTGTTTAGAAACTATCAAATCATAAGCACTATTGAATTGTGGCTTGAAGGCATCAATATGAGCTTAGAACACCTAAAAAAACTCGAGGTAAAACCAATCAACGAGGCAAAAGGGAAGAAAGGAAAGAACGATGCAAGAGGAGGGAGAACCTACTGACAAACCAGTGATTGGAGAGACAAGGTCAAGCTATCTGGTGGTTAAATAGTTGGAAAAAATGTGGTGACGGGTGGAAGAAGTAACAAATTCAAGCATGGTCGGAGATGAAGTTTGTAGGATTTTTTTTATTTTTTTATTTTTATTTTTATTTTTATAAATAGAGGGTGTTAAGGGTCTTAGGGGTTACGAAGAATTTAGGTAGTCTCCTTCGTTGAACTTTGAGAGACAAATAGCCCTCTTGTATTATATTTTATTTTATTTTATCAATATTGCAATATAGTTATCTTTACCGTTCTTTTGTAATTCTTGTGTCCGGGTACTAAACATTGTATAATTTTGAGTTTCTTATGAGGGGAGGTCGTAGATGTCAAAGCTCTCATTTTTAGCCCTTCTGAGAGAAATCACTCTTTAGCATTCTTGATGGAGGCTTCAAGTTGCGCACCTGAGTAAGGAAAAACATGTTTTAAGTAGTTTGTGATCATCTTGACCTTCCTGTGGCTGGCTGTCCGAGTTATGATATATGGATTTCCTTCATTAAATAAAGCTTTGTGTAGATAACAATTTTTTGGGCTCAGATGAGAGTTCAATCTGTCATTGCTTCTTTGTACTATTATTTTTGTCAAATTTAGGCGCAAATTTTTGTTTTTGCAGGAGATGCTTCTTCAACACAAGAACCGATGCTCTTATTTCCTAAAAGGACTTTTCAACCTAGCACCATCAGGCGAAAAAGGAATCATGGTTTTTTTGCTCGGTATCTCTCCATTGGCTTTTCTTACATGCATATTTTTTATGTAATGTTCTTACAAAGGAGAATCTGTAGTTTGCAAATAACGTTATTCTTTGCTTAAACGTGCCCTGTTAAGTTTTGTTTTAGGAAAAAACATGAAGAACTTCGTTGATGAATGAATTGAGGGGGGGGGGGGGGGGGGGGGGGTAAACCCCCCCCCCCACCCCCAGACCCAGGAACCAAAAAAAC
>JBBPDJ010000017.1:9102641-9165341 GCA_037974625.1 Cucumis cinereus
GGGGCAAAATCTAGAAACTTAATCATCCCCCCTTAAGGGGTGCACTAGCAAGCTCCCTCCCCCCCCCCCCCCCCCCCTCTCTCTCTCTAAACTTGGAGGATTACTATATGTAGCACAGATCTCTCTGTGTCTCTCTCTTTAAATTTAGGAGATTACCATATTGGCACTTGATGTTTCTTGCAGATTCCCTATAGATGTGTATAGAATTATGATCTTTGGAATATGATTTTGTTAGTTGATGATAGCAGAAGATGAAGTTAGTGGCATCTGTGCATCAGCAACCAAATATTTTGGTAAAGGCTATGAGTGAAACGATTAAATTTTAGATAAATCAGAATGATTTGCATGAGAGTGCACCAACAACCTAATCTTTATAGTTACTGCTTATGATACCCAATTACAGGAAATTACTCATCCACTCCAAATCAGGTCCCTCATTGGAAAAATCAAACAAGTTATCAACATCATACTCCAAGTTTGAGCTGTTTTCACATTCTTGAGACGTTTCCTCTTCTCTAGACTCCGAGTCCACTTTTCTTTTACACCCTTTCCTTCTGTCTCTTTCACTCTGGTGGTTCATTTTTTTGCTCAAATGAGAATTCCAGTAATTCTTGATCTCGTTATCTGTTCGCCCTGGCAGTCTCCCAGCAATCAAAGACCACCTAAACTCCGAAAACCAAAACTCCTGTTAAGTTAATGAAAGCAAGAAAAGTTGAGATATATAGAGTGAAAGGGGATAGAAAATGTGACCTGTTGCCAAGAAGTTTATGAAGCCTGAGGATTAAATCTTCTTCTTGATCTGATATATTGCCTCTCTTGATGTTAGGTCTGAGATAATTGAGCCATCTTAGTCTGCAACTCTTCCCACACCGATTGAGACCTGGAAAATTTAGAAAGGCATTGAAATATATGTGTGGAAGTTGGAAAGAAAAAGGGGTAGTGAAAGTTGAAAGGGATGGACCTGCTTTAGCTGCAATGGTCTTCCACCTTTTTGCACCATGAATGGCAATAACATGAGCCAATTTTTGATCTTCTTCTGCAGTCCAAGCGCCTTTATTGACTCCTCCATTCCTCAAAATTTCAGCCTCATTTATGTCTCCTTCAACAACTTGTTTCACTTTTCTTTTCAGAGACTCTTCTTCTTCTTCTTCAGTCATTGGAAGTGGAACTTTAAAGAGATAGAGATAGAGATAGAGAGAGAGAGAGAGAGATTATGGTTTATTTTCTCTTCTTAGAGGGTGAAAATATATTAGAGATGTGAAGAAGCAATTAGTGATATATATGAAGAAATTGGAATAATTTATGGGTTGGCAGTCTTTCAGGAAAAGGACACTCTGATCATGAGGTAGATGATTGAGTGAGATATAAAGTCTGCTTCTAAATAGTTGCACACTGTTTTACAACTCAACAACAACACAACAGCTAGCAAAATATCCTGTTTAAGAAATTGGTATTATTATTATTATTATTATTATTATTATTATTTTCTCCATATTTGTTTATGCATAAAAAATTCAAAGGCTCTGGATTTGATCAGCATCTATTTATATATTTTTTATTCAGATATAATTGTAATGAGAATATGTATACTTCTCATCGTGAATTGTTTTTCTTCAAGATTATGATAGTATCCAAATCCAAAATGAAATTTTAGAATCATACTCTCCCTCCCTTTATCGCTAAGCTAATGATTTGCGTTGTGTTTTCTTTTGCCCAAAGAATTGCATTGTCATTCTATTATTGTCTAATCAATATTCAAAGTTTGTCTCGAGTTTGTACCAATCACACGACTAGTGAGAAAATAGTGGAAAAGAACTCTTAATACATCACCAAACATCAATTTTATTTCAAATTTTACATGTCATTAGACCATATATATATTATTTTATTAGTTAAAACTCCAAGTTTCATTCTATTTTCTTGTTAAGTTGTTGTATTATATGATAAACAATAATGGATGTGTTATTATTACTATCATTATTTCTGTGTATTAAAATAGTGTTTTATTGAATGGATGTTCTTGTTATATTTTGAATAAAGTAAAGTCAATAAATGTCATGAAAATCACAAAAATAAAATAAAATATTATTTAGAGAGAGAGAGAAAGACCTCGAATTTAGTGAAGAATCTACAATAATGGAAATGAGAAGAGAGAGAGATGATATAAGAGAGAGAGAGAGAGAGAGGGGGGGGGGGGTAATTGCTATACAAGAAGGACAAAGTGAAAAAAAAGAACAGAAAAGTATTTGTCTTGAAATAATACACCTTTTTCAGAGGCATAGAAAGGAGAGAAAATCAATAAAAATAGTGTCTTTTTCTATTATTTTATTTTCTTTTATGATCAGTATGTGCAAATGCATGAATATCCATTTTCATTGGTCTCAAACTTTCATATTCCTATTTTCTCTGCCCAAACCTGACTTAACAACTACTGTTGATCTCTGTTTCTTTGTTTTTTTTCCTGTCATAACATGAATACAAAAGGAAACTGTTAAAACCAAAAGCAAAATTAGGTTTAAAGTAAGTTGGGATTAGGTGGTCAAGATTTAAAACCATATCCATCTCCCTTCTTCCATGCATTTTAACTTCTTACGTACTGGAAATTTATATAAACTCTGATTTTAAGTTGTTTAATATATTCAAATTAATGCAGGTCGCAGGGTTGTGTGTGTGTGGTTGAGTCATCAGTGTGTGGTGAACAAAGAATAATCCTTCCAACTTTTGGTTATTGTGATATTCCTCTTAAAGCTGAAACATTAAATTCGGATCTCAAACCCTTGTAGTTTTTCTGTTTGTCTTTTTACATTAATCAACACCTTCATGGATCCACCTCATCTTTTCTTTTTCTCTTTATTTTTAGTTCATATCAGTCTTTCTCTTACCTTCGTTCTTACTGCCCTTGTTATTATTATTTCTACCGATCTATCGTTATTATATTATTTCTCCACGCTTTTTTAAATGAGAGAGTATGTAATCTACCTTACTTCTTAGTTTTGTACTTAGTTAAACTAAACACTTCTTATAGTAACTTAATCATCGGAATGCTGTAGGAACTCTTATGTCAATCAACTTTAGAGTATCTCAAAACCATACTAGGAGAAGCGAGCTGGAGGTCAAGCCTTGTGCAGAAGACCCACAACGAAGTCTAACAAGAACAGGTTAGATTTGAGTGCCAACATTATTATTATTATAATATTTCAAGTGCATTAATTACTCTCATTCATCCACTAATTAGTTGGTGTACTATTAAAAGGTTGTGTCATTTTAACCTCTAAATTTTAAAATGTTTACATAGATCCTTACTTTTATTTTAATTACAAACCACAAATGTCGATGGAGAAAAATGAATTTAGGTAAAAGAAAAGGTAAATACCAAAATGATTTGGTTTTCTTAAAAAAAAAAAAACGTTTAAAATAAACATTTCACAGATTAAGAGCCAATTATATAGAAGAAATTTGAAAGTTTAAACATCAAAATAGTCATTTTTCTACATTTGAACCACACTTATAATTGAGTAAATTGTTTTTAGTTAAACTATACATACGAGGTGAAAGATTCTAAGGTTTGATCTCTTCGATGAATAATATGATTTATGCTCTAATGGGCCTATTGATTACAAGTTGTAGATTCTATAATTAGTGACATAAATCACAATACTTTGCATAAATCATTTTGTTGAGGAAAACATATGTAGATATGGCTGAGAAAGGCAAATAGAAGATGAATGTCTTTCTTTCCATTGTAAGTTATTTGAGCTGACAACCAATTAAATGGAGGGCAGTGAAGGGTTGTCTCAATTATTTTTCATTTCACTTCATATTATTGCCCAATTTCAACCCAATCATCTCATCTCAAACATATAATTAAGGAACCCATTTCTTTTACTTTATTTTTTTGGAAAAAAAACCCAACCTTTTTTAGTTATTGTAGTTTGGAAAATCACTAACTATATTTGGGTATGATTGAATTAGTAGGTTCAATTTCGTTAGATTCTCCTTCCTTCTAATAAATGATCGAAAATACGCGTTAGAATATTGTCTATAGTCAATACGTTAATGATTCGACAATATAATCTTGTGGTAATAGAAATAGATTCAAATTTTTTTACCCACTCGAAAAAGAAAATTGATATATATCAACGTAATGGAGCTTTGGTGCAATATTTCGATTACGAGTCCAAATTTGATAAAATCTTGTCATGTTAGATGCGAGAGGTTTTATGTTAAAGTAACATAAGAAAATTAAATTCAAATAGAAAAGACCCAAAGTTCCACAAGCAAAGGGATAAGATGGGTTTGATTCAAATAGTAAGGTAACCCTAATTCACAACTCAGATAGGTAATTGGCTTGACCTATATGACCTTAGCCAAGACCCCTCCCAAAAGGTCACCTTACCCTAAACCTAGACCTCTCCCAAAAAGGTCACAAGTCAATTAGGCCAAAAGAGATGTGAAGATTTGACCCATCTCATAGTTTTGAAAATAAGAATAAAAAGAAAACTTTATGAACTTACAAAAAGGCCTTAAACAAATTTAGAAATAAAGTTGCAAATTGGAAACATAATTTTGAAAAGAATGGATCCAAAGAAAACGGAATAAGATTTTATGTTTTCAAATACGTGTTTGGGTGGCAAATTTTGAAATTAAATTTCATTTTTAAATGTATCTTTTTTTTAAAATGTATTTAGAAGCTATAAAACTCATTATATTAATTCGCTAAATATTAGGTTGAATATCAACTATTACGGATTAATTTATGAACTTGTTTTATTTTGAAATCTTTGTATAATTATTATTTTGTAATTTTATATAATATATTATATGTTTTAATTTAACAAAGAAATTGAGTTTATGACATGAAATACTGTATATATTTATTAGGGCTGAATTTGTTATAAATATCTTTACCAGTTTTGTCATTTTAAAAAAAAATCTTTTTTGTTATTGGTTTTAAGGGAGTTGCTATGGATAGCAAAAGAGAAAAAAAATTACAAAATATAGCAAAAAACACGTAAGTGATTTATAGAGAAATTGATGGATTTTGTTATATTTTGTAAATAATTATTTTTTTAGCTATTTTTTACTATGTTTTTTTTTCCTTTTTAATATAATTATACATTCTAAAAATTAATCTGGAAAAACAATACTAAAAACATTACAAAAATTTGTTTTCAAAATTAACGCTATTTATATCACAAAATCTAGAAACAGTTTTCAAAAATTGAATCCAGACAGCCAACTCAGTACATTTGAAAACATCAAATAGAATTTGAGTTAGGCCTACCAAACATGGCTTAAGTAATTCAAATATAACAAAGGCAGAGATGTAATTGAAAATGCTCCCTATTTATAAAATTGCCAAATAAGATATCCAACCAAAGAGTAAATAAATCGTCATTTCAAAACCCGATCAAAATTTTTGACATGGAAAACTTGAATGCCGCCTTGAACTCTTCTTTGGCTCGCTCCTCTAGTATAGCAGCATCACTGAAATTGACCTATATAAGAGTATTCTCACTAATGTGAATGTCGAGTTGAGTACACCTCGATGCTTAAATTAGTATAAAAAATATTTAGCTTAGCTTAAGCACATATAAAATTACTTTACTCTTTGAAGTTTTTGGTGTGAGGTTTTCACTACAAAAAAAAAAAAAAAAACCATCTTCCGACACGCAAAATCGTCGACAAAAGCGCAAAAGAGCGTCGGAATATCAACTCCCAACGACTATAGGGTCGTCGGGGAAAACCTATCAAGAGATGATTTCTTGACGGTATAAGGGTAGCTGTTGGGAGAAACCCAAAGTTTCCGATGGTGCATATACATTGTCAGAAGATACTAATTTTCGACGTCGACAACATTGTTGGCAGATCTTTATTCAAATTGTTTTGTTTTTTTTTTATTTTATTCGATTTATTTTAATTCTCACATCAATAACCTAAAATTGAGAACACACTATAAATCAAATCAAAGGATTTCCTAAATAATGAAATTCTTGAACAAAGTTCATTTACATATGTAGTATTCTTTATAACGATTTTTTTTTTAAAAAAAAAAAAGTTTGCAAAATGTTCTACAAAATGCTTATACCTGAATACATAGAAGATAATGTCATCTCCATAAATTATCTCAAAGAAACATCTCCAAACATTTGTCATCTACCAATCACATTAAATAGAGCACATTATTACAACATTCAAGCATCCTGATACTTCATTCAAGATTAAAAAATTAATAAGTAACACTAAGCTCAACCCACCCCTCATAACATTCAACTAAGTTCAACGTCCCCCCCTTCACAACATTCAAATAAGCAAATCGGTCAACCAAACACAGGAAACATCGTAAGGTTCACTAAGCTCAAACAACTTTTAAAAATCTCAGCTTACACTCATGCGTCAAAACATTCAACTAAGTTCAACCAAACATACAAAGTTCAACCCACCCTTCTAATGACTACCAAATAAGAAAATGACAGTTAAATTAACATGCTAGTGGAAGAGAATCAATCTAAAACACTCTAGATTTCATGAACTTTGAGGATTGAGCATGTTAAGAAAATTGAAGAAAAATTAAGATTTTTTAACACTTACCTTTGAAGCTCAAAATTCTCTCTCAATTTGTAATGAAATTGAATGAAATCAAGTTGTGAACAACCACAAGAGTCTTCTCTAATATCCTCTAGGTTTAGAACTTGATTGTGGGATCAAATTGGTGTCCAATTTTATGAGTTTAGAGAGAGAATGAGTTTATGAATACTTGTGTATTTTCTCCAAAATCGAACAAGCTTCATCATCCAAATTACAAATCAAATTGTGTATTATATAGCTAAATCACATGCAAACTTACAATTAATTTTTAATTTAGCTAAAGCATTATGGGATTTGTAGTTGACGATGGATTAACACCTCACTTAAGCTAGTAGGTTAGTAATAAAGAACTCAAGTTGGGAAAACCCACTAATTTCAAATAGCCAACTTTTGAATTTTGAAAAATCAAATAAATTTCTAAAATTCTTAATTAATTAATTATTATTAATAATACAATAATATATAATTAATTAAACTATTTAACTACTTTGATATTATATTATTATGTTAGCATCATTAATCTCAATCAATCCAATTGATCTAGTTCGAATTCCTATTCGAATTTGCAATACTTAAATCTTATTTAAATATCATTTATATTTGTAATCATTAATTATATCGAACATATTAACGATTCATTCTCTCAACTAATTCGAAGAATTCGAATTTTCGATCATTGTTTTAAGTTTAAATTCACAATGAGCTATTAGAGGGACATAATGGATCTACAGATCTTGAGCTCAAACGATTCAAGATTAACTGGCTAAACTCTTTTAACAGAGTTAATCAACATTTGTTAACTAATCGAAAATGTCCATTATAGCCCGTAGCTATACTCCCGTAGCCCGATCTTCTAGGCGAATGAGCTCTACCTCGTCAAGCTCCATCCTACTATGGTCTAGTTGGAGACGTGAATGGTCAATGTCCACAATTATTATAAAATTATAAGTTTTTTATGCAAACAGAAACTCAGGGTTCCACAATCAAGATCAATGCCAAATCATATACATATGTATATGTACATACACATATATACATACATACATATATATGTATGTAGTCAGAAGAGTCCTCCGAATATTCGGGTCTTGGATTAATGATCAATATTTTTTTTATTTGTAGAATATGAATAGAGAAAAGAGGATAGGCTCATTACATTCAAAAAGATATATGGGAATTTCCCATAAATAATTGTAATAATTGAGCGTGAGAGCCAAATGAATCGAAAGATTCATGTTTGGTTCAGGAAGGGATCGTCGAAGTTTTGAAATGAATGGAAAGACAATATTTTTTTTTCTTTTCAAATATTTATTCTTTTTGTTTAATTTAGACCTTTCTTCTAATCACTACTAATCACTATTTTCATTTGATAATCTATAATGTAAGTAATCTAACTATATATTCCAATTTGCAAATTTATGGATATTATTTCAATTAATTCAATTAAATAAATAAAAAAATGAAATTCAATGAATTTCTATATAGAATTTTATGGAAAATGGTGATTAAAATGAACAATTCATAAATGGAAATCAACATACATATATATGTATGTACATATACATACATATATGGATGTATGTGTATGTACATAAACAGGAAATATATCGTATTTAGATATTAGAATGGAAAGGGGAAAAAATCTCAGAATCAAATGAAAAAGTAAAGATTTAAATATATAATATAAAATTTTGATGAAAAATAACATTAAAATGGGGATTTGAAACTTGAAAATAGAGATTTTATGGCTGGAATCCACGAATTATATGAACCTATCTTTTTCAAGCCCAATGGGCTTTCTTTACTCCAACATGAGCCCATAGTGCCTTGGATCGCCGTGGTATTTACTAGGGTTGTCAATAATAAAAAGAGAAATTTGCTGTAATTATAAATTCTTAAACTTCTTTAAAAAATTGAGGTAAAGATACTTTCATTTGTTCTAAATTGTAATTTTTAGTGGTACAAATTAATTTTTTTAATTGATCCTTTAATTTATATAAAGCTGGGGTCTATTTAGTAACTATCTTGTTTTCTGTTTTTTTAAGATTTGCATCTTTGTTAAATATTATAGTTGAATTTTTAGCCAAATTTAGAAGACAAAAATAATTTTTTGATTTTTTTTTTTTTTTAGTTTTTAAAATTTAGCTTGGTTTTGTAGACTATTGGTAGAATGTGGACAACAGAGAAACAAAGTTGGATTTTGAAGCAGTATTTATAGACTTAATATTTGAAAAACAAAATGGTTACCAATCGAGATCTAAAGTATATCATTTTTTTCAAAAAGAAAAGGAAAAACAAGATTTTAGAATGGAAAAAGGCAAATTTATTTATATAAAGACACAAGATATGGCAACGCCGATTATTGATGAAGTTATATTGTATATGTACTCGATTATACGTGTGAACCACCCATTTTGTCCCTTTTTCTTTATAATCATTACCTCTTTGAATTGATAAACTTAGATATATGATCATAACTCAACTAACATAAATTTGTAGTATCAAATTAAAATTAGAGGTCCAATATTCATCTTATATGTTTACTAAAATAAAATTGCAAGCTTAAATCTTATAACGCTGAAAATAATTTAACAACTAACTACTAAAAAAGAATTACCATTAATATTTTAATACGCAGAAAAAAAATTATAAAATGTTTAAGACTTTGAATTTGTCAAATATGTCCAACATCTTTTCGATAAAACATGGATAGAAATGCAACTTCTGTCGATGAAATGATGTTTGTGAATAGAATTTCTTTCAACACCAATTTTTGTCCACGATTTCGATATTTATTTTGATCAAATTTTTTTCTTCACTATTTTTGTCAGTTTTATTGAAATAATAATATATTTTTTTAAAAAAAACTAGTTATAAAATATTTAAGAAAGAAATTAAAATATTTAATAAAATTGAAAAAAAGAGTAATATGACATATTTTAGATAAAAGTATTTCTAAAGTTGTAAATATTGTATTTTTCAAAAGTTACTTGACAAATAATAAAGTTCAAAACTCGAGCTAGGTGACATTTTTTTTTCAATCTCCCATTCAAAATCCGACCTCATATATATATATATATTACAATTTTCAATCCAACTTTTAATTAATCTTTATACTTTTTTAATTTGTAATTAAATTAAGCTAATGATTAATTAACCTCATTTTTTATTATTATGATTTTTTGATAATTTAGAAAAAAACATGATTTTGTTTGATTGTTTTTTTTTAAATAATACTTCGCAAGTGTAAAAAAATTAAATGTAAACCAAAATGTTGTATCATGTTTTACAATTATTTAAAAATTAAAAGAAAATCAATGTGTTCCACAATTTAGATATCGTCGATTTTGAGTTGGTTGTTATCGTCGACTTTGAACTATATGTTGCTCTGGCTTCTCTTGATTCTCTAGTTCTTGATGATACTCTTGTGGCTTTGATACATTTGCAGGTGCATCATAGTATAGGTATTTGTTGTTTTCCACAGCCGTGTCCAAGTCCATGCATGTATGAAGATGATGGACCGATCCCTGAATCATAAAATCCTATACTGGTACCTAAATTATAAGATCCTAGGCCAAATGCTATCATCGTCGTCGTCGGACTACTATAACCAGTTTGGCTCTGTGTTTGTGTCACAGAAAGCACTTCATCCACATTTTGTTCAACCTCATCAAGTTAAACTTCTTCCACTCGACCACGCCCCCTATGAACAGGTGGAGATACAATAGGTACATCGTACATATAATTTATCTCCTCCATGTACCTATCATTATTATTGCATATATCAAGGACATGTTGTAGATCATGCACAACATCACTAAGTCTGTTGTTGTTCGATCTCTGTGAATTGTTGAAAAAAATTAGAAAATACTTAATATAGAATATAATTTAAAGTAATTAAACAATATTTAAATATGTATCAGATGACCCACAGCTGCTTCCAGTAGAGTGATCGTATACCATTGGATGTATTCTTGAGTTACATCTATATCAAATTGCTGAATCGAAGCTTCTATCGCACTACCAGATTAGCATATTAGCATAAATGTTTTACTGGAAATGTTATTAATTTCGTGGACTTTTTATTTAGAGACAAAAATCTACTTTTTTTTTTAAAAATAATACTTTTTTTATAAAACTTGTAAAATAATATATATATATATATTTATATATTTATATAAAAAAATCACATTTATCGTGATTGTCTTTAAAAATGGAAGAATTATTTTTTCTAGTAATTCATATACTATCGAAAATTGTGGTAATTTTTAACCTTTAACCTTATATTTTTTTGAATTAAACATAGATCAGCTCTTGTAACTTTTTTCTAATTAAATAGGTTAGATTTTGAAAACCCGACCTTTATATTTTTTTAATTAAATAGGTTAAGTCTTAAAAATCTTTGGGTGATTTGTACGGATGACCTCCATTTGGAGGCCCAAACGAAAAAAACGGCTCAACTTTTAAAAGTGAATGAAAATTGGCTCTCGATGTTCGATTCTCTATGCTCTATGTTTTATGTTTTATATTATATGTTTTATGTTATTTACTTGATCTCCGATTCTCAATCCTCAATACAAGATGCAAGATACAAAATGCAAGATCCAAGATAATATGCAAGATGCAAGTTGCACGTTACACGTTACACGCTCCTCACGTTGCACGCTACATGCTACACGCTTCTCACGCTGCTCAATTCCTTAGTTTGAAAACTAAGTTCTTCAGTTTTGGACACTTGATTCCTCGACGCACGCTACTCGATTCCTCGACAATGCTACTCGATCTTCAATTATCAATTTCATGATTAACTCTAAGAGAAAGATAGAACAATTTGGAAGATTGTATTGTCTGAAAATTAATTTTATTAAAATTATTTGGATCTCTCTTTGCATTTTTTCCATTTTTCTGACTGTTTTTGTTTTTGTTTGTTGTAGACGAAGAAATCCGACCAAAAACTTGACGACGACGATGTCGACGATCACAACATGGGGGACGAGGAAAACGAAAAAAATGAGAAAACGAGGAAGAGAGGAAGAAGAAAAAGTGAGGAAGAGAAGAAGACCAAAAAGTGAGGAAGAGAGGAAGACAGTGAGGAAGACGAAGAGGTGGGAAAGAAATTAAAGGCAAAGAAAGAAAGAAATTAAAGGAAGGATATTTGGATAATTTTATTCAAACATAAGGCCAAAAAATATTCACTGCCAAAAGTAAGGTCAAATTTCATTTGACCATCCCTAAGGAAACTATGTGTCCAAATTTCTCAAAATCGTAATAAACCACACTATATTCCTAAATAATTTTCAAAGGGTTCTATTTCTCTAATTTTTTTTGTTCGAATCAACTATGATGGGTGGAATTTTAGTAGTAGAGGAAATAAATAAAATAAAATAAAATAATAAAAAAGGGTACGAATTCCAATGGATTTTGCCTTTCAATTACAGAACACAGAACAGAGCTGAGAATATAAAGACGAGGAAGAGCAACAGAACACAACACCACCACCCTCCTTTTTTTTTTTTTTTTTTTTCACTTTTTTTTCTCTATTTTTGTTTATTAGAAAAGAAAATGTAATTTTCGTCATCCTAGTTTGTTAAATATAATAATAATAATAATAATAATAATAATAATAATAATAATACATCCCCCAATGGCCCCAAAATCCAAATCCCCATAAAATAAATAGATAAATACCAATGTCCCCTTCTCATTATCACGATTTTTCATGTCTTCCTCCTTCCTTCTTTCCATCTCCAACCCACTCTCCTCTCTACAATTTAAAACCCTATCTCACAATTTTTAATATTAATAACAATTATGAGTAATTGGTTGGGTTTTTCTCTTACTCCTCATCTCAGAATCCATGATTCCACCACCCCCGCCGCCGGCGCCGGCGCCGATGAACAACCCAACACCGCCGCCTTCCCCCATCTCATGCCTCTCCGCTCCGATGGAACTCTTTGTATCTCCGCCCCCCATGGTATTTTTCTTTCTTATTAATCCCCACCAGAAAAAACAGAGCACATATTTTTCTTATATATATATATATATATATATATACTTTTTTTTTTTAATTTAATTGTGTGTCTGTGTGTCTGCGTGTTTATTTATTTATTTATTTATTTATTTTTAAAGATTGGAGATCGTATGAGAATGAAGAGGAAAGTCCAAAACTTGAGGACTTTTTGGGGAATTGCTATTCAAACTCACCGCCAAATGATCAAACCCATAGTAACAACGCCGCCGCCTTTATTCAACCTAATAATAATAATAGTAATAATGATAACGATGATGATAATTACAATTACCAACCCGACCAATCTCTAATTCCTAACAATACTAATGCAATTTACAAGTCTTGGTTGGGACCCAGTTCACAAAATGAGTGTGGGTCGTTTCAATCTCTTTCTTTGGGTATGAGCCCAGCCAACTCCCAAAACGACATAGCTTCATTGACTTCACCACCGTCGCCATCGCCGCCGCATATGGCTGCTGATTCCCGGAAACGTCCTATGTCGGTAGCCAAGGCTTTGATTAAAGAACCTGTACCAAGAAAGTCCATCGACACTTTTGGACAAAGAACCTCCCAGTATCGCGGTGTCACAAGGTAATAATTTTTCCTTTTTTTTTTTGGGTAAGATTAAAATTCATTTATGGGAAAATATTTTAATTTTATTTGAATATGTGGGGATTTTGGATGTAGGCATAGATGGACAGGAAGATATGAAGCACATTTATGGGATAACAGCTGTAGAAAAGAGGGACAAACAAGGAAGGGAAGGCAAGGTAATAAATTACAAATTAATTCCTCACTACATTTTTCTTTTTCCACTTTTTACAATAATATAAAAATTAAATATCATTTAAAGATTTTATTTTTATTCTCTAATCTTGTGTATTTTCCTCCTAAAATCTATTTTTCTATTAATAAATAGTGAAATAAATAATTTTGGAGAAATAAACTAACAATTTTGATGTGTTTTGTGCAAAAATTGTTGGTGGGAATGGCGGATCTGATTTGGTCGCATCAATCAAATATCCAATTATGCAGTTTATCTTGGTAGGTGAACATATTTATCTAAATTTTATGGACCTACATTTTCCTTTTTTTTTTTTTTTAATTATTATGTTGTTATTTAATCCACCCATATCATTAAAGATTCTACATTTCATATTATTATCTCTATCCATTCCTTTATTATTTGTGACATAACAATTATTCCATTTTTTCAACACACACACACACCAAAAGTGAAATGTAGATTCATTAAATATACGTCTTGTTTATTAATCAGGCGGTTATGATAAAGAAGAGAAAGCGGCACGAGCCTACGATCTAGCTGCACTAAAGTATTGGGGATCGACAACGCATATAAATTTTCCAGTAAGTTGAAAATCTTTCTACGTATGGTATGATATTGTCTACCTCAGCTCGTTTCTTATATTTGTTTGAATATTTGGGATTTAGCTGAGCAGTTACGAAAGCGAGCTGGAAGAAATGAAGAACATGACCAGACAAGAGTTTGTAGCCAATTTGAGGAGGTACTGTACAAGAAAAAATTCTTTGATAATTTGTTTGATCGGCGTCGGGCCATCTTGTTCGATTGCAATGTTGTTTGAGATGTATAAACTTTTTTGTTTTTGGGTAAACAGGAAAAGTAGTGGATTCTCAAGAGGAGCCTCAATGTACAGAGGAGTTACAAGGTATGGCACAAACCAAAAAGGCAACTTTAATAATGAAGTTTCTCTTGTTTTTATTGCATGTTGCCCCAGCTGCAGTCTTTTTCAATTATCATTGGCAACATATTTAAATAATAACAATAAAAACAAACAAACCAAACATAAATTTAATTAAAACATTTTTATTTTTCCTTTCACATTAATTTACTTTGTCTACTTGTCTGTTACTATTACTTTAATGAATGCTTCAAAAATTCCTTTCTTTTTCACTCATTGTCTATTAAGATTGTTTGGTTTGTTCTTTAAATGTGTGTTTGTTTTGGGACAGACATCATCAACATGGAAGGTGGCAAGCTAGAATAGGAAGGGTAGCAGGAAATAAAGATTTGTACCTTGGGACATTTAGTGAGTAATAGTTATTAATTTAATTAAATTCTGTATTATGTTGTATATATTGTTTTTTTTTCCTTAGAATTATTGTTTCCTAAAGGTACACAAGAGGAGGCGGCGGAGGCCTACGACATTGCGGCAATCAAGTTTAGGGGGACGAGTGCTGTGACAAATTTTGACATTAGTAGGTATGACGTAAAGAGGATTTGCTCTAGTTCGACTTTGATTGCTGGTGACCTTGCGAAACGTTCACCATTAAAGGACGGCACTCCATCGACAACTGAAGAGTATACCACTTGTGCTTCTCCATCATCATCCTTGCAGCCTCTCTTGGCCATTACGGATGGCAGTGCCGAGAGTCCCCACGAGTTGGCTGACATGGTTTGGTGCGACAACACTGTTGCAGACGATAGTAATCAACACCACGAGAACGTAGCAAAGATGGACAACGACTTGAGTTTGATGGGTTCGAGCAATAGAAATATGGATCCATTGACGAAGTGCTCCCCAGTGCAAAACAATGAAGAGTTTGGGATTGGGGTTGGGGCCGTGGGTGTCGGGGGAGGAGAGTATCCGCAGGGATATTTTACAATGCAAGAAGAAAAATATGAAGAGGGGGATGAAAATAGGCAAATGAATGTAGCATTGGGTCATCATCATGCACCAATGTTTGCTCTATGGAATCAATGAGCTTAGGGGGTAATTAGGAAAGGGAGACTGTCTCTTCTCTTGATTGTATTTTTGGAATTAGTTTCTATGGTTTTTTGTTTTTTAGGTTAGAAAGGTGATGGAAGTTAAAAGTTAGGATAGTAATTAGTAGGGGAGGGTAGGATGGTAGGATGGTAGGAGTAGAATTTAGTTGGTAATAGTTGAAGAGGTTTGAAAATGTTGGATTTTGATTTTCTCTCTTTTCCAACATTTCTGGCAATGCCAAGTATAAAATTAAGGAACTTAATCTTATTTTTCCTATCTGGAAAAGGGAATTTGTTCAAGTCAAAAATTAGTTTTCTTAAAAACAAATAAAAATAATTAATATCTTTAAGAAAAAAAGAAAGGGAAAACTTATATAAACAATCAATTAAACTTTTTTTTCTTGGTGGATAAATCAATTTGAATTATGGATCTTGTATCTCGAAATTATTTATGAAAAATTAAGAAATTTTAGTGATTTGTCATCACTCTTATTTTATATATATATATATATATATATATTTGTCAAAAAATCAAAGTTTCCTAATTTTTTTTGTTATTTTTTTCGATTTTACATTTTTTTTATTGAACCAATTTTTTTTTTTAAGAAAAAGAAAAAAAAAAAAAGACAAAGAAATTAGATATTGAAAATAGGTTTGAGGAATGGTGATAACGAGGTGCCTTAAATTGCGTGCCCTCTGTCTCCTTTTTCTCTCTCTAATGACATATTCCAGTTTTATTAAAATATATCAAACTTTCTCCCACGTCCTTTCATGGAGCGTGCATTCACGCTCTTTTTTTTGTTTTTATTTTACCCTAAAATAATATTTTCTTTTCTTTTAGTTGCTATAATATTATTTATATATTAGAAATAAATAACCTTTTAAGTGGGGCATTCGGGCGGACTGTGTTATTTATTATAGTCGGTGATTATTATTAATTTGTTGTTTATAGTTAGATAAATTACAATAGTATTTTCAAAGTAGTAAATAAATAAAGAGCTGAAAATAAAAAGATTTTAGAAATAATACTATGTAGATTATAATAATTAAAATATCGACTATTATAATTGGAGTTTGGAATATGAAATACGTTATATTCACTTTTATAAATGTTAGATTATTGTCAATACTAACATGTAACTTGATAGTGCTTTTCCTAACATAAAATTTATTTAATTTTGATAAAAGAAAAATAGCTTTGAGGTAATCGAATTTAATATTTTTTAAAAAATTTAAATTTTAAACAACTTAAAGTATTAAACTAAGACAATTAATGGGGTGTTTTCTGTAGTTAATTGGTCATTGTAGTTGGTATTTATTATAATTTATGAGTTATAATTGTATGCATTTAAACTACATTTATAGATTCTGTTAAACGAATCAATTTTGACTGTCGATTAAAATATTATTTAAAAATCGTTCACGCATCAATTTTAATTATCGTCCATTTTGTTAATCCAATACTCGAAGAAGATTACACGTGTAAAAAATGATAACACATAGATAATTTTGAAAGATAATTTTAATAATAAAATAAAAAAAGATCCAAATCGATTCACTTATTACAATTTAAGATTATCCAACGCAACGATTTTGAAACCAAGTCGAGGTTGAAACAATATATGATTTAAAAGGGGGAAAATGAGAGGGAGAGAGGAGGTGTAAAAGAGAAATGATGGGAGATGAAAGTGAAAGGAAATCTCCAGGTGATGTATGAATTTTGATTGGGATTTTACAGTGAAGCTATATGAGTCCAAACAAAAACAAAGTTGAAAATGAAAATTTAGAGATAGATTGAGGGTAAAATGGTAATAAAATAATTCAGAAAACTCAATAAAAATAGACATATGATGAATGTGTAGAAGAAGAGGGCAGTGTTTACAGGGAAACACAGAACATCATTACTCATATTTCTCAATCAATTTCAAAAACTCTTCATTTTACTCTCTTTACTATATCCTTAAAATAGCCCATACAAATTAATTTTTGTTAACATATTTTTTTTTTTAAATTTGTTTTTTTTTTATAAAATTTGAAAACATATCTACATTTTGCTGACTTTTTTACGTAAAAAGTATTTTGTTTAATAGTACGTGAGTTCGAATCTCTTTCTAAGTTATGTAGATGTTTAGACCAATTGATTATAGTCAAAGATGAAATTTCGAGAAAAATAATTTTAAAAAACTTAGTTTATAATTTTATTGAAAGTTTTAAAGACTAGGACTAAAATAAAATGAAACCCGCCAACACTCTCCTAATGACTTTTGCTATCAAATCTCCCACAAGTTTTACTACTCGGACGAATCCATGTATTGGCATGTTGATATATCCATAAATTAAAGGAGTTAATATCGATGTTAAATATCTATGAATGTTTTTAACATTCTTTTATAAATATCGGTAAAACATATATAAAAAAAAGTCATACGTTTAGTCCAATATGAATAGAAATACTAATAGCAATATTCACACCTTAGTTTTTGTTGTAAACAAAACTTAATTATTAACGTAAGTCACAAAATTATTAGTTGATAGCAATATTATCCGTTGATATATTTGTAAAATAGAACTTATTCGATATCAATATTAACATAGATATTTTCAGTGGCAGAGTCGGAATTTCAGATAAGGGACACAAATTCATGTAAATAAAATTTTAGATGCATCCATAAAATATTCAAATCATATAATATCGCCAAAACAATCAAAATTAACTGACACACAAATAGTGACAGATCCAAATTTTTTCTGTTAGAGGCATAACTTTATATAATATTACAATTTTAGTCCAATAATGTCTTAATTAATGTTATCTAAATAATATATATTAGATTATGACACCTCTATTTGTATGTCTCATATATTTAGTACCAAACATTTTTTTTCTAGACAAAATGGTATTACTATTGGCTACCAAGTTGAAAATTTATGGTTTAATTAGGAACAAAACTAATTTTTAAGCATTTTTTAAAAATATTTTATGAGATTTTTAGATGTTAAATTTAAAGTTTATATATTTATTATTAAGAGGTAGATTAATTTAACATTGAAAAGATATTCATTAGTCATAATTTTAGAAACTAAAAATTAAACTTGTACTAACTGGAATGTAATTTTAAAATAATGATATAATAAATAACAAATAAAAATATTATGTGATCAGAATAATGTCTATATGCCTTAATTTTCAAAAACTAAAACCAAATAACTAAGGTTCCATCTGGTAACGATTTTGTGTTTTTAAATTAAGTTTATAAACACTACTTCCACCTGTAACTTTCTTCATTTGTTATTCATATTCTACCAATAGTTTAAAAAATTAAACCAAAATTTGAAAACTAAAAAAAGTAATATTTAAAAATTTGTTTTTATTATTAAAATTTGACTGAGAGTTCAACTATAGTATTTAAAAAATATGCAAATCATTATAAAACATGGATAATAAATAGCCTTAATTTTCAAAAACAAAAATAAAAAACGAAATAATTACTAGGGTAAATAGTTACTCAAAGAAGCCTAATTTTTTTATAAAAAAAATCTATAAGTAAACCTAAACATAAAAAATAAAATAAAAATAGAATTCGGTTTTTCTAACACATATATGTACGTGTATTTAAAAATGTGTGTGTATGATTAAAAAAAATCATATTAATTTTTTTTAGTACAAATGAAGTAGAGACTTGGATCATAGATCTTTTGATTCCTAATTTAGGAATACATTTATTATATAAAACATATTTAAAATTTATATTAAAGATACAAAAAGTGATAAGGAGCACTTGTCCCTAGCCTCTAGCCTCTGTGTGACTCTGTCTATGTATATTTTAATCCATGAGTAGAATAATGTCCCAAATAATGAAACATAGTTAAAGAAATGAAGCAATTAATAAATATATAGTATATTAAAGTGGTAACACAATTTATATATATATATATATATATATTAGAAATTAGAAATTAGAAAGTGATTGAAAAGAAAGATGAGAAGGGGGTGAAGGGAGGGGATGGGATGAGAATGGTATATAGGCGTTTAGGCCAGCGTGGTACTAAAAGGCAGTGACTGTGACTCCCTCTTTTTAACTTATAACCCATTCAAAGCATACTCATATTAATATTAATATTAATATTAATTATGCTTTTTTATTTTTAAATTTCTACATAAAAGGTATTAATAAATTAATAAAAAAAAAAAATGGTAGAGCAAGAGAGAGGAGAGAACCCCCTTTTTGGCCCATCCCTTTTTCTTCCTTTCCTTTTCCTTCCTTTTCATATCTGTCTCTGCTATTCCAACATTCCCAACCCTCCACTAAATCACCAAAATGCCACTCAACTTATACACCATTTCTAATTTTCTGTTTCTTTTCTAATGGGTTATTATGTTAAGGGACACAGTTTTTAAGTTTTTGTTATATGGGACACTGCAAAAAGGAAGAGGGCACACTGCCAACCTCTACCTCTTTTCTTCTGCCCCCTTTCTGTGGTTCAAGTTTTAGGGTATACACACCCTTTCTTATTACAACAAACCTACCCTTAAAACCCCAACACAGCACACACTCTCTTTCATGTGAAGGGTAAAGCTAAGACCCATCCCAAAGTGTAGGGTACCCCCCTTTCTGATCTGATTATATCAAGCATGCCAAAACACAGGACTCCTTTTCCATTCTCACTCTATTCTTTTTAAATATATCTTAAAACCCTTTCTTTTCCCCCCTTCTTTTTAATTTCTGTTTCTGGATTTGATCCTTTGATGTTGCTTTGTAAGTCAGAAAAACTTCAACACTTTTCTATTTGTTTGCCATCTATCTATCTATCTATCTATCTATATATCTATCTACCTTAAGTTGGCCTTTTTTCCTTTTTGGTGCAACTCCCATTCCAAGATATGATACGTGAGAAAACTACTTTTCTTTTGCTGTACAAACAGCCGAATTACTAGTTTACTGATCTGCATCAGTGAGAGAGAGAGAGAGAGAGGGGGGGAAAGAATATTGTTAGGATTCTTAAGTCTTAAGGGAGGTTATTTTATTATTTTTGTTTGTAGTTTCAACAAAAAATGTGGAAGGCGAAGATTGGACTCTTTTCTTTTCTCTCTCTTCAATGGCGGAGTGGCTCGATCTATCATTTGCTTCTTAAGAATTTTTGTTGGAATACTCCGCGGAACTACCATTACTGCTTAACTTGCACTTAGATATAAGTTGAGCTTAACTTGCACTTGATATAAGTTGAAGTTGATCATTCCATCAAGTTTTATTAGATTTGATGGGATTACCACACCAAAAATTAAAGCATTTCTAACCCGTACAACTTGAAACCGAAGTTATCAACTCTTTTTATAGTGTTTGGAGTCTATCGTTTACTTAACGATTTTCAAACCGGCAAAAAAGTTGTAAATAAATGGCCACACTGTGAAAAGTAATATACAAACTTTGAGTAACTTTTTTGTATATATATTAATTTTATTTCGTTATTATTTTGGTTCTCATACTTTAAATTTATTTTAATGGATCAAATTTTAGTTTTTGTAATTTTAATATATCTTAAAACAAATTAATTTGTTGATATAGTTTATTGTTAAATTTTTTAAAACAAATTTAGTCTTTATTAACCTTTTTCCTAACTTAATTTGTGAATATATCCCTATAGTGTTTATATTTAACCAATTTCGATAGAATTAATTTGACGGGATTCCATTTTAAATTATTAAAGACTGAATTTGATAATTAAAAGTATAAATACTAAAATGAAACAAAACTCAATAAAAATTTGTTAATTTGTTTTATTAAAATGATTTTGGTAGTGTGTTTATTCTAATAATGACATCCTAAAATATCATAGTGGTTAAATTACAAGTTTAATGACTTTCAAGTTTGTATTTATTTGGTTCCTAAATTCTTAAGCGAACAACTATCAATTTTATAATGAATTCAAACATTTTGAATAATTTTGTATTAACTAAATAAAATACAAACTTAAAAGTTTATGGAATAAATTTATAAATTAAACTATAATATTTTGTATAATTGATTAATTATAAGTTTATAGAATAAACATATAAATTTAAACTATAATATTTTGTATCATTGAATTGAAAAATCAGTCAAACATTTTGGACAGACTTTTATATAATTATAATTAGCATCAAAGTTTAGAAAAATGTACTAGAATCTTTTTTATTTATTTTAAAATTTTAAGGTTTGCTTCCATTCATGTTCCATACTTAGATTATGAACATGCTAAATGATAGGCATATAATTATAGATCAAAATTAAAATTTTAATAAAGTTTTTTTAAGAAATTAAATAGTTAAATTATTGAAGTAATTAAAACAAACCCAATACATTATTTAATTGATAAATTATTTTAAAATTTTAATATATGTGGCTAGAGGCTTGAATATTGATATTTTGCTTGAGATTACAATGGCTTAATCAGTTTAGCTATAATTAATTATTTATTTTAATTTCATAATTTTTTTTAATGGATAACAAAAAATTGAAAATTTACTTTGAAAACGTAAATATTATCATTGGGCCTGGGAATTAGTTGATATGGCCACTTGTAGCCCATTTAACTTTTAATAATCTTTGGGTCTTGGGTTGTAGAGCCCAATTTATTTCTCATTCTTACCATCTCTATGAACTCTTTCATAAATGAAGATTTGACCGGAAAAATATTTTATTTTAATTTTGAAAAATAACGACAAATTTTGTTCCATTGTTATAAAATAAATCAAAATATTTATAAAATATAACAAAATTTCATATCTATCTCTAATATACACTGATAGTCTTTTATTAGTTGTGTCTATCTTAACTATCATTAATAGAATATAAAATTTTGTTATATTTATAAATATTTTCAACGGTTTTTTCAATTACAATAATTTTTCGAATAATAATATAATTTAAAAATATTATTAATTACTAACTACCATAAGACAAAAATACTCAATAGACAATAATTAATCATTAATCCCAAAATTCAAATCTAAAATTAAAATTATAACAAGGAAGATTTTAGTGTAAAAAATTAAATTCTATGATTTTTCTTTTTTTACACATTCCCAAACTCAACTAAGAGTTGCTATGTGGTTCAATTTTACACATTCCCAAACTCAACTAAGAGTTGCTATGTAAAAAATTAAATTATAACTTATGGTCTCAGAGGTTTGAGTTAAGTTGTATTTGACTTTTTGAATTTTCAAACTTTCACATTTTAGCTCTTGAGGTTTGGGATGTTTGACGGAAGTTGAAGGTCAATTTTTCTTTGACGTGGAAATATCCTTGCATGAGGTTGAAGTTTAATTGGAAATGGACATTAATGATGTGTCTTTTTCTTCTGTTGTGGTTATACTTAATCTTTGAAAAAATTAAAAATTGAGTAGTTGAAAGATTAATACGGGGGTTAGACAAAAGTCTTTTGCTCGATTTATATTGAACACTTGACTTCTTCGATATTAGTATGATATGAACTTGTGGAGTTTATTTGGCTATATATCTATTTGTTGTTATTGCAATATGATTTTATTGAGTTATTTCATTAGTGCCTATCTCAATCTTTCCTTATTTAGCAAACTCTTTAAGTCAAAGTTTTTCTCCAATCAATGACCTGGCGATAGTTACAGTAATTGGGATGATCGACTTTTTCCATATCTTTCAGCTGTTTACACTTGAGAAGTTTGATCAATTGCATTTTAGAAATCTTTGTGATCTTCTCTCTTCTCTCTTCTATTCTTGATAGTTTGTGGAATGATTTAGATATGTATAAATATTGATTTTGGTTTACTATTAGACAGTGGAGTTTTGTGAGTTTTTCACAACACGACTGCTTGTAATATCCCTCTAAAGAAGTTAGCGAAGCAACAATTTTTTAAAGAAAGTTCTTTGATATCATTGCTTCTTGAAAAAGAAAGAGATGAAAGGTAGAAAATGTTCCATTGGACATGCCAATTTGTTAACATGAGATTTCAATAAGAAAACCTAATTAATAAATAAACTTAATTGATTTTATAGGTTTGTAGTATAAGTGTTGTAATCTCTAATTTTATCTTCTTATTCTTTCCCTTGAATGCATAAACGTTAATCCTCAAGCTTGTTCATCTTCTAAGATGATTGGTCTACGAACTTGATGATTTTCTTGAAGGATCGACCTTTGGATTTATTGATCTTCTTAAGTGACGGCTCTTTGGGTTTGATGATTTTCAATTGAATGACCAACCTTAGATTTGTTGGTTAGTTTATATTTATCTAGGACTTATTGATTGACTAGACTAGCTTGGATCAACTAATGACTTGTTGATCAGCTTGGATTGACCTTTAGCTACTTGATTGGCTTGTTGACCCAATCCGTTTTAGTAAGTCTCGAGCTAACCTAGCTTCGGGTCCAATTGTCACATGGCATAATTGTCATATAAACTAACATTACTTGGTAGACAAGTGACATCGTTTAATTTGTCGACTCTTATGTCTTCGAATTTAATTTAAAGACACATTTAAATTTATAATTGATATCAAATTTATTAATCGTGGATTTGAATGAGTGATGTGATGTGATAATTTGTGAAAATTGAAAAATTTAAAAACCCATTTAACACAAAAGTAAAAGTTTAAAAACTAACACTACCATTCGACCTTTTGAATAAATAAATATAAGGAAATGTAGATGGGCTGTCTCTTTGGGTGCCATTTAGATCTAAAACTATTTGACAAAGTCAAACTTAAGATATCTAACTTCTAATAAAATCAACATAATAAATGGACCCAAAAAAAAAAAAAAAAAAGAAAAAAGGAAAGAGGACTTTTCCAACCCCCTTTCTATAATTGTTGTGACAGAGACCATATTTAATCTTCGAACACGTTTGGATTGACTAATTTTTTTTATAGGAACAATCCTTTTATATATCCATTTATAATTGATGATTCACTTCTCACACGGCGTATGAAATCTAACATTCTGCTTACGTCAAAGCATACTACCATGGTTTTATACCGTACAACGTTAGGGATGACCATGCCTATCGTAGCCTTAGGTCATGTCTACCATGATGCTTATTTTTCTCCGAGTACAACACATTATGAAAACATACAAAGTGTGAAAAAAATAAGTATCGCGATAGACATGACTAACGCATTAGGACTACAATAAACATGGTAATTCCTAACAAGATACGTTATAAAAACGAGATAGTGCACTTTGACACAAACAAAATATTAAATTTCATTCGTTTTTAAGGCACAAGTTATCAATGATAAAGTTAAAAATGTTCCAAAAGCTATTTTAAGTGGTCGTTAAATAAACTCACATTTACGATTAAACACTACAAAAAGAGTCAAAGTTTGAGTTTCTAATAATACCATGATAATTAAAATGTCCAAATCATGAATACCTAATTTGAGTAAAAACCACAACTCTGTCTTTTAGCTTTGTAGATATAAAATAAATATCTCTAATCTCATCAATAATTAGCTTATCAAACTTAAATATTAATTATATAAGGAAGCTCTTTGTGGGACCAAATATGATTAGGAAATGGATTATGAGATTTTATCAATTTAATTTAGAGTTGTTTTAATAATTATTTTACTTTTAAAAGACATCATCATCCCATAAAATACTTATTTACTACACAAACTACTAAAATTAATTTTGACATAATTTTATTTAAATTAGACTAATAATAATATTTAAATATTTAAACATGTGAACTAGTGATTATGACCTTTGTACTTGTAAGTAAATGTAGTAAGTGGAGGAAATTTATTGATTTTAGTTGTTGAACAAAGCCTCATGTTAGCCTTTGTTTAGGAACAATAACATTGGATTCTCTCCCTTTCACTTTACCATATATTGTTTTAAAAATAACAAATTAAGTTTTTTTTTTTTTAAAAAATAAATGACTACAAATATTTATAAAATATATCAAAATTTCAAATTCGATTAATGATAGATGCTGATAGACTTCTATCAATGTCGGTCAATGCACTGAAAGATACTAAAATATGAAATTTGCTATATTTTGATTCATTATGCTATATTTGAAAATGCCTCTAATTAATATAATGTTTGAATATCAAACTTAAAAAAAGTAATGGTTCAATATAAGTATAGGTTAGCTGAGATATAAAATTTGTATCACTGATCAAAACAATTTAAATACAAATCAATTTTTTTAAAACATTTTTTTCTTAAGTCAATTCAAACGGACTATACCAAAATTTGAAAAAAAAAGTTTTTAAAAACTTATTTTTGTTTTTAAAATGTGGCCAATAATTTATTTAAGAAAGATGCAAATCTAATCAGGATAAAAAAAAATGGGAAGAAAATAGATTAAATTAATTAATTAAAATATAATAAATATGTATTTATCATACAAAATCTAAAAGTTAAAAAGATGTATAGAAATAAATTAAAGTTGAAAGACCCAAAGAGAATCTATTTGACATTTTATAATGACAAAAAACAAAAAAATAAAAATAAAAAAGGAGGTAATAGAAGAGAATATTTAAGTAATTATTAGTAAAAAATAAATATTTAGATGGAAAAAGGAAAAAAAGAAAAAGATTGAGATGTAGAGAAAGAGGAACAGATAAGCAAAGCATATAATTAAGGTATTTTTAACAGCTAAGTGTAGGATTAGTCTGTCATCAAAAAGTAAACAAACAGGTTGGAAAAAAATTAAAATAAATAAATAAATGGTTAATTATAATTATAATTATAATTATAATTTTTAATTAAACCTATTAATCAATCTTCTTCCCTAAATAGCCCCAAAACCAAAACTGTTTCAAATTCCGCGTAACCTTTTCTTCTTTCTTCTTTCTTCTTTCTTCTTTCTTCTTTCTTCTTCATCCCAATCCCCCTTTTTTATTATTATATCTCACAACAAAGCTTAGATCATCACTGTGACTCAGTCAATCTTACATTTGACTCAGTTTCCTCATCCTTCTTCTTCTCTTTCTTTCTCAGCCATCAATTTTCACCCCCCTCCATTTCCTCCTCCTTCTTATGCTCTTCTTTTTCCCCCCCTTTACCAAACCCTCACATTGAGGAAGCCCCAGATTCCGAACCCATCCCAATCTCCTCTGCAGATTTCTTCTTCTTTTTTCATTCCTAATCTTTTCTTCTGCGGATTTTGATTTTGGGTTCCTTTTCTTCTCTTCTTCTTTTATGGATGCGGAATTTGGGGCACATTATACTCCGCCTTTTCTTTTTTTGACCTTTCTCAAACCCTAGCGTTTTCAATCTGGTTCTGAATCCTTGTGGGTGTTGACGATTTTTCGATTTTCAGGCTTCGGAAGGGGAATTGGAGCGTTTGGGGACCAACCCTTTTGGGACAAACGTCGGCTTTTGTTTCATTTCAATCATAAGGTTGGCTTGTTCTCTGTTTTTGGGTAAAACCCAGATGCGAGGAAGGTCCGGGGATTTTGAACGTGAATCCTGATTTTCTTTCATTACTGTTTTTTTCAATGCAATGGAACGGCCATTGACCACATTGATCTTCGTGATTTCGGGGTTTGCTTTCAGTTTTTTGTCGCTTCTTGTCGAGTCTCGGACTCCAGATGGAGCAAATCCCACTCTCTCGCCGCCGATACCTTCTCCACCGCCTCCCTCTCCCTCTCCGCCACCACCGCCATTGTCACCACCTCCCCCACCACCCCCGCCCCCGCCCCCGCCCCCGCCCCCGCCCCCGCCTCCGCCCCCGATCATCTCACCGCCTTCATCGCCATCTCCACCCCCATTTTCCCCACCGCCTCCATTTCCATCGCCTCCTCCGCCGCCGCGTCGCCATCGTCGCAGTCCACCGCCCCCTCATGCATCATCCGCAGAGAGAAAGAAAAAACGACCACCAGTCCCTCCGAAAAACATCAATACTAATCAAGGGTCGAAGCGAAGTCTCAATAAGGGGAAGAAAGTTGGGCTGTTCTTTGTAGGTATTGCCGCAGTCCTCCAAATCTGTGTGGTGGGTTTTTTGGTATTCAAGAGACGGCAGCTTCTAAGAGTCAAGGATCGATATGAAGGCTTTTCATGAAGCCATTGGCATCTGTTTTCTTCATCTTACAACGGAGCCGAGGACTGTAGAAGTATTCTTGAGGATATGGCGGCCATTGAGCTAACTGGATTGTCTCACCTGCTCCAAAAAAAGCCAACAATTTGGGTAAATTTTCGATTCTTGGATTGAGAAGATTGACAAAGCTTGTTCTTGAGTTTATAAGAGGCTGCACATCAGATGATGAAACTGAACAGGCAGCAGGCGGATAGGAAGGACGAACAATCTTCTTGTAGGCTTTCCTCAGGTGTTGTGTAAAAATGGGTACATGATATTTGATTGAGCTTTTTCTCCTTGTGATTTTTGAATTCTTGTTCATTCTTTTGTCCAATTCTGATTATACAGTTTATTAATTCAAACCAGAAGAAATCGTCTTAAAATACCCCATCTTCTTGTTGAATTCTTTTTCTTCTAACCTCTGTTATGGCTGTAAAAGATTGTCCTTACCTAATATCCACAAAACTAATTACGCACTGAACCTCTACTCTCCTTCTCCGAGCATACAGTATTGGTGGTAGTTGCAGTTTTGTTTACTAGTAATAATGTTTATTTTGGGAAATTGGTTGTAGTACCAAAGCTAATTCCAGATGCAATTTTTCAGAGTCTAGTCGTTGCTTATCACTTATCAGCTATGTAATATCAGGACACTTCACCGGATATCAATGTTTTATCTTTGCAATTTCTTTCCCTAAATAGGCTTCTATGCAAATACAAATTTGTCAAGAGTTTAACCCCAAATAATCTCTTAACCATCCCATCAAATAAGTGAAAGATTATACTGTGAAATGCTACCCCTACCATAATGTGCATAATGTGATGTGCGTTCTGTGCCAGTAAAAAGTAATCCATCCAATGGATGGAATCTTTTCTATGAGTATTATCCTAAGAAAGAAAAATAATTGATTTCGTTGCACATTCATTTTGATATTCACAAGTCTTGGGGATGGCTTGTGTGCACCTTCACTGTTCTTCCAGGATAACAATGTTACTGTACTGTAGAATCTTAATTCTCAGATGGATCGCCACATGACTTGTTAGGACCTAATTTGCATAAAAGTTCAACTACGAAGGAGAAGACTGTTAGATCATGACTGTTTTTCCATGGTTGAATAGATATCCTAAAATTTCAGCCCCTTGTGCATTTGAAAATGGTATTAGTTATTGATCTTTAAGATCAACTTTGAGAAGTCAAACTACCAATTATTAGGTTGTGCTTTGCACTGTCTCCATATTACCATTATCTCTACACATTTTTTTTTTGGCTGCCTCTCCTTTTAACTATTCTGCACAACATAATTATGAGCAGGGAAACTTACTGCTTTTCATTGTATTCAGTTCTGTTTTGTTTGGCTTTTCAACAAATCTTACCAATGATTTATCACAATATGATGATTCAGAGTCTATTGAAATCTCTTCAAAATTTCGCTATCTCTTATCTTTAAACATTATAAGTTCTCCATGATATCTGAGGTCGACAAATGATGAAAGGATGTGTTTGAGTTGAATTCTTACTCTTGTTGAAGAACGGTAGAACAAGAAACAATAAAGAAGATGCAAGCTTATCATTCCTACTCCAATAGCATTGGGACAAGTAGTTTTGACTTTTTCCAGGGATCTAAGTGGTTGTTTTTGAGTTGTATTGAAAAACAGTTTTCAATATTTGTAATCAAATCTATCTCAAAAGAGATGTGCAGAATGACTTGTAAAGTTTAAAGTCACTGTTCGCTTGTATTCACAAGCTTGGTCAGTAATTCTAAAACATGAGTTCATGCATATGATAACCAACTGAAAATTGTTGGAAAGGTAAAGAACTATTAAGAACAATAACTCCTTTACGTCTGTGTATCTTGTTGATAAATCCTAGAGTCCGTTTGAAATAAACTTTTAAGTGCTTAGAATGGGCTTAAAACAGTTTTTTTTCCCTAAGATTTTTTTAAAATTAAAAAATTGTTTTTAAGCACTCATAAACCTACAAATTTCTTGCTATGAAAGATTGTGATTTGTGATATTGGATACAATGTGACTTCATCATTTTCTTTAAAGAATCTAAATAGGCACAAGTTCACTAGAGGTTTCCATTCACCATAAAATAATCTACAAGAAATAAGGAAGGTGAAACCAGTATGATAAAAAGAATCAAAATATTCTAGAATTGGAGATGAATTTGGTCAGCCTTAAAATAGGAACTGAACAATATCATAGAATTGGATATGAAGGAATGTGGGAGCTGCTGAGATAAAAATAAAAGAGATAGCAGAGATAAGGGGGTTGTTTGGAGTTTGGACAGAGCTGGCAAATTCAAGACTGTCAATCCTTCTGCTATCAAACAGTGAAGCTGCTAAGATTCTTTTACATGTGACTTCTCCTCCACAGAAGCTTATTGGATTTTCATCTAATTTATTCCACAGAAAAGTTTGGGTAACTCTCTCAATCATTTTGATCTTTCAAATTCTTTACTTTTTTCCCTTGTTTTATGAAAGATATGGTTAAAAGTTTCCCATCAAACTGAGATGGTGAAGAACAGAGTCTGTTTAATTGATTTGATACTCTGGAACAGGAAACAAAAGCCACCCACCTCAATAGTATTAGCTTTGGCTGCTGGTGAAGTTTGGAAGAACTCATTCATGTAATGTCAAATCCAAACATGTACTGTATTGGCTTACTCTGTCTCTTTGACTTGTACTCGGTTTGACCTGAGACATTATTAAATCTTGAACTAATTGTTTGTTCTTAAAAACTAGGGAATATGTTTCGTTTACTTGGCCATACTTTTGTATCATTATAAAACAATTGACTAATCTTTATTTCACTGTTCTTAAAGCATGTTCAGACTTTTGGTAAAGAACAACTTTTAATGATATTCATAAACTTTTAGATTGCTGAGTATTTGAAATCATTATCATACCAAAAACAAAACATGATGCTGAGATGATACTATTAAAAATAGGAGCAGCTAACTTTTATTAAGAATTTTGCTTAAGTTGTTTTTGAGAATACTAAGAAACAACCTATTAGTCAGGAAAAGGAAAGTGCATTTAGTTATGGAGTTGGAAGACAGAATCTAGCAAATTTTCTGTTTGTTAAGGGAGAAAATTGTCAGAGTGCGTATGTGTGCACTCTCCATGCTTCCAATCAAATAAGCAAGGCTGCATACTTTGAAACATGATTCTTACAGAAAGAGACAGCAAGTGGAAAAAAAGAAATATCAAAAGAAAGCAAAGGACAGAAAACCTCTCTTGAGAATCCTGCCGTTTTACATTCAAAACTTTAGCAAAAGAAAAGCTTCCCTGACCGCAAACTGAGAAGAAAAAAAAAAGAAAAGAGGACACTTCACTCACTGACAAGTACTCTTTTGGCCATAACCCAAAACTCCATTATTGAGACTTTAACCATCTGCACAGAAACAGAAAGAGAGAAAAAAGAGAGAGGAGAAGTGAGAAGTAAAGCGTCAGATTACAGCTCAAGAAGTAAGCAGAGCGGGAAAAGTATTCATAACCCAATAAAATTTCCACTTTCTATACTTGAATTTGAGGCTAAATCAAGCCAGGAATCTGAGTTTTTAGGTGGGCAATCCTCAAAGAAGTGGAGTAGAGGCTTCTGGGTTTCTGCATCTTCATCTTCTTCCTCTGTTTTAGCTGATCTTGACGATTTATTGAAGTCTGTGCCCAAAACAAAGCAGTGTTGTTCTTGTTGTTGCCTTGCCTGTTTAGAACTGTAAATTTGATGGTTTTGAGAGACATATTGTGAGCATCCTTTGTAAGAATCCATCCCTATTGGCTGACTATAAACATCAGCAATGCTTCTTGCAGAATCTGCAACTGAGGGAAAGAACGCCTGCATTCCCACACCCTCTCTTGGACCACTAATATCCCTACTTAACACACAACCGAATAAGGTTTAACCACATGTCATTTTAATCAATACTTTATATCAACATTACTTATAATATTAATCATCAAACTCCAAGAAAAAGAGAAAACAACCCATCATAGAAAAAGGAAACGTTTATAAGACTTTTCGTTTTCACCGACCTGTAGTCTTTATCAGCTTGAGAATGAGTCCCTGAGTACAAAAAGAGTTGAGGGTTTGTATTGTTTGAAGAGAAATCAGAGCATGGAGTTCTGGAGGATGATTGGGAATACAGAAATGGATGAATGGAGGATTCGTGATAAGCAGGAGGAGGTGGTTGGTGATACGATTGAGTTTCCGAAGTCAGTGAAGAAGAAGAAGAAGAAAGTGTAGAGAGAGGATAGGAAGAGGAGGTTGGAGTGGAAGACGAAGAAGAGAGGGTTCTGGTTGAAGTGAGGATTAAAGGAGTTGGGGTTTGAGTTGGTGGTGTTGAAGAGATTTCCACAGGCTTTCTTGAACGGTTTCTGCCTCTATGCATGTGCCTCTCACAGTATTTGGAGTCTGGATAAGCTTCTTTTGAACATCTCCATTTTTTTCCATCTGTTCTTCTGCATCTTCCTGGCTCTGGGTCTGTTTTCCTACCAAAACCCATCTCAAAACAACCCCAACCAACTGTTTAAAAACACAATCAAACAGTCAGATTTAGTAATCTGCTTGCACCTGAAAACTGAGATAAGAAAATGGAAAGAGAAGGAACTGTTTTAAATAGTCAAGTAATATGGTGACATACTGGGTTGGTGAGGGAAGAGTCTTGCAGAAATGGAGGAATCCAAGCTTCTTTTGACAGAGAAGATTAGATCAGGAGGGATTGGTACTCCTGAAACCATGTGTTTGAAGATCAGAGCTTGGTGTTCAAGTTCTTGCCATTGTGCTGCTGTGAATGGAGAGGTGCAGGTCTTTGAACTTGAATTCATTATTCTTGAAAGTAGAACAAAAAAAAGAAGAAAAATATATATAAAGAAAGAAAGAGAGAGAGAGAGAGAGAGAGAGAGAGAGAGATGAGGAAAATCTTTAAAAAGGACCAAGTTTGAAAGGCTTGAAAGACAGAGAGGAGGGTATGTTGTTCTTGGGGGGATGCTAGTTTTTTATGGGTATTTCTGCAAAGTCCATAGGTTGTGAAAGCTTGTTTCTGTCAAATGATGGCTTACTGATACCTTCTCTCTTTCTCTTTCTCTTTCTCTCAGTTGCAGTCTGAAGTTATATGACTACTCCTCTGTTGGGTTCTGCCTCTGCTTTCATTGCTGCTTTTGTCTCTGACTTGCTTACAGAAATTCACATACAAATGGATAAAAGAAAGAGAAAAAGAAACAAAATATCATAGACACACCCTTGATTTTGCTCTCTCCACATCACAATTCCTTGAAAACAGTGCCATGAGATTTTGCAAAAAACTACTGCTGAAACAATGTGGTGTGATGTACCTACACAAACTCCTTTATCAATACCAAACAAATCAACACTTGCACCTGTCTTCCTCCTATTGAACACTCAGGAGGCTGAAGGATCTAACCAAAACCCTTCCCCCCTTTTATAACATTAACTTCCCCCATCTTTTGCAATTTTCTCTTTCCCTTCGATTTATTTACATTATATTCTATTCTATTCTATTCTATTTTATTTTTTAACCCTTCCCTCTGGGTTCCTTGTGCTGGGTAGGTTCCCTTGGAGTCATAAAGCCTTCTCTATGCTATAGGTCAATGCAAGTTGAAGACTTCCATGATGGACTAGACACTAGACTTCATTATACTCTTTAATGACCTAACTCACATTTTTAATTCTCATACCATTCAAAATATTACTTTAATTTGATTGTTTGTAACCCTTTCCATTAAGGGCCATTTAGGAAGGTGCGTTCCACTTTGGAAATTTGAAGTTAATATTTATGAATTAAGAAGTCTTGTTTGAGTACAAAGTTATTTAACCTGGAAGTAGAGAATATTAGAAAGGAGAGAGAAGGAAGGAAATACAAATTTTCTCAATAATGTACAAATTTTAATAATAAATAGGATTGTTGGAGTTGAATTATTTAATACTTGCTCCTGTAATTATAAACATTCCCTTAAATTTGACAATATAAACAGTGAAACTTGACTTCAAATTATTATTATTATTTTTTAAAGAAACTTCATTAAACAAGAACTAACTACAATCAAGATCCTTGTTCGGACATCCAATTAAGACAAATAAACTCCTAACAACAATAAGACCGTTCTCCTCAAAGGAAGTAGCATGGGATCCTAATAAAATCACACGCTAAAGAGTGAGCGACAACAAAATTATACAAATGCTTACATGAAACAAAAGAGAACACACCAACGTGGTGTGCAAACCCAATAACAGCGTCAACCACATTCTTAATTTTCCATGGGTCAAAGACTCATTAAGGACATGTGTGATATCAAACAATTCAGACTCTGTAATCAAAGGTTAACCAACTCCTTCTTAGAGTAAAACAAAATATAATTTTGATAATCAAAAGTTTGACATGTTAATAGTTAGATTGACATCTGTACTTCAAACAATGTGTGTATAACGTTATGATTACAAAGGGAATTATGGGCATATAGTGGTAGACCACTTTAAATGAATTAATGAGAAATGGGTTTTGTTTTAGAAGAAAAGAGTGATAGAGAAGAAATGCAACGTTCCAAATAAAATATTTGCGTAACTCTTTTTGTTACTGGGAAAGGACAGAACTGAGTGAAAAAAGCAGAACATGTAACATACAGTAAAGTTATGTAATGTGAAGATATTAGGACAAACCAACTAAGAGACTATTGGTCAGTGGGAGGTTCCAATTTGTTTGCTAGCAATTCAAAGCCTTTTTTTCTTGTCAGGAAAGTAAAGTGCATTGTAAGGTGCCAACAAAACTATTCACACCATCTGAGGGACTCTGCTATAATACACATGACCCTTCTTTCTCTCACTTAAATGCCCTTTTGTTTCTCACTCTTGTGGTTCTCAAACAACTCAACTTTTCACTCATTAACCCCAAAATTTTCCTCATTTACAGTTTTTGGGTTTACTCACACCTGTTTCCATATCAGTCACTCTCTCATACATACACTTTTGGACTCCATTTTCTTCTGCCACTATGAGGCTCAGGCTCAGCTCAACCCCTTAACCCCCCTCCTCAAGATGCTTTCCTTTCACAACTGACTCACCCTCCTTTTTTTTCTTCTTTTTCTTGTTCTAAAGTGGGGTTTGGTTTTTGCACTTCATCAAAAAAGAGATTAAAGTTTGCTTGTTTTAGAAGTTGTCTCTTTCTTTACTTTTTGGTAGTGTGTCATCTTTGCAGTTTGTATATCAGATTGAGAGTTTCCTTTTCCTTTTTCCATTATTAAATCCATCTCTATATGCTTACTTTCTAACCCCCAACACACATTTGCTTCCCATAACTTATTGATTGGGAATCCCATCATACTCCACATCACTTGGAATTTTATTAATATTTTAGATATATAAGTCACAATAATTCTTTTTTCTATAAAGTTTTAATTTTTTTATAAAGTTTAACACCAAAAAGTACACACGTGTAATAGTTAAATACATCCTAGACAACACCAATCTTTACGTATCTCACTCTCATCGTATACAAACAAAGAATTAAAATATCTAAAAAAATAAGTAAGATAGACATTTATGAATTGACTAGATATTAATTAATTTGGAGTTTCAACTTATACAAACTCTCCTGATAGGTAACTTAGCTTCTAAGCCACTTGAACTATTCTCCAATTGGCAACTTGTCTGAATATATTTCTAGAAATGAGCACCCAAATTATCCACTTTCATGCTATTGGAAAATATGTTTTCAAATATTCTCATTGAATACTTCACAAACATATATATATATGTGCATAAATTTCTCATCAACAAATCCTTCAAAAGATTACTTTTTTCTTAAATCAGAATAATGTTGTAGCTAGCAGATAGCATCTAAGTTGGGGGTAATTTTTGGATTATTTGCAGAAAGAACAGTCCCTTTAGAGTTGTATAATTTGAGATCATTTAAAGGAAAAGGTAATAAGAGAAGCAACATTTTAGGAACAAGTTAAGATTAGGAGAGAAAAGAGAGTATAAATGCATTCATGAGTTTAGGTGAATCAATGTTTATTGTTGACAGCATATCCACTGTCCTTTTAAAATATGCAACTTTGATTTGATTTGTTCCCCAAATGCCTCCAATTTTCAACCTCAAAACATACTGCTTAACAAACCCAATATCATATAAATGTTAATGTTAACACACAAACACAAAGCTGAAACCCATTTTGATTCTGTTGTTTTAGCTATGCAATTGATGAGTTCAGTAGAGCTTTCTCTTTCTCACCCCCAAATTGTATAACACTTTCCTATCACCCAAAATGGGGATTTTCTTTTGATAAAATTTAGAAGTGCTTAAAGTTTGAAGTGATTTGATTACCTGAGTCAGAATGGGGAGATTTGGGTCTGCCTTTTGGGATAGCAAATGGTTTGCTACCTTTATCTTCTCCCTTTCTAAATCTAAATCATTTGATTTGTAATGTTAAAAATAAGTAATATAGTTCAAAATTATGAAGTTGAGGGAATAACGCCTCCTTCGATAATATGATTCGAAAAGCTATTTTCTTTAGTTTTTAAAACTATGAAACTTCAACCTAACCAAACAAAAGTACTTTGATGTCCACACCCAATCTTTTCATTCCTTGGCCTACACAAATCGCTTAGAACACTTCCGAAAAGTCGGTTTTGTTGGTGCTGGGTATGTACAAATTGAAGCATCTTGACAAGTCTCTAACTTGGAAAAAGAAATGCCATTTGGTGTTCCCACCGAAGCCATGGATTAGAACAGCACAGGGAATTTTTGGGTTTGTTTGTTTGTTTTGATGTTCAGAATTGCATTTTTGTGTCTGTGTCAATCCAAATGCTGCTTGGTGACAAGTTGCAGAGTATGAAACTGAGGTCTAAACCCTGTTTTGAATATTGAAATGGAGAGGGAGAGGATGAGATGTAGAAGGATTGAGAGAAAGAAACATGGAAAATGGAAGAGAAAGAAGGAGAAGACATTGAAGCTGAGGTTTAGAGGGAATTATGATTTTTGTGAGAGATGAGAATTGAAAGAGAAACAGAGTACTCTGATTTTAGAAACAGGCTTCCCTTTTTTCTTCTTTTTTTTTTTTGAAAATAGAAACAGGGGCTTTGAGTTCATGTCATATTGACAAAAAATGGAGACGTTTCCTTTTTTTTGTCTTGTAGTCTCTTTTGCTATTTTGTATGATTATCATAAACGTGATGTTGAATAATGTTGCCTTTGCTCCATACCAAAGAAGACCAAAGTAATCCTAGATCGTGCATTAGATGATTCGAGCACATTGACTATACTGCAATCTCAACATCCCACACTAATACTGCTAGTGTGCATCTGAGACCATGGACTTTAATCGATAGCATACCTACACCATCTCACGAGGTATACAACCTTGTGTGTTTAGCCATACAAAATAATCTAATGGTTAATTTAGGCATCAAAATATATATAACTCGATACCACATCCTTGTGAGTTTTCTTGTAGGCCAGCTCGAATGTGTGGTTAGCTCAAATGCACACACAAGGAGGTGTATTGACCTGCCAAGATCTACACATCAATAAACCATTTATTTATTACCATTTATTTTTTTGAAGATTACTGTTAAAGCTTGCGTTTTGGAGATACAGTGAGTGTGAAAACTATATGCAAAGTATTGCCATGAATATGAAAGATACCTTACTTCCAAGCCAAAGCAACACTTTTCACAATTATTACTTTTCACAATTATTGATCATAAATAAAATTGGTCCTTTTATGTTTCTTCTTTTTTCGCTTTTTGGACGGCTACGCTCATCATCTGATAACAGCCTTTCCACATAGATTCCTTCATCCATGCCCACCATTTTCCTCCCTATAAAAAACTCCTGTTTTCCATCTAGTTTTTGCTCAACAACAAGCAGCAACTCCTTTTTTTGATAAAGCCCAAAATCATGGATAGTAACTACAGAGCTTACCCGAACCAGAACTCATCTCAGAGACCACTGGCCATTGTTTTGGCTCTTGCTTCTGCAGTGGTGCTTTCACCGTTAAGATCCTATGAAACCAGTTGGAGCTCTGGATTTGTTGTTCCACTAGTTCTTTTGGGCCTTATAATTGCTATTAAGACATCATCATCTTGCTCATCCACATCCAGAGATTCTGCAATTCTCCCTTCAGATCATCCTTCACGTGTTCTTAAAATTGGGAGCTCCTCTTGGGGACTTGCAGGGATCTTAATGATGTTGATTGTTGGGCTTTCTTGGCAAAGTTCTGTTCAAGAATTCCTCTGGAGATAGAGAACCAAAACCGACTTGAATTTCTAATTCTGTTCGACTTATAATCTTGTATTGTTACCTGATATCGATTAGAAAGCATTGATATCGGCTTGAATAAATGACAAGTATGAAGTTTACTCTTCACTTGGAGCTAATGAATTTCCTTTGGAAGGGTCCAGCTTCAGCCTTGAAATCTTTAAAAGGCAAACTAAAATTATATAAACATAGCAAATGCTAATAGTCAGTACATCAAGTAGTAATCTAAAGCATATATCATAACAGTTGAAACCCGATTACATTGAATGTATACCAGATATGTACAAATATTTATAATTATCTACAGGAGAATCTGATCCACAATTTGAGCATGATATTAGTAGTGTAATCATAGAATAGGGGCAATGAAGCAACTGTCAGCTCCTCCAACCAGCAGGCTGTGGAGTTGCTACAGCAAAGCCTCCCTCGTACATTCGCTGGATTTCTTCCCGGTATTCGACCAACGACTTGTCGGGTATTGGTGGGGTCAATTCCACCACATCACCCATCTTCAGCTTGCACTTGGGGTCACTCACAGGTTCATGGTTCAATCTTGGTCTCAACTCTTCTTTCATCGGGAACCTATAATGAGCCCATCTTGTGCTTCCTCTTCCTGCTCTTTCTAAAAGATCCATCATCGTTGCGTCAGCTGGGAATTCCTGGACCGACATCTGGTGATAACCAAAACAAAGCAGTTTCCAATTGTTAAAAGTCATATTTTCACACAAAAGATAGATAACGGACTTAACAGAAACAACTAGAATAATAATTGTAGACCTTTTCGTTTTCAATCATTATGACAAACAGAGGTCCATCCTGAAAGTAGCGAGGTTTGTAAGAGTAGGAGCAATCAGACGAGTGAAAAGGGAACTTGCAGGGTGGTTTGACAGAACCAATAGAAGGTCGATCTTTGTTCATGGTTTCACAATGCCAGGTGAGAACCCATCTAGCCCATTCAACCATCTGAAGCACAAACGAAGAGTGCTTAGAATCACCTTCCTTGTATCTCCAATGAGCTGCAAACCCAAACTCGGCTTGCAAATGCATCTCCTTGGTTCGAATTTGAACTTCAAGTGGGACATCACCATCACCCCTTACTACTGTGTGTATAGATTGATACCTGATTACCACCAAATACTATAAGAGAAAGAAATGTAGAGTATGTCTGAAGCTCTTAATACTACTTTTAGATGAATACCCGTTCAACTTTGGTTTACTGATGTAGTCCTTGAGCTTTCCCGGTACGTTGGGCCATAACTGATGAACGATTCTCAATGCTTCATAGCAGTCTTCTTCATTATCAACAATGAGTCTCAACCCATGAATATCGTGGATTTCATTCACAGTCAAATTCTTCCTACAAAACAAATTAAAATCAAACTGAAAATCAATATCCTGAACACAGGCTGAAGAAAATAATAGTATGCAGAGATGAAGAGAATGAGAAAGAGATGAATGGCTGAAGGCGTACTTCAACATTTTGCGGTGAATGCTGTAGACACTTTTGTGCCGCCCAGTAACGACATGGTAAGAGATTCCTTTATCCTTAAGAGCTCGCTCTAATTTTTGAGTTGCAGAGAATATAATTGCTTCATCATATAAACCCAACAGCTTGGAGGACAAATCTTTGTGTTGTTCCAAGTTAAGATGCTTAAAACACAGGTTTTCTAGCTGTTCCTTCCAACTGTAGATTCCAAGACGATTAGCCAGAGGAACAAAAATCTCCATAGTCTCCTTTGCAAATCTCTGCCGCTTGATCGGTGGTAATGCATCTAAAGTCATCATATTGTGTAGACGGTCTGCTAACTTTACGAGAACAGCTCTTGCATCAGCCATAGCAAGGAACATGGTGTGCAAGCGGTCTGCCTCAACCATTCTCTCAGCCGTATCATATTCTCGAGCAAGCTTGCTTAAATGACTTAGCTTCGACACCTAAAACAAAGGTAAAAATAAAAAACAAAAAAGTGCTAGATTAGAAACTCATTCCTCATCCAACAATGTTTTCATTTCTTTTCTTTTCTTTTCTTTTCTTTTTTCTTTTTCCTTCCCTTTTTGGGAGGGGGTGGAAGTGGAACCATTCAGATCTGTAATTCCAGACAGACGTAAGAGTTATATGATATGAGTTATGAAGCTGTTAGTTGGTTATCTTCGGTGAATTTTGTTTAGAGGATAGTAACTTATTGGATTATTATAAATACCGATTCACTGTATTCCTGATTATTCAATGAGAAATAATCTCTCTTTCACCAATCAACGTGAAAAATACAGTAAGAATGTACAGGAAAATGAAATGCGCAAAAGACTTTTTTTTTTTTTTTTAATCTAGAAACCTATAGTGTGAACGTTAAATTTACCCCAAATTTAAGACTGGTTCAATTTTCTTCTTCACAAGAAAATATAATAAGTTTTTGCGTTTATGATTCTATGCCTAAGCCTAAGCCATCTATTTGATGACAAAGAAAGTGTGGATGGTGCAGCATCTTACCCCTTCGACCAAATCAGCAACCTCAGCTCCAAAAGTTCCCAATATGTAGTCATGAGTCACAAAAGAATCATCAATTGTGTCGTGCAAAAGCCCTGCAGCAACTACTGTGGAATTAGCACCAACAAGCGCAAGCATCACTGCTGTTTCCACACAATGTTCCAAGTAAGGATCGCCACTTGCACGCATCTACGGTAGAACAAGAAACACCAAAAAAGAAAATTTCTTAATGAATATCGTTAGTACTCAACGCAATCACAACACTGTTAATATCAAAAGATAACATTACCTGTCCTCTATGTGCTTTCTCGGCCTCAAAAAAGGCCTTAACCACAAACTCATCACAAAAGATTTTGTGCTTTGATTGTGCACTTAGAAGCAAATCCTTCGCATATGACTCAGAGTTACCTTCTGTAATGTTGTCCTCCATATTGAAAGTCAGTTCATCCCCAAACAAAGCAGAAGAGCCCACATGTAACCCATCACTAGACACCTCCAGTCTCGGAGAGTCATAATCCACACATGACCCCAATGCATTCCTCACAAACCCACTAAACAACCTGTTGGAACTTCCTCGTCCATGAAAACTACCATCCCCACTCCTCTCCCTTACAGTCCACAATTGAGGGGTTCTCGCCGCCGACCCAACGCCACAACTACCACAGGAAACTGGACCCTGGAACACAGATACTGGGCTCTGATCCCGATTGAAAAACGACCCAATGAATTTATTTGGGGAATAACGGAAGGAGGAACTCAATTCTTTAAGGTCATCCCCTTTATCATGCCTAAAAGAACCCAATTCATCTCCACCACTGGAAATGGTCGCCGACGACGACGAGTGCCTCGGCGCAGTTGAGGAGAAGAGACTGGAGAGGCCACCGACGATGGGTTTTTGCGATGAAGCGGCCGTGGAAGACGCCAAGGAGGAGGACCGAGAAGTAAATTCTAAATCAGATGATGCATGAGAGTTGATGTGGCAAGGGTGGGGCGAGGAACAAATAGTACTGGGTGGGCTGGTATACAAAGCAATAGTCGGTACAGCCATGGCGTTTTCACACAAATTCCAGTAAACAACAATCAATGGTAAAGCAGAATAGGGGAATTCTTCAGCTTTTTCTGTACGCAATCAAATGAAGGTGCTTAAAAATAAAAATTTCAGGAAGAGGAAATGAAGGAGAAAATGAAATTGCAATATAATAGGGAGAAATTGATGGGAATTAAAGAGAGAAGAGATGTAAAGAAGAAAGGCATAAACCTAATTTTGAAGGAGAAGGTGTCATACCTTAGACTGGATTGGAGAAGGTGAAAGTGGGGAAGAAGAAGAAAACACACACAGATTTGGTTCTGTGAATTTCTAGTAATGTCGAAGATAGAGGTTTGGGGTCGTGCCTCGTGGAAATAGAAAATCTTGAAATGACTATATTACCCTTTTTGAATTTACATGAATTAACCAAAACAGGATAGCCCCCACCGGCCACCACCTCCTAAACCTCCCTCCTTCCAATTAAATTCTCGTGTAATTTTTTAAATATAATAATATTTCAGATTCCATCTATTAATACGATACATATTAATTTATTTTTATTAATATTTGTAAGTGATATTAATTGTATCTATTGAGATTTATTATATTTTATAAATATTTTTAATTTTACCATCTACTAATAATTTTTTAATTTTATTTTAGAATTTTTATAATATCTCAATCTATTAATTCATTTTAGAAATAACATATTATTTTAATAGATTATTACATGAAATAAATTTTTGACAAGGGACTGGATACGATAGACAAGCAAAACAAAGTTAAATTATTTTAAATGACAGAACGATTAGAAATATATTTTAAATATAATAGAATAGTAAAATGATTTTTAGTTTTTATCATTTTGCTAGATATGTAAATAAATCGGTTATTTTGCTATTCCTTCAAAACATGTCAGGTCAATATATGATGAAGCCAAATTTACTTTAAGATAATTAGTTCAAAACATTTATGTTACTTCTTGATAATATTATAATTTATGCATATGATCTTAATAAAATAACCTATAATGAAAATGTAGTCAATTATTTAATGGAAATAAAAACAATCAAACATCCATTTGATAAAGAGACATATATACTAATTATAATAAACAATATTTATTCTCCACATAGGTTAAAGTTAAACACAATATAATATATGCAAGGGGTGGCGTTATGTGTGCATGCAACTAGTTGTAATTGGGGTCCATCTTTTCTTCTTTTAAGTCCATATTTTTATACTTTTGTGTTTTGTGGATGCTATTCCCTATTGGACCTTTTGGTTATATATATATATATATATATATATTCTTTTTTGGATGTTTCATATCCACCATCATTCCTTTTTATTTGTTGTGTATTTCCAATACCATGGTTTTTGAGGGGCTAATCAAATGATTTCTTCTCCTATTAGTTTGTGGGTCTTGGTGTTCTATCGATCTACTCTTTTGATTTGATCTCATCGTTTGAACTGATGTGTGTGAGAATATTTGTATTGGTGTGGTGTCGAACTAAACACGTTATGATAGTTTAATGGTTTAAGTTAGTACGAAGTATTTAGTTCATCTAAGCACATGGGACTATAGAAGAGTGTTATGGTTCTCCTTTGGAGTTAACTTAGTCTCTCATTTAAGGTGGTATAATGGACTACCTATAATGCTTTTTCTCTAAAACTTGTTTATAGTTACATGTAACCTCAAAGACATCAGAATGATTTTGTAACCCTCAAGGTTGCAAAGTGCCATAACCAAGTCCAACTTGATTGTTTTTCAATTAGTGTAATTTACTATGCGCCTAAGTACGAAAAGACAGTGCAAACTTTATTATGCTGAAACCTAAATGTTAAGTCAGCAACACTTCCAAATGTCGCTTCTTCCCATCGCATCTGTCTTCAGGACGATCTAGTCACAGGTTTTCACTTCTCAGTGAGTAAAAGATTTGTCCCCGGGTGTACGTTGAAAGCTTCTATAGTCGAACTGATTCGAGAGGGCTTGGTAGTCTTAAGAATGGTTCGGTGAAGAACATTATGAAACTGCATAAAGAGTTAAACAAACCTTACAACGTTACAAAGAACTGCAGGACATTATAGCTATCTTTGGATTGGACGAATTATCCGAAGAGGATCGTTTAACCGTAGAACGAGCACAAAAAAATGAGCGTTTCTTATCACAACCTTTTTTCGTAGCAGAAGTATTTACTGGTTCCCCGGGGAAATACATTGGCCTAGCAGAAACAATTAGAGGGTTTAAATTAATCCTTTCCGAAAAATTAGATGTATAATCAACACTATTTTAAAAATTTGCAACAGTTTTTACTATTTTACATTCATCATTTTTTTAATTTATTGCTACAGTGTCTACTACTTAATTCTCAAACTAAAATAGTTTATAGCTAAAACACATATATTGAATGAGAAATTTTGGCCAATTAAATTCCGTCACATCATCACAACAGAAGCTCAAGCCCATCATGAAAATTATAAATGGATTGGGTCGAGTAATTAAAATTGATCAGGTCTACCCATTTCAAGCCATAACATAAATTTGGACCAAAGGAAAGACAAGGCTCAAGCCAACTTTGATCCAAGCCCGTGTAAGACCCATGGAAATCTCTATAAATAAAGATCTTACACCATCATTTTAAGGAGAAGAATGGAGTAAAAATTGACAACGAAGAGTTGAAGCTCTGAAGATTTGAAGATTTAACCTCTGAAACTCTCAAGACGTCTAAAGTTCTTATCAATCTTGAGATTATCACCTTTTAAAAAATTGAAGAATTGGAATGTTAAACTTTCCTTGAATTTTAGAAGTTTGAAGCTCAAACTGATCTTGAATCCACTAACTCCCGAAGATCGAGGAGTTAGAAGTTTTAACCTTGATCTTATATTTGAGAGAAAACCTCAAATGATTAAATATTAGAGATTATATCTACTATATCCATATTGAAATCAATATAAAAATTCTACGTTAATTTTTTCTGGAAAACATGTATGAACAATATGCTATAATATAACCCAAACTGAAATAGTTTACATCTCAAACACAAATGATTATAATTAAACTATAATAATCTATGTCAATAATAACCAACTCTTTGTCACAAACACTCTTTGAGGGTCTTAACTTTTTCATTTTGGGATACATGGTTCCACATGTCATCTCCTGGTTTTTTTGGGCTTGGATGCATTTGTAGACATTAGATCTTGTTTTGGACAATCCTTAATAATATTAAAAAAACCATGGAAAGTCACCTAAGAAATAAAAATACAATTTTGAAATAAATTTAATTAATAAATAAAAATTAGAATACATTAATTTTCAAATGGCAATGATGGAACAATTATGAGTGTAGACCACTTTTTTCTTTTTGTTGAATTTGAGCTAGTTGAGGTACAAACGTTCGACCTGTTTAAAATTTTTAAAATTAGGTTTATCGCTCTAGATTGAAACCCTTTTATCGTTTGAATTTTTTTTATCAAGTTTACTTAGATTTACTAATGAAGTTTAACCTTTAGTTAATTCTATTCATTACTATACGTATAACTTTTCGATCGATCCTTTCTCGACGATCGTACACAAAACACAATTACCTTTTATTTAGGTTGTCATATTCAAAAACATCAATTTTCACCCATTTACATTACATCTATAATTTTATTTCAGAACATATTTGATCTACAATTTCTATTTTTTTTTCCACTTAAAAAACAATATACATATATGATTTTTTTTTTTTTAAAAAGAAAATGTTATACGTACATGATACATAGATTATACCTTATATAGGATAATAAAAACAAAATTAAGGTTATGAGAGTAATTTTGGTATGTAGTAGGGGTAGTATGGACATTGTACATAGTAGTGAGTTGTAAATTAATGATTACAGTCCACCTTCTGGAAGATCCACGGATAAGGACAAATATGGAATTAATTAATTAAAATTAAAAATAGGTTCTTCAAGATTCAGTTTCGTGTAGGTTAAGAATAACACGTGGCCGGCAGATAGACATTACACGCCGTCCACGGGCCACCAGAAGGACCGCCTCGTACCGCACGTGACGGTCATTGGGTGAGCCGTTGTTCACACGGTCACAGTCGGGGGAGCGCCACTCCAACCACGTTTTCCATACTTTGCTTTTTCTCCCACTTATCGATTGGGTGATTCCACAATTCAACACAAAGGACGACGCTTGTTCGTATCCAAATTCAAAAATAATAATCTTGTCCCAATCACTAGTGTGTAGCGATCGAGTCAATTTTCTAACCATATCACTATCGAACTGATTATGTTTGATTTCGTAAATAAATTGATCTCATTGAGAAGTACTACTTCTCAATTGGTTATTCATCAATTTTAATTTTTTTAAAACGTTTAAAAGGTTAGCTGTTTTGAGAAATAAAACGATGTTGATTGAGTGCCTCATTATTTTCGACTAATTGTCTTCGGCTCGATCGATTTTGTTGGTCAGTTACCTCGATTTTGTTGGTCGAATTTTTCAATTTTTCGGTCTATTATGTTTTCCCTAGTGACTATAACGGTAATATTATTCGAGCTCAAAGCCAGTGTGAATAATTGGAAGAGTTTGTGAGTAGAAAATGAACTATAATTCAGCTCATCAAGTTTTGAACCAATATTTGGTTGGAACATGTATAGACATTTTGTTAGGCTCTGTCTCACTTTGCCAAGTTCGAGGACATCCCATTAGCTCATTTGATGGTATTGTAAACTTCAACTGTATGAAATAGCATCCTCGTATTAAAATGGGTCTTCAACTGTATGCTCACAAAATACATCTGATAAATCATCAGGTCTGCAATAATGGTTCTACTCACAAAATACAACATCTGTATTGTAAACTTCTGCTCACAAAATAAGCAGTTCATTAGATGGTATTGGTATTGAGTCAGATTTTTATATATACATCATATAAAGAGCATACAGTTGAAGACCTATTGTAAATCTGCTGGTGATTAGCAGTTTCGAATGGGTTGTTTGTATTCTCAAGGATCTCCTCTAAGTACATTGGCCAACAATGGCCCATTAAAGCTTTGGAAGGCTCCATTAGAGCTGGGTTATCATCTCTTCTCTTGCTTAGAGAGGAATTGTCTCAACTCCTCGTTGTGAAATCTGATTCAACAAATATCATTCATGCCCTCAACAAGCCATCGATCAACATTTCTGAAACGAAAAACGAGGTTAAGGCTGCATTGGATCTCGCAAGTCAGGAAAGTGTCAGTCTTTTTGTTAAATGTAATCGCATTTGTAATGTGTTGGTTCACTCTTGCCTTGAATTTCCCTAGTTAGTGGGGCAAATCTCGTTTTTTCTCCCACATTTGAGCCATCAGTACAAAAAAACTCCAGCAAATTGGGTAAACCCCATGGTACCTAGCAAAATACAAAAAACATTCCTTCCAGAAATTGAAACTCCTAACAAAAATTCCTTCCCAACTTCTCACACTATAATGAGAAAGATTAGAACTGCACAATATGACAAAGTTCTTGAAAAACCATAACATTTCCCATTGATAATAAATTAGAAACTAAGAACTACCTCTGTACATGATGAATCTATTACGATGACACTTTTGTAATGTGTTAGATAAAACAAAACCAACTTCCCGAAGCACTAGAGGGAAAAACTTGGAACTGAACTACAAGGGCGTTGTTTCATGGGAGCACGGAAATCTTACTTTCATGGATTACCTCCCTTGCTGAGCAAAAAAACACCTTCAATACTGACGGAAAGTAAGATTTAAGCGACCTGGACGAAGATTTGTCGCATCTAAAAGTGCTTTTGGAGCAGTGTTTGAATGAATTGCAGTCACCCCATGGAAAACATGTCTTGATTTCCCACCAAATATCAAGATATCTCCTGATTCCAAAGTAACTTTCTCTGCTTGATCAACATCACTCCGATCACCAAATACGAATTCAGCAGAGTCACCAATGGAGAAGGAGATGACAGGCAATCCTTTATCAAGACTTTCTTGACTTTCATCTCGATCCTAATGAGAAGAAAATGAAACAAAGATTATGATGGAAGAATGAAGAATTATGCAAATGTTGGACAATTCAAAAAGTGAAGAGGATAGGAACCATTATTGCAACCTGATGAAGACCCAATCGTCCATTTTGTGAGTAGAAGTTAACAATACAGATGTTCGGTTTCATCCATGGAAGTACACGTTCAGGATCTTTAATTGTTGAATCTTTAGCAATAATGTCATAAGAATCTTTGATTGCCTTTTCAACCAGTTGGTAAAATTCATCTGGTAAGTTAGGTGGTTTTGTATCATCAAATGGACGAACATCCCCATATGTACTACTGTCAGGATCCCAATTTTTTCCTAGGCACATCATTTTAAGGTGTAGTTTTCCTCCTTCACGGTAACCAGGTTGGTAAAAGCCTCCAGCTCCAATACCAAGATCCCGACACTTTTTTACTATCTTTGCCTGTGGTGACCATAGTGGAGATAGAAAAGCACCAGTTAGGAAAACAAGGAAGATTCAGCGTTTAGAAAAGGCTCTCAACAAATCTAGAAATAATAGTGTGGCTCAAATCAAACAACATAAAGAAAACCACCCAACACCTGTATGATAAACCTAGAATAAAATGAAACAGACCATAATGGAAGCTACAAACCATCCTCTAATAAAGATCCATTTCTTGCTTGATAATAAATCATATTTCCTCGAGATTTTTGTAATCATCATCTAAATCTTAGTCAAATTGGGCTTATTGTTTGGACTCCTTTTGTGAGACTTTATCTTGTATTTGTCTTGTATATATTGTTCCATATTTCATTTTACTCCATGAAAGCTTCGTCAAGAAAAAGAAAAAATGCTACTACGATATCCTATCCTCGGAGATTGAGCTTTCCGTCCTAGAGATTCAAGGAAAGATCTTTAACTCAAGAACTGATTCAGTTATGTCTGAGACTGAGACTGTTTCAAGAGTAACAAGTGCGAGAGAAAAATCAATGTATACCTGATCCTTGAGGGAAATGCTACCCTTCAGATGAACCATTCCTGGTCTCAACACAATTCCATTATTTCTCTCCATTGCTCGCTTCATCTCATTTCTTTTTTCTCTGTTCATAGCTAATAAAGAAGGATTCAGTGTGACACCTCCAGTTTTTGGAGGGCATATATCAAAAGGATCGAGGTCTACTGAAGGCTTCTTGTCTTTTGAGTCTGTAGAGTTAGAAACATTATTACTGTCCCCAAGTTTTATGGTGGAACTCTCATCTTTTGCACAGGATTCCAATGTAGGTTGAACCTTGAGTTCCTGTCTAACTACATCTGATCTGTTACGATTATCATAAGGAAATGAATCACTACAACTTCCACATACTGCTGTAGGTTCCCGAATCTGAATTTTTCCTACAGCAGAATGCAAACTCTTAGAGACATTTTGAGCAGAAGAGGACGAGAGTTCGATGCAATCAGAATTTGATGCAATAGATCCCAATCGTTGCTCTGAAGTATTGCTTATTTGATTACTATCAGAATTTGATGCAGTAGATCCCAATAATTTTTTATCGGTATTGCTCATATCATCAGTAGCATCAGTTGAATTATCTTGCAGCTGAAGATCAACAGCACCAGGAGATGCATTTTTCCCACTAGTTAAAGGCCGCCACTGCCATTGTTCAGAACTTGAGGCCTGTTTTTGTCCAACAGGCTTCCTGAAATTCCTTGATGACATCTGGCGAGAACTTCTACCTCGGAAAGCTCCACTACCAGGGTTAGAACCAGCAACAGAAGAGCCCTCACCTCCAGTCTGCCCATTTTGTTAGAATGTGAAAAGATTAGAAGTAAGCATGAGAGTACAATTATAAACTCGAGCACCTTCAATTCTATTCCTTTACTAACAGATACAACCTATTCCTAACGTACACTGTATTTTCATTAATTTGCAATCAAAACTAAACACCTACAAATTTCAGAATTCCATAAACAAATTAAACCAGAAGCCCTCGGCTCACTACAGAGATACACACAACACAAACGATCAATTTACTTAAGTTAAATTGTAAGTTAAGTCCTGGTCCTTCAACCACAAAAAGTGTCTAACAAGTTCTTGAAATTTTGTGTAATATAAGTAAATGAACATTAAAAAGTTTAACAAGTCCCTATACTTTTGGGTCCAATAGGTCTTTGACGTATTCAAAATTTTTAAAAAGTAATTGATCTAATAGATATAAATATAAATTTTATGATTCATCAGACCCTAAATTTTCAATATTGCTGAGATTTTTTTTTAAAAACGTGGGTAGATCAAGAATGAACAATATAATTGAATTCTACTGCATGAACGAAAAAGAAAAACAAATAACTGAAACGGACTCAGAGAACAGTTAACTCAATCTTTTCATAGACAAGAATAAACAGATATTATATCAACAAACAAAGAATGCAAACATAAAGAGTAGAGCCAATATGCGTGTAAACTTTGCAAACGTAGCGGAGCTTGAAGAAGGTTACATTACATGACGGGGACGATAAGTGAAATTATCGGCGGAGCGAGAAGATGGTCCTCTGTTATTCGGATGGCCTCTGCCAGCATATCTAGGGCCACCGTCATTCATGATCGGGGGAAATTGAATGGCAAAAGTCGCTGAATTGTTTGCAAGGCGTTGGATAAATTTCTGTGACAAATTGCTAATTACGATCATGAATGCAACAAACGTAAAGGCAAGAAAATGTTGAAGAGAAGAAAACTTATTGAAAGATGAACAAACCTTGAATCGGAGGAGCGATGGAGGTGATTGAGAGAGGTTTTGATGCAGCGAGGGGTGGGTTCAATATGAATATTGCTTGTTTAAGCTTTCTTTATTCCTTATTAATTGAAAGGGTTGTGAACACTGAACAGTCCTTCTATGTCAGACTTTACTTAGGGTTTAGGCCGTTTCATTTACGCCTCGTGGCGGTCATTTTTACCTCCATATTATTTTATCCTATTAAGTGATAAATGCGGTAATTGGCGGTAAAATTGGTCGTCATATTTGCAAATATGATCGTAAATTGTCACGATTTTGATTTCAAAACCATCGAAAATGTTTTAAACTAACGAACATAATAGTTCATACTTGTGTAACTCGTGGTCATTTCTTTTCTTAACCCATACGAGGTTTTGTTTACAGTCCTAACAATTTCCCTCTCAAACAAACTACAACGATAGAGCACCATCATTTTTATGGAATATACTTATTCGAAGTCGTTTGATCCACTAAGTGGAGTTAGTAAGTTTACAATGTTTAGGGTGTAGAGTTGTAACATGGAATTTCTCAATAAATGTAGAAAGTAGAGAAAGGCAGAAGAATGAAGTTAGTTGATAAATGTAAAAAGTAGAGAAAGACGTGAAAAAGATGAAGTTATTTGATAAATGTGCAAAAGTCAAGAGAGTTTACAATTGATGCTAAGTTGTTAAACATCAACTTAAGAAGTTAAACTTAAGTTGAAGTTCAATTTTGGCTGATGTGTTTGATTGATTTTCACCTGATGTCTTGTTTGAGAGAGAGGACGTTTGATTAGGTTTAATAAGTCAAACTACTATTCAATTTATACGAAAGTAACAAGGGAGTAGAAGAGATGAATAATGAAAGATCTTACCTTATATTGTGTTGGCTTCAGCAAGACATCTACATTAATGGCACACATGGAAACTATATGGATTTTTCTTGCTTTAGCATCTGATGTTAAATTTGAGCTATGTGCAATTTCAACAAAATTTGTTACACTATGGAATATAAAATTCAAGAAGCTTTCCAAACTTATAAACTAAGAGAGGTGTTGTATAATTAATTTTCAAGTAAAGTGAGTAATGGCAAGAGAACTCGTGTGATAGTCTCGATGGAATATGTGTTTTTTTTTTTTCCAGTGATTTTCTAGATCAATGTTGAAATCTTCGGTGCCTTCTTTCACTCATTGTAGTAATCTAGCTTCAATTGAGCAAAGGTAATAAGATCCATCGAAAAAGTTTCACTCCAAATCTTATTTTTGTTGAAGTTTGTTATTGGAGGTGGCTATTGGAGCACAAAATTGTTCATTGAAGTTGGTCACACGAAGGTGGTCGTTGGAGTTTGTCTCAGAGATGGTCGTCGAAATTTGTCGTCGGAGGTGGTTGTCGTAACCTAGAATTAGCCATCGGAGTTGGACGTGTGAAAATGGTCATTGGAGTTGGTTCTCGAAATGTAACAATGGTAATCGTTGACGATGACTAATAAGTTTATCCATTGAAAAGAATAAGAGAGAGTTGTGGTGAGTAGATATAATATATTCAACTTAACTCCACCAACATTTAAAATTAGTGGACCGAAAAATGAGGTTCGCATATATACCACTCAACCCATCTCATGTTGGTGTGCCGAGCACCTCTTAAGGTTCCTATAATTTACACCGAAAAACTAACAATTTTTTTTTTACAATAATAGTTTTGTTCAAATGTATCTTTTACGTATATAACTCTAACACTATATTGATGCAATGTGAAAGTTAGGAAGTATCGGTTATTGTTTATTGAGTAGGTCTACTTAATTGTAAGAGATAATAGTTACTTAATTAGATTTATTTTTAAAACGAAAAGTTGGAGGGAGGGGTATTTTTGTCCTATAAATAATACAGATTTAGCCATTTTTCAATGATTCTTTGTTGTAGATATTTATTGGAATAAAATTTTGAATGTTCGAGAAAATTTGGAATAGAAAATTAAGAAAAGAGGCTACTTGTGTTAGTTTTTTTTGCCTTTATACAAGTGGTAAGACATTCTTCTTATTTATACTAGTTGACACCCCTAAATATATGAGTAAGATTTTGCGAACACATCCTTAATCTAATGATGTTACAAATGACTCTTAGAATATTCTTTACAATTACATTCTTTTCTTCTATTTTCTAGATATTTATTTTTTGTTCTCTAGAATAATCTAGTAGTTACTACTTCTAAAATTGGACCCAAATATTGTTAAGTCAAAATCAAGTTTACATTTGAACTACACAAGGGCATGTTTTTTGGAGAGTTGATGAATGGATTGGTGTGGTAATGAGGCAATCAAATGGAGATTTCCAATGAAAGGCCATGGCTTTGGTCCCGGTGGTTGATTGAAGTGACGACGACATCAACGACGAGAGAGGAAGAAGAGAAAGAAGAAGCAGAAGGAGCTTCCATAGTTACTCAAAACCAGAGCTAGGTAGAGAGAATTTAGAATGAGAGGTTTTGTTTGGCTTTTCTGTATGGGGATCTGTTAAGATTTTTTGTTTGGCTATCACTCTCAAAACACGTTATAAAGAGGTTTAGATAAACAATAAAAAAGTCCATGAGGAGGGACTAATAATTATAATCTTTGTTTTAGTGGTTGGAAAGTTGTATATGTTTGTTTATAAAAATGAGTGAGTCTGGGGGCATATCTTGAAAACCAGATTGATATGATAATGAAAGCTAATCTTGGTTTGAAGATTATTCAGACAAATTTGGCTAATTTGTTGCATGGGTTTTGTTGGAAATTGGTTGGGGATATGGAGAAGGAGGATTTGAATATGGACGAATTGGCTGGTCTCTCAACTCTCAAGAAATTTCCACTTCATGTTGTGGCAAAGCCTCGACTTCCTTCTCATCTTTACTGATTTTCATTGCAAAATTATGCTGTTCGCATTCAAGTTTTAAGTATAGATACTAATAAATACACTTTTTAGAAATACTTAGTTTGAAATGGAATTCAGATATGTATAACAATGTTGGGAGTTAGTTAAGAAAAAGGGATTTGGAGAGCTAACTCCCAATGCCGCTAAGAAGGGTATCGGGAGTTAGGTCAAATAACTCATGATGAGTTAATGACGGGTTGGGATTTAGGAGAGATCTCATCTACCAAACGACTCTTAAGTGTGTGTATATAGAAAAGAGTAGCATCTTATCATTACTAACATAAGTTTTCTTTCAATTAAAAAAAACAGTAATATGAGTTTATGTAAAGTAGACAATATCATATTATTACGTGAAAGATAATGGACACGATAATATATAAGAAGTAAACCCAAGATATATGGGACTTTGGGTCTCATTTGAAGTTATAATTATGAGGAGGGAGTCTTGGTTTAGCAAGAGCAATGAGAGGGGATTTCCTATGAAGAGTGAGTCCAAAAACTTCATCCATATTAAGCTCCTCATTCTTCATATTGTGAGGCAATTTCCAAGAAAAGCCATGCAAGAGATTGGCCAAGCTTGACAGTATAATTTTGTAACCAAGACTATAACCAGGACACATCCTCCTGCCAGATCCAAATGGCAGAAATTCAAAGTTATGCAACCCTTTTACATCCATGTTTTGCTCAATAAATCTTTGTGGTTCAAACTCATTTGGATTTTCCCACACTTTTGGGTCTCTTCCAATTGCCCATATATTCACAAAGACTCTACTGCCTTTCTCTATATTGTAACCTCCAACTTCACAGTCCTCTTTACACATTCTTGGAACCAACATTGGAACTGCAGGGTGTAATCTCATTGTCTCTTTTGCAATTGCTTCAATGAATGGTAAATTCATAACGTCTTTTTCTTCTACCCATCTTTCCTTTCCGATTACTCTCTCGAGCTCTTGTGTTGCCTTGTTCAAGATTTCTGGCTTTTTCAATAGCTCTGACATTGCCCACTCTATTGTCAAAGTTGAAGTATCTGTTCCACCTGCTATAATGTCCTAAAATATATAACATTAGGGTTAATATCATGCCAAACTTTTATTTTGTGTGGCTAATATAGTGGACACTAATATACCTTGTTTAATTTTTAAGCTTTCAGGCCTCGTTTAATAATCATTTGGTTTCTTATTTTCCATTTTTTTGAACTAAACATATTTTTTTTTACAACGGGTTTTAAATTTCTTAAGTAAAAGAGTTGTTTTTAAGCTTTCAGGTCTCGTTTAATAATCATTTGGTTTCTTGTTTTCCATTCTTTTGAATTAAACATTTTTTTTTTTTACAACGTGTTTTAAATTTCTTAAGTAAAAAAAAGTTGAATTCTTAGTCATATTTCAAAAATAAAAATAAGTTTTTAATATTTTTTTTTTCAAAAGTTGACTTAATTTTTTAAAATATTGGTAAAAAATAGACAAGAAAGCATAAAATTTAGAGGTGCGGGGAATGTTTATTGGCTTAATTTTAAAAAACTAAAAAAAAAAACCAAATTGTTACTTTTTTTATTTGCGTCTTAAACTACAACATTCAATTTGTATTTAATAGGTTTCTAAACTTTTAAAACTATGACGTGTGTGGCTCTTTGACCTATTTCATCCTTAAAAAGAAAAAAAAAAGATTAGCTCGAGACCAATCACAAAATTTAAAGTTAAAAATCCTATAAGACACCATTCAATTTTTCAAGTACTAATTGATTCAAAATCTTTTAAAGGGTTTAGGGAGGTTATTATAGTGTGTGAGTTATAATAAACTATGTGTTACTATAGTTTATGTTTGAAGTGAATATTATAGCTAGTCTAGGTAATTATAGTCTACGTTTGAGGTGCAGATTATTATAGTCCAAGTTATATCAGTCTGTAAAATAAATATTGATTATCTTAGATCATGTTATTATTTTTTTTTGCACTATTATTTTTTGTCATATATATATTTAGGTACATGAAATACCATTTTTCGAAAACGTAATTTGAACTATACCTTCCATCAATTTATACAAACTAGTTTATTACTACGTGGGATTCATTTGTTATAAAATTTTATAATATAACATCTTTTATAGAAATTAATATGTGATTTTATTAAATATTCTTAATTATGTTGTTCATTTAATTAGTTTAATATTATCTATGTATATGATATTTAGATTTTACTAGGTTTTGAAATAAAATTTGATAGACTTTTGTCACTTTAACTAATTCGAAAAAGATTTTTCTTAATCAAATATGCTAACTTCAAATTGAAATAAACTAGTATTTTAATCTTGAATTCAATTAATGGAAAAGTATAATTTTTTTTTTATCAAATTATATTTGAGGAATAAAAAGATCATAAAATTTTGAATTTTAATTTTTATTTGGCCGTTGAGTTTTTTCAGCATTGTAATTTGTAAGTTTAAAAGATACTTATACGTCTTCGAGCTAGTTAAATTGACCAACGAAAAAAAAAATTAAAAATAAACTAAATTAAAGATTTCTACACATATAGCCTAAATAAATATACTTAATTATATATATTACAAAAAAAAAAAAACATCAATGTGAAGTTTATATAGAACACTATATATATACTAGCATTATCCCCTAAAATGAAGAAAACATTAATTTTAAACAAATAAGAGAAAAAAGATAGTTTTAAAAAGATAACCTAATAATAATAACAATAATTTTGAAAGAACCTAAAAAAAAAAAAGTGTATTTTAAGAAATATTATTATAATTAAACGTATTTGGAATGATTTAGAAAAAAGGTTTTTCAAAAATTTATTTTTGTTTAAACACTTTGATAACAACTTCTTAAAATAAAAACACACAAATGTGTTTTGAAACTTTCTTTAAAAAAAGTATTTGTGTATAAAGGTTTCTTTGGTTTGTCATATATACTAAAAATATTTTTATTAAAAATTTTAAGGGTTGATCGGTGGCAATCAGAGGTTGGTTGGTTGCAGTTGCCAGAGTTGGTTGTCAGAAGTTCGTCAATGGAGTCATCGGAGGTGGTGTCAGAGATTGACTGACGACGATCACTGAAGGTGGTGTCTAAAAATTTGTCGACGAACTTTCCAACTCTTGAAACAAATACCATCATGGATTGCCTTTTTTTCTTTTTTCTAATTTAGTTGAAAAAGTTTGTCGGCCAACTTTCAAACACCACCTCCGGTGATTGTTGTCGGCCAACCTTCGGCCATCTTTTTAAGTGACTCGCTAGTGAACTTCCAATCATCAACTCCACCGACAAACCTCCAGTTGCCACTGGCTAAGCTTGAAAATATTATTAAACTCAATTTTAGTTTATAACAAACCAAACAAACCTGATATATAAAATACTTTTAAAAAAATAGTTGTCAAATACATTTGTGTTTTAAATTTTAAGAAATTTTTGTCAAAAGTGTTTAAATAAAAATGAATTTTTGAAAAACATTTTTTGTTTCTTAGAAATTCTAATTAAACTCTTTGTTTAATCACAACAATATATTTTTTACAAACATTTTTTCATTTTTTTTCTATTTATTTTTTTTGAAGTTTTTTCAGCCTTGTTATTATTATTAATTTTTTTTACTATCTCCCTTCTATTATTTGTTTAAAATTAATGTTTATTTCATTTTAGGAGATTTTGTCTATTTTCTCCTCTTTTTCTTAGGTGAAAATCGACCACCTATCTTTTGCAATCTCAATTATAAATCAAATATATTGTTAACATAATGAAAATGTAAATATATATTGCATTTTATGTTTTAGTTTAATAATATTTTTATTTTTTTCACTGGTCAATTTAACGAGAAGACTTATAATCGTTTATAAAACTTAAAAGACTAAAATGTTGGAAACAATTTAGAAGTCAAATAAAAATTAAAATTCAAACTTTATGATTTCCTTTTAGAGAAATTATCAAAAAAGAAAAAATATAAAAAATATTTACATTTCATAAAAAAATCAAGTGTAATGAATTTTGTTTTTAGTGATTTTTTTCTATAGAGTGTAAATAGTTTGTTTTTTTTCTTTCTATATTTGAAAAAACCCTTCTCTTTTTTATTCCTCAAATATCATTTGATAAAAAAATTATATTTTTTCTCTAACTTAATTTAGACTAAAATACTAATTTATTTCAATTTGAAGTTAGTAAATTATGGTTAAAAAAACCTTATCTTTATTAAATTAATTAAACTGACAAAATTTTATGAAATTTTATTTCAAAACTAGTAAAATCAAAATATCAAATTAATAAACAATAAATCAAATAAAATTATAATTATAGTCAAATCCCTAATTCAATTTTTTTCTAAAAAAACAAATATTCTTAGGTTTTTTAGTTTATTTTAAATTTAACTATATTAAAACTATAATGATGAGACAAATTTAAACTAATTTAAAATTTAATCAAGGATTAAATATAAAAAATATTTCACAAACGCAAGATTAAAAATCTGCATTTCATTCTCATGCTTTTTAAGTCTGTACACCAAACTCAGTTTTTTTAAACCCAAACAACCTAAACCTGCAATCCAAACACAACTTTCGTATTTCCACTCTACCTAAACCTCCTAACCTAATCCATACTTAACATTTCCAGGTTTAAGATTCCAAACCTGCATAACAAGCCCTCTTAGTATTTTGTTTGATATCAAAGAAAAAAATCTTCTAAAATTTTCAAATATGATCTATTAAACATAAACATAAAATTGAAAATTTTAAAATATCTATTAAGATTAAAAAAAACTTTTAAAAAGAAAAAAAAAATACACAAATTAAATTTATGAGTTGAAACCCCAAGAAGGGGTGGTATATTTACCAGAATAAGTGCTTTGACTCCATTTCTTCCAAGTTTGACTTCAAGATTAGGATCATCAGCCAATTGCAACAGAACATCCACCATATCTTTACTCACATAATCCTCAACTCCCTTCCTCCTCTCATTATGTTCATCCAACACATGTTCAAGAAATATATCCAACTTCTTGCTCACTTCCTTCATCCTCTTCACATACCCTTGCAAATCCAAGAAACTTATCCATGGCATCCAATCTCCAATATTTACTACACCACTTAACACGAACAGTTCATCTATCATTTCTTTGAACTCATCTGGACTAATAATGGAGTCTTTTGACTTATCCAATAATAAGTACTTCTTCCCTAAGCTCATCTTACTTATTACATTCATAGTCAACCTAAACAAGTAGCTTTTCAGCTCTATTCTTGATCCTTGGCATGAAGCATTGTAAATTTCTTCAAGAAAATCATTCATTTCTTGCTTTCTTATGTACTCATGATAGTCAAGTCTCTTTGCACTGAAAAACTCCATCAAAAATATCTTCCTTGCTTGACGCCAATATGGTCCATATTGAGACCATGTGATGTTGGAATAGTTGTAGGTTGTATACTTTCCGACCGCGTTTTCGGCACGATAAGCGAATGTAAGATCATGGGTTTTGAGGAAAAGCTTAGCCATTTCTACAGATGATCCGACTACGACAGGGAAGGAGCCAAAACGGAGTTGCATGATGGGGCCATATTTTTTGGAGAGTTGATGAATGGATTGATGTGGTAATGAGCCAATCAAATGGAGATTTCCAATGAAAGGCCATGGCTTTGGTCCCGGTGGTTTATTGAGGTCACGACGACATCGACGACGAGAGAGGAAGAAGAGAAAGAAGAAAGTGGCTAACAAGACAACCACCCAACAAGCGGAAGGAGCTTCCATAGTTACTCAAAACCTGAGCTAGCTAGAGAGAATTTATAATGAGAGGTTTTGTTTGGCTTTTCTGCCTAGAGATCGTTAGCCTACTTAATGAATTTCTCACAGTAGATCTTACTGAACTCTCTTTTCTTATTGACAGGAGACATTAACATGTGGTCTATGAAGTCAATTGAGAACTTCTTGTATGGATGTTCTGTTTTCAAGGTACGTATTATGAATAAGTTTGTAGTTTTTTTAGTACAACAATTATGAAAACGATGAATAGAGTCTTTTCTCTTAATAATGAAAAAAAAAAAAGGTACTGCACAATAAATGAAATCGTCCCATCTCAATAATAGGAGACAAGGCAATATGAAAAGTAGAGTCATTTTCCATCTTGAGGGTCAAAATTAATTTTTCTCCAACTCAAATCACTTTTTTTTTTGAACTGATGGTGTTTGGTATGAACTAAAATTTATTTTAGAATAATATAAAATGATTTCAATTGCATTTGGAGGAATTAGTTGAATGATAATTTTTGTTAAGTGATTGTCTAATTTAATTTTTTTAAAAATATTGTTGGTTATCTATTTGTGAATTTAATTTTTAATTATACATATTAGAACAAAAGATTTCTTTTATTATACTTAATTTTTTTTCTTCTAAAATCACTACCACTGTGAAACCAGTTGGAGAGAGATTTACATAAAAAGTCAATATCCACGAGGAGGCGGACTAATAATTATAATCGTCTTTTAGAGGTTGGAGTTGGAGAATTGTATACGATTGTTTATAAAAATGAGTGAGGTGGGGGCAACTTTTGAAAAGCAGATTGATATGATAATGAAAGCTAATGATTTTGAGTAATAAACATTATGATTTAATTATTGTATTAATTATCCTTCAATTTTATTAGATGACAGTAAATTTTCATGCATTTGTTCTTGATATATATCATAATTAATAAAAAAAAATTAATTATTTATCTTGTCATATTAATTGGTGTGTTTTTTTTTTATATTTCTTGGTTGAGAAATTGTGTTTTGTGTTGACTTTCTAAATAATTTTTTTCTTTAGGATTTCTATTCAACAAAAGAAGAATGGTTAGGATTTAAGTATATGCCTGAATAGTAATTTGTTGAAATAAATACTCTCTATATATTTTGAAGTGTATATAAAAACATGAAAAAAGAAGAAATCGAGAGAAAATAGCGAATGAAGTAGACATGAGTAGAAGTTTATTTAAAGTTATAATAATTTGGTTTTATCTTGACAATATATATTGTTATAAATTTTGAAATTAAAAGACGACAATATAGAAAAACCAATGGCCTATGGTAGGCATCTCTAGAGTTACGAAAGTTGTCTTCTATTTCCATAGCCCGTGAGCCAATTAAGAGCAATGATTAGGTGCATCCTATCTACATGCTCATCATCTATTCACCACACAAATATAAGATTAAAAGTTAATTTTTTAAAAAATAACTTTTAATCATATTTTTTTTGTGGTAGAGATATGAGGAAGCACCTAGATAAGAGCATTCAAGATGCACCTAAGTATTTTCTACCAATACAAGCACCTTACTAGTCACTCATCTAAGAAATTATATGATATAAAAGGGAAAAAAAAAACAAAACTTCTAGTTTGTCAACATTTAGCTCATAAGTTTTAGATTGTTATGATTATTAGATTATCTCAAATTTTAGTTTAATTTCCATTTAAATCATGCATTTTAAAATGTCAATTTTGAGTTTAAGTTTTTATATTTTGTAAATTCCTATATTTTAAGATTTTTTAGAAATTTTCACCTTTTTGTTTAGTTTTATTTAATTAATAATTCAAGGGCAAAATACAATTTTTAGGGGTGTTCATGGGTTGAAGGACTTGTTAGACACAATCTAGTTGTTCGAGTTGTAAATTTACTTAACCCAAACACCCTCATTAAAAAAAAAAAAATGAACTCAACCCAATACAACAACGAAACATTTGGGTTGGGTTGGTTCAGGTTATTCGGATCATCTGTTTAAATTTTTGTTTCAAATTGAAGTAAAATATTAATACGTATTGATTTAATTATTTTCATATATTGAATTAAAATTAACAACTCAATTCTAATTTATATTAAGAAATTTTTATTTACAAGTCCTAAAAACAGTTGTTCGAAAATAAACTTATCCAAAAAACATTCGACCTAAAACTAAAGTAAATATATGTATATATAACTTTATCACAAGTTAAAATATATATATATACATTTAAAGTTAACAAAATAAGTTCGTGTTGGTTTGGGTTATGGTGGGTGAACTCATAAACCATAAAAGTTTCAATTATTTGAACCCTATCCAACCTAAATGGGTTATTGTTATATTTCTATTTATATTTAAAGTTTCAAATATACATATAAATGTAACAATAGTGTCGCACGCCAGTCGTGGAAGGAAGAAGGTACGAAAGATTCTCATAATAATAAAGATAAAAAATGAAAGAACTAAAAAGACGAAATCTCTCCATAAATGTGTAAACGTCAATATAGCGTGAGCTATTTACACCAACTTAAGAAGTTGATGCAGACTAAACCATTTTTTTTAGACTTGTACTATATATACGTTTTATATTTGAATATAATTTCGGGGAAATTCTATGTTCCATCCTTACAAAAATGCATTATCATTTTGAAATTTTGTGAGAAATTATGGTAATCAATAATTAAATGTAACGACCCTTGTATTTTCACATTGAAATCTCCCATTGGATTGGCCCTATATGAATCTTTAAACAAAGATTTTGTGGTTCACAAAGTTAGAAGAAAGTTATGAGATATCATTCACATTGGCATGGGCCCATGTGCTACTTCAATCTCATTTCAATTCTTTTCTGATATAAAGTTTGATGGAAGTTTTTGAACTTTTGTTTTCTTTCAATTTAGTCATTCCTACTTTTACTTTCTAGTAATTTTTGTTTAGACTTTACAATTTTACTAGTTTACATCTTTTATTGATTGTGTAAATCTCATTTATTGTCACTTAATTGCAATATGGTTTTCGGGTTGCACCAAGGTTGGTATGGTGTCGTGCAATTAAGTTGGCATTGATCCATTAGTTAAGTTGAAAAAAAGTTATTTGGGTTTGTCATGCGAACAAACTTTTGTTAATTCATTTGGATTTGTTTCGATTAGCTCCATGTATTAACCAACAATACATTGTTTGTTAAAACATTCATAAATAGTCTCTATAACACATAAAACTTTACCAGCTAGGTGTGATCAAAACTATAAACACTAAATTCTATTAGGTCATGTTTAAAAGCAGTAAAACATTAAAACTATTTACAAAATATAGGAAAATTCATTAAAGCTCTCTATGACACATTTAAGTTTTTTTTTTTTTTTTTTTTTTACTATCCATAACAATTTTCCAATTCTATTCTTAAAATCATAGTAAATGAAATTCATTTTTTTTTTCGAATTAAATTTGTAATAAATCATTTTAGTTCAAATACAAAATAAGTAAGAGAAAGGAGTGATAAATTGTGATCCATGACATATAATTGGAAGACTTTGTTATAGATATGAAAGGATAAAATAAGAATTTAAGAGTCGGTTTGAATTGATCGTAAAAAATAATAATATTTTAAAATAAGTTGCTATAAAAAATTTAGTTGAATTGACACCCGTTTACACATATTTTGTTTTGTTTAAACATATCATGAAGGACGGAGAAATTTCAATCTCTTGTCCTCCGACTCCTCTCTACATGGGTCCCAAAGCACGTTAAATAAGGTTGTGTTTCAAAAGAATTTCTATTGAAATTTCAAAGAAATTAATTAGATTATAAGAAAATTAGTTGATTTCCAACCAAAGTCAATAACACAAACTTACTTGCAACTACTCAGCAATTTACACATAATTTACAAATTGCCCTTCTTTTCTATCTTTCAAATTCTACCTAATTCATTTCCATATCTATTTATACACATATCCCATCCATTCCCTTTCCACCATCACCAAACATCTCATTCTCTTCTTCCACTACTCTTCACTTCTCTCTTCCTTAACAATGGATATGCAACTTCCTTCTTCCCTTTCATACATAACTGCTTGGATTGCCACTCTGGCCCTCCTCCTCCTCTCCCGCCGTCTCCGCCGCCGCAAACTCAACCTCCCCCCCGGAC
>JBBPDJ010000017.1:9166187-9188394 GCA_037974625.1 Cucumis cinereus
TGTTGCAATTGGCTGATCATCCTCATCTTGAAGTTAAACTTCAAAGGCATGGAGTCAAGGCTTTTACTCAGGTAATTCCTTCTTTTATTGCCACTTTTTTTAACACTCTTTTACTTAAGGATGTTGAGTCACTAACCAAAGACATGTTGAAAATAATAAAATTCAAAGTTCAAAAGACCTATTTGTTGCAAAATCAAAAGTTCTTAACTTATAGATCCAAACTTTCAAACTATTTCAGGATCTAATAGCAGGAGGAACAGAGAGTTCAGCAGTGACAGTAGAGTGGGCAATAGCAGAACTATTAAAAAATCCAGAGATCTTCAACAAGGCAACCGAAGAACTAGATAAAGTAATCGGAAAAGAAAGATGGGTAGAAGAGAAGGACATTATTAACTTACCATACATAAACGCCATAGCCAAAGAAACAATGAGACTACACCCAGTAGCACCAATGCTAGTGCCAAGAATGGCTCGAGAGGATTGTCAAATTGCAGGGTACGACATAGCCAAAGGTACACGAGTCCTTGTGAACGTGTGGACCATTGGTAGAGACCCAACAGTTTGGAAAAACCCACATGCATTTGACCCAGATAGGTTCATGGAAAGTAGTATCGATGTGAAAGGGCAAGATTTTGAGCTTTTGCCATTTGGGTCTGGAAGAAGGATGTGCCCTGGGTATAGTCTTGGTCTTAAGGTTATTCAGTCAAGTTTGGCCAATTTATTGCATGGGTTTAATTGGAAATTGGCTGGGGATATGGAGAAGGAAGATCTGAATATGGAAGAAATTTTTGGACTTTCTACTCCTAAGAAATACCCACTTGATGCTGTTGCTGAGCCAAGACTTCCTCCCCATCTTTACTCTTTGTGATGAATCAAGAGATTTTGTTAACATGTGTTTGGCTTAAATTAAGAGTCTTTATCAAGCTTTTGGATTTAAAATAAGCTTCCTTGATGTATAAATGTCTTGGTTTAAAATCAACTTTATTTGAATAAGATTACATGCATTTACATAATCATAGCCAGTAGTTGAAACACTAATAATAATGGGAAAGAAGAGTCATTTATACATATTGGATTTTTTTGCTGACTCCTACGTACTTATTGTCTTTTAAAATATGAAATTGGTTAAAATACATTTTTGGTTCTTGAAGAAGGTTAGTGTCTATTTAGAAAAATAATTTAGATATAATTGATTTTTAAACAATCAAATTTATGTTTAATACCAAACTCTTAAAAATGATTTTCGAATATTTAGAATTGGTTTTCAATTATTGTTCTTGGTTCCAAAATCTTAGAGACCAAATAGACACTAACAAAGAAATTTTAAAAGAAATAATGAGAACTATTATTATTTCTCTCTCATGAGATCTTAAATACAGAGAATGGGTATTTATAATAACTCATAGTAAGTCAAAATTAGTAGAATGAGATGTATTTTGAAGGTGTTTGGAAGGAAGATGATTGATAAGAAACATAGGAGTAGCAAAAGCAAAGGACTAGAATTTTGTTGGGATAGATGCACGAGTCATGAGACAAATAGGCAACTTCAACAATGTGACAATGCTTCCTCTCAGCAACTCCATTTTGTTCGGATTTGTAAGTGCAAGACTTCTGATGGGATATGCCCATTTGTTATAAGGAATATAGACATACTTTGACTTAAGAACTCACCTCCCTCATCAGTTCAAAGAGTTTTAATGCAGATGATAATTGATTTTCAACAAGAAGTTTAAAACGTTGAAATTTGCTAAAGACATCACTTTTTTTTTTTTTTTTTTTTTTTTTTTTGCTATGGGAAAGATCTAAGCGTATTTAGAAAGATCATCAATAAATAAAAGAAACATAATATTTGAATCCATTTATTGAAATTTCAGGGGCATGGTCCCATACATCATCACTATGAATTAGTTGTAAAGGGAACATGGAATAAGTTTGGGAATGAGGGAATGAGAGTTTGTGCACTTTGAGGCAATATTCTCAAATATAGGATTTAGTGCATTTTAATGCATTTTAAGGACAATATTCACAAAATCATAGAGTTTATGAGCCCTTAGTATCGATTCAAATTAGAACTTCCAGAAAGTAATTTCTTGAATCTAGTCGAATTGATATGAGATTACAAATGTTCGTGAGAAGGAAGAGAGGTAATGAGAGATCTTTGGACGAAGAAGAAGGGCTTCCATCGAAAGTCACAGTGATTCAACGGGAAAAATCGAGGATAAAAAAAAAAAGGAGACGTAAGTCAAGATAACTTTATACCATAAGAACTTTTAATAGAAATATGGGAATTATTATTATTTCTCCCTCATGAGAAATCTGATACAGAGAATAAGTATTTACAATAACTCATAGATATAATTGGTTAATAATAACTAACAACTCATTAGTACCAACTTCAAACCCCATGAACCAAAAATGGATTTTGTTCTATAAAATAAATTTTTAAATATTTGATTAATAATTATATTATGATACTTATATAAAAAAATTTACATAATTACATAATTGATTAAGAGAGTTACCTCACATAACAAAATTTGTTAATTATAATTAATAATAAAGACATGTTTTAAAATCAATTTCTAGAAAATAAATGGATAAAACTTTTTGGTTTTAAATAAAAATTACACGTTAATAAAAAAAACCTTTGTATTTCCCTTTTTTTGAAATACGTGTAATTGATCATAAGCTCAAACAAAAAAGTAAATATTTGTGTTGGGGAAACGTTAGGAAACGTGCGAAAATTATCCAGAGAAGATCTGGGCTGATCCTTTTTAGAACATCGGCCCATGAACAATTGGGATACGTATGAACTGAGCTGGGCTTTTTTAGAACTTGAGCCCATGAAATTTGTTTAGAATGGGCCTAGTAGACGCACGGTCCACAATGAAGCCGACGTTTCTCATCTCCAATTATTTTATGGAAGTTTGATTTGTCCACAGTTATAGAGAGCTTAGTCCCTGAAACGACCAGATCTGCATTTCCTCTCTTCGGGGTTGAGAGTTCTTCACATCAACCAAACGCATCAAGCTTCTCGAGATCTAATTTCCTTCCTCAAACTCCATAGCAAATCAGGTACTTTCTTCATTTCTCCTTCTCCCTTCCAACCTAGATCTGATATATTCTTCAATTCAATCTCCATTTCATCTCAATTCTCTTCCCCCTATTTTCATTTTTCTTCAGATCTCTTACCAAAAGATAAGCAGATATGGAGAAGTCGTGCACTCTGTTGGTGCACTTTGACAAGGGCACCCCAGCCATGGCGAATGAGATCAAGGAAGCTCTGGAAGGAAATGACATTGATTCCAAGATTGAAGCGTTGAAAAAAGCGATTATGTTGTTGCTCAATGGAGAAACCATTCCTCAACTTTTCATCACAATTATACGTTATGTTCTTCCTTCGGATGACCACACCATCCAGAAACTCCTCCTACTTTATTTGGAGATCATTGACAAGACCGATTCACGAGGTAAAGTTTTGCCGGAGATGATTCTTATTTGCCAGAACCTACGTAACAACCTTCAGCATCCTAACGAGTATATTCGTGGGGTTACCCTGCGATTTCTCTGCCGTTTGAATGAGACTGAGATCATTGAGCCGCTGATCCCTTCCATTCTCACCAATTTGGAGCATCGCCACCCATTTGTTCGTCGGAATGCGGTGCTTGCTGTTATGTCCGTTTATAAACTTCCTCAAGGGGAGCAATTACTGGATAGTGCACCTGAGATCATTGAGAAGTTCTTGACCTCTGAGCAGGACAGTTCCAGTAAGAGAAACGCTTTTCTTATGCTCTTCAATTGTGCTCAAGAAAGGGCTATCAATTACCTCTTTACTAACATCGATAGGATGACTGATTGGGGTGAGCAGCTTCAGATGGTTGTCTTAGAATTAATTAGGAAGGTTTGCCGGGCCAATAAGGCTGAGAAAGGCAAATATATTAAGATCATTATATCGTTGTTGAATGCCCCATCAACTGCTGTTATTTATGAGTGTGCTGGAACTCTAGTGTCTCTTTCCTCAGCTCCCACGGCTATTAGAGCCGCAGCGAATACTTACTGCCAGCTTTTGCTCTCCCAAAGTGATAATAATGTTAAGCTAATTGTTCTTGATAGGCTTAATGAGCTTAAGACATCTCATAGGGAGATAATGGTCGAACTAGTAATGGATGTGCTTCGTGCACTTTCCAGCCCAAATCTTGATATTAGGAGGAAAACGATTGATATTGCCCTTGAATTGATTACTCCTAGGAATATTGATGAAGTTGTTATGTTGCTGAAGAAGGAGGTGGTGAAGACTCAAAGTGGAGAGCATGAGAAGAATGGGGAATATAGGCAAATGCTGGTGCAGGCTATTCATACTTGTGCAATTAAGTTCCCTGAGGTTGCCAGCACAGTGGTACATCTCTTGATGGATTTCTTGAGCGATACCAATATAGCTTCAGCAATGGATGTTGTTGTTTTTGTACGTGAGATCATTGAGACAAATCCCAAGTTGCGAGTTTCTATCATTACACGACTGTTGGATACATTCTATCAGATTCGTGCAGCGAGGGTGTGTTCTTGTGCGCTTTGGATCATTGGAGAGTACTGTCTCTCGCTCTCTGAAGTTGAGAGTGGAATCTCTACCATCAAAAATTGTCTTGGTGATCTTCCTTTCTACACAGCTTCAGAGGAAGGAGAGGCACAAGAGTCTTCAAAAACTTCACAACAAGTAAGCTCAACCACAGTATCCTCTAAAAGGCCTGCCATTCTTCCAGATGGAACCTATGCAACCCAAAGTGCTGCCCTTGAGACTGCAATGTCCCCACCAACCCTTGTTCAGGGTTCCCTATCCTCTATTGGAAATTTGAGATCCTTAATTCTTTCTGGCGACTTTTTCCTTGGGGCAGTTGTGGCTTGTACGCTTACAAAGCTTGTTTTGAGGCTAGAGGAGGTTCAGCCTTCCAAAGTCGAAGTGAACAGAACCTTCACTCAAGCATTATTGATCATGGTTTCTATGTTGCAACTGGGTGAATCTTCATTTCTTCCTCATCCAATCGATAATGACTCACGTGATAGGATTGTCCTCTGTATTAGACTGCTAAGCAATACTGGTGATGAAGTGAGGAAGATATGGTTGCAATCTTGCAGACAGAGCTTTGTGAAAATGCTGGCTGAAAAGCAGCGCCATGAAACTGAAGAGATAAAAGCCAGGGCTCAGATATCCCATGCACAGCCAGATGATCTAATTGATTTTTACCACTTAAAGAGCAGGAAGGTAATAAACATTTCATCTGTTGTCTCTTGCATATTTCTTTGTTTTTCTATTTTTATTTGTATCATGGTTAGTAGAATTCAGTATAATAATTTTTAATGTGCTTGATTTCAATGTGCTTTGGATGAAGATCTCTCGTGTTGTCTCCTGAATTTTTTTAAAACTTAATTATGACGTCCTATTCTTCTATTCTTGTTTTGCTCCTTGACGTGTAGAGTTTAAAATAATTTCTTTCAGTATCTTCACGTCAACTTTCTTTGGATGTAATATCTCATGTTCTCTTGTGGTTTATAGAATGCTTCTATGACATTCTTCTAATGTTTTTCTCATTCTGTATCATAGTGTTTGCATGTAATGACTTAAAACGTGTTTGACATCAATTTTTCTTTGGATAAAGCAACTATGGATGCCAATAACCTATGCTTCGACTTTTTGGCATGCATTGGGCTAATGTTCGTAGAAAGAAAGTAAAATTCAACCGGAAGTTTCTAGGAACCAATTCATAAATCCTGTTTCTTGCAAGGAGAGGAGAATGGAACTCATTATAATATGTCTGCTTTTCATTGATCATTTTAAATATTTTTTTTTAAAAAAATAATGTTAGCATTATACATAGTTTTGTGAGTGGGCTACTCCTCATAATAGGACACTGATACCGTGTCATCATAAGCTGCTTCTTTTTCCCCTCCAACTGGTTTCAGTTGAATTCCATTATTCTCTTTTCATGGTAAAATATTTGTATAAGATGGCAAAGCCCATTTCTATACACAAATTATGATATAATCTAAGTAGTTAGGGGCTCTGTGAATGGCCATGTCCAGTTTTCTGATGGTCTCAACTCTCAAATCCAAATTTTCCTATCAAACAAGTTGCTGTGGTTGTTTAACTGGAAGCATTCAAGCTTTTATTTTCTAAATCATTGATTTTCTTGGTTTCACTTGTTTCATTAACTTTATGGGCATCATTTTTCAGGGTATGAGTCAGCTAGAACTGGAAGATGAGGTCCAAGATGATCTTAAGCGTGCTACTGGAGAGTTTACAAAGGAGGGTGATGATGCCAACAAACTCAACCGCATTCTTCAACTAACTGGATTCAGTGATCCTGTTTATGCAGAAGCTTATGTCACTGTTCATCATTATGACATTGTTCTTGATGTTACAGTGATTAACAGAACCAAAGAGACACTTCAGAATTTGTGCCTTGAGTTGGCCACTATGGGTGACCTCAAACTTGTTGAACGCCCTCAAAACTATACCCTTGCTCCGGAGTCAAGTAAACAAATAAAGGCTAACATCAAGGTTTCTTCTACTGAAACAGGCGTCATATTTGGTAACATTGTATATGAGACTTCTTCTAATGTGCTAGAGAGAACAGTCATAGTTCTTAATGATATCCACATAGATATCATGGATTATATTTCTCCTGCATCCTGCACTGATGTGGCATTTAGAGCAATGTGGGCTGAATTTGAGTGGGAAAACAAGGTACGTACACTATGTTCTTTGGTAACATTCATTTTAAAACCACCACGTTTTTTATTTTATTATTATTTAATAATAAGGAGAAATTGAAATGAGATTATATCACCAGTGGCTCTTACAAGAAGGATTTCCATTTATAAATCAACGAGGAGACACTGTAATTCTTAAAAGGTTGTGAACATTTACACCAGAAAGAGCATCAAACAAAACTTAATCAAGAAAGTCCTCAAAAGAAGAATGAGTGTTGTTCAGGGTCCTCCCATTCTTTCACACCAAAATGACCTAAAGAGGAATGATTAAAGGCCAGCCATAAAGTTTGTGCAACTTCTTTAAAGGGATGTCCCACAAAAATCAGTGATAAAAGATTTAATATGAAGCCAGACACAATCAAACACCACCAAAACTTTTTACAATGAACTTACAGTTCTGTGTAGCAAAGAAGAACCAAAAAAGTGGCAATAAGATTCTGAGCTTGCTTTCATAACACACCATGGAGGGAGAGTGAAATAAGGCATTTGCCTTTGGAGGTGATCTGACATTTTAACGCTGCCCTGACTAATTTCCCATAAAAAGAACTTAAATTTCCTCTGAAAAAACCATTCCAAATCACTGGTTCAAATAATATATATAAAAACGTGGGAAAGAAAAGCCCATTCATCAATTTCATCATCTTTAAGACTCCTTCTATGCTTTGAGTCCCAATCTCTGTTTTCAATATTCCAATTCACATTATGTTGTTTTGGCATTATGCACTATCTGATCTGTTTTGACGAGAATATAGAACTTTTAGTGTGTGTGTGTGTGTGTATGTTTTTGGTTTGGAAACAAAACAAATTATCCATTCAACAAAATGTATACGGAAGGTCTACCGAGAGATAGTTGCAAAAGGCTAGGTCATTGAGATGTGAGTGTGGATAAATTGTAGTTAAAAAAAGATTGTTTTAACTTGTTCCATGACAAAGCTAAAATACTAATACAGTCAATAAAGAACGGAGAGTCTTGTTGCTTGTTTGAAGATGCAATTATTGCATTCATGCCATATTACTCAATAGAAAAGCCCGCATGAAGTTCAGCTAAAGGGGTATGTTTTGTGTCTTCGAATGGGTGACCAAGCAAAATACGAGATGGGTAGTAGGGAGATGATATCACCTGTGCGGACAAAATTCCAGCCAAAGATAGAGAAGTCAAAACTCCAGAAATTATTTTCAAAAGAACAGCAACCGAATAGGGGATTTGAGTTTCTATACTCATACATAAAGGACCGCATGCATGCTGGAGAAATGCTGATCCAGGGGGATTTTCTCTGAAGGACATCCTGAGTATTGATGCTGGAATAGCTTAGTTCTCCCAAGTGAAGAATTTGATCTTTTTGGGATATAATCTAGTCCATATGAGATCCCCATATTGTGCGAACCAGCAGATGCAAGTTTCCTCGTAAGGGATATGGAGGAGGAATGCCCATTTTTCTTTAATTTTAAGTATCCATCCTTTAGTAAGGCTTCCACCATTACTTGTGTTGTAGAGATTGGACTGCTTATCCCACTTCATATATATTCCATTTTTAACATGAACTTTCTTTTTCCCATTTACTGATATTAAAGTAATCTTCATACAATAATTATTGTTTGCGGTTCTTCTCAATCGCAGGTTGCTGTGAATTCAGTAATTCAAGATGAGAAGGAATTCCTAAACCACATTATGAAGTCAACGAATATGAAGTGCTTGACACCAATGTAAGATCCTTTGGTCTAGTCTTTTCTCTTTTACCTTCGGATGCTTTATGCTTATGTGGACAGGACACCTAGCACAATAGAGAAAATTAAAAGATAAAAGATTTTTATGTCATATTATAGTGTTTTTTTTTTTTAAACAGCAGTTACATACTGGATTTATTTTAGGAAGATGGGTATATATGCATGCTTGTATTTAATACTCATTTGTTTTTTGGGCATCAGATCGGCATTAGAAGGTGAATGTGGTTTTCTTGCTGCTAACCTTTACGCAAAGAGTGTTTTTGGAGAAGATGCATTAGTGAATGTGAGCATTGAAAAGCAAGCAGACAACAAGTTGAGTGGATACATCAGGATAAGAAGCAAGACTCAAGGTATTGCTCTCAGTCTTGGCGATAAGATCACTTTGAAACAGAAGGGAGGGTCATGAACATTCAAATTTGATGAAATAATATTTGCAGTTTTTACTATTAAAATTTTGTTTCAACTACCACCCACTGTATTGCCCTTCTTTGCGGCCATTCGAACTCATTGCTATTTTCTCTTCTCTTTACTGTTCATTTTTATTTAGACCTTTGATATATCTTGCTGTTTCTAGAAAGAGGGATCTGTTGTTATATGTTAGTGTCCACAAACAAGTGGCAATTCTATGCTGCCTTTATTCTTTATTCCCCTTTCCGTTCTCTTTTTGTAGTTATTATGTGTACTACAGAGTACCTTCTACAGTTATAAATTTTTTGTTCCATCTCTTTGCCATTACTTGTTTCTTCACGCTAATAACAAGAAGTTAGTGGGAACTGTTTGACACTCCCACTTACTTATAGATGAAAACTACATCTACAGAGGCTTTCAATTTGAACTTTTACTGTAATTGCAGTATCTTCTCTTTCTAACAATGAATTTCAGTTTTCCCACTTAACCATGCTGCAAATAAATCTTGGTTTTAAGTGACAAACTTTTAGTTGTTAATTGGAGCGTAAAAGGATTAATTGATATTTGCACTATGTTCATCTCACCTTTACTTTACTTTCTATAAAAAAAACAACAGTCAGAAACCTTGCTATATGGAGTTGAATGTTATATTAGTATTGGGGAATAATTTTTGCTAGGGAACTTCAACATTTATAAAACAACGATGATGATAATAACTAAGGGAGACCAAATTGAGCGTCAAGTATTTACAATGCCAAAAACTAGGAGATTACATACAAGCAAACGAAAACACAATCAAATTTGTGCATTCATTCAAAGGAGTGAAGGAAAAAACAAGGTTAATCTTTGATTTAGATTATATTTGGTTCAACTTTTCAAGTGTTTAATTTTAATTTTAAAAATAAGTCTAGAAATTTTTTTTGGAGTGTTTTAGTAAGCCTTCAAAATAGCTTTTAAAAAACTTTCAAAGTTTATTTTAAATTGTTTTTATCAAAACTAAAAACAATTTAAAATAAAAATGGTTTTTGAAACACTTTTCTTCGTTCAATCTAAAAATACTCTTAATTGCCTCGTCTTCGAATCAATCAAGTGGTTCAGAACATCTATCATCATAGGTCTCTTGTTCGGATCCTTTTCTGCGCATCTCAAAGCCACCAAAATCACCTTCTCAATCTGCTCCCTTCTATCAGAATCTACAAGTTCTTCCACAAGCATTGGATCAACAATACTATTGATTTCTCCTGTCTCGTTCCAACCCGACCGAACCCAAGCCGTTATACTCCCCACCTCAGTAAATGACGCATCCGATGGCTTCTTTCGTGTTATCAGCTCGAGTAAAACAACTCCGTAACTGTAAAACATCTGAAGCTTTGCTTTTTGCTGCCGAGAATGCATTCTCTGTCAAGCCCATAATGCATCACCACATAATTCAATACTTCAAAGCAAAAACATGAGAATGAAGAGCTAATTCATAATGTATGTGAGTGATACCTGGTGCAATATAGCCAATCGTTCCAGCAAAAGAGGATGAAACTGTTGGCACAGAAGTTTGGTCCAGTAACTTTGCAAGACCAAAATCAGCAATACAAGGTTCCATCTCTGAATCTAGAAGTATATTTTGTGGTTTAATGTCTCGGTGTATTATAGCAGGATCACAATCGTAATGAAGATATATCAATCCATGTGCAATACCAATGGCGATATTATAACGAACTTCCCATGTTAGAGTTGGAGCTGGATTCATCTGATGCAACACATCATCAAGGCTCCCATTAGGCTGGTATCTGTAAAGTAATAGACCGTGGTCTTTTCCCAACCAAAAATCCTCCAAAGCAATCAGGTTCCGATGCTTGATGTGACCAACAGTTTGAATTTCTCTTATCATACTCTGGCTTCCCCCTTTACATCCTCTAAATGTAAACTTCTTTACAGCAAAAGTTCTCTTCGAATCTAGAGATGCCTTATAAACAACTCCATGTGCTCCTCTCCCAATGATGAAACGCTCGTCTAGATTATCAGTGGCCGTTATTACCTTGTGGACAAGCAAAGAAGTTGTTTCTACTTCAGCAAAGGTGTCAGAACTTTCCTTGTTTCTTCTGATATAAACAAACTTATAAACCAACCCAAGAAGCAGAAAAACAATAAAGAGTAAAGATCCAAGAGCTATCATTGCAATTTGAGTACTGTTAAGCCGAGAACCATCACGAGAGCTTGAATGACTAGCACAACTTTTGATACTGCTACTTCTTGCAACTTAAGCCATCTATTTCATCACAGCTGATGCACAGCCCAGGATTACCTAAGAACGTTGCGGGACGAGAATTCAGAAACTTCATTAATGATGGTGGCACAGGACCTGTGAAGAAATTATCTGAAATGTCAAGCTTGACTAACAATGAGCTTAGTTCACCAAGAACACTTATACTTCCAGTCAAATTATTGTTAGACATATCTAAATTCTCTACCATGACCAGATTCTTCAGCTCAGAAGGTATTTGACCGGTTAACCCATTGTCACTGAAATTCAGGGAATAAAACATATTCCTCCAACCTCCAATAGATGAAGGAATTTCTCCTCCAAACAAATTGCCGCCAAGATCTAGCACTGAAAGGCTTTCAAGTTTTGATAATACATTTGGAATGCCTCCAGAAAATCGATTCTCTGTTAATATCAATGTGGATATAACTTTCCAGCCGGCCAAATTACGAGATATAGAACCATTCAATTAATTGCATCCTACATCAAAATTATTCAACTTGGTACAATTTGCAAGGGAAGATGGCAAAGGTCCTTCCAAGAAGTTGTTAGACAAGCTGAAACTTTGAATATTCACAAGGTTTCCCAACTCATTCGGTACAAGACCTGTAAGCTTGTTCCTAGACAAATTAACTGAGGTGAGATTGATGCAATTTCCCAAACTCAACGGAATTTTTCCATTCAGGTTATTTTCACTGGCATTTATGAACCGAAGGCCATGATTTCTCATAAATTCTGGCAGAAGTCCTGTCAGATTATTCCTTCTCAAAATCAATCTCTGAAGAGTCACACAGGTCCCAATATCTGAAGGTATGCTACCCTGAAATTGATTCAAACCTATATTTAACATCCTTAATGTCTTTCCAAAGCATAGATTAGGTGGAATTTGACCAGAGAAAGTGTTATTAGTTAATTCCACTTGCACTAAGCTTCTGTTGAGCCCCAGACTTTGAGGTATGATTCCAGAAAACCGATTGTTGAACACAGAAATGTTTTTGAGGTGCTTGAGTTCAGTTATTATCGATGGTAGTTCCCCAGAAAGATTGTTGTTATAAACAAGAATATGCTGGAGACTCGCAATCTTCCAGATGCTAATTGGAATTTCACCAGTCAACCGGTTCGAAAACAATTGAAGGACCTCTAATCTACTTAGCAAACCCAGCTCACTAGGGATACGTCCCTCAAATTGGTTGACGTACAAATCCAATTCTTTCAAGGATTTGCAAGCCCCCTATTCAGGAGGTATATTCCCAGACAGTTGGTTTCTAGAGAGATCAAGAAATGAAAGCTTACTTGGGCGGCCAAAAGAAGAAGGAATATGCCCTGTTAAACTGGAATTTACAATAAGTAAGGTTCTTAGGCCACTACAGTTGTCCAACCCGGCAGGTATACCTCCTGTATAACCATTGAATGACAAATCTATATATTCTAAACTCTGACAACCTCCTGAACCCAAAGGAATTGGACCCTGGAGATTGTTTCGGCTTACACCCAGACTAACAAGATTATCAAGATTGTTAAGACTATCGGGCAATGTTCCCACTAACTGGTTCCCATCCAGATAAAGATCCTCCAATTGACTACAATTCCCTATAGAAGAAGGTATGGTACCAGAAAACTCATTTCCATACAGATACAAATGAAATAGCTCACTCGAATTCCCCACATTTGAAGGGATAGAACCGTTAAGATTGTTTTCACTAAGATACACATACTGCAAATTAAGATTCTGAAATAAGGAGTCGGGTATTGCACCAGTTAGAACATTGTCATGGAAGTTCAAAAACGTCAAGTTCCTAAGGAGATTTAATGACTCAGGAATTTCTCCATCAAACTTGTTGAAGGAGAGATCCAAGTACTGTAAATGGCTACAGTTACCAATCCCATAAGGAATTTCACCAGAGAAAGCATTGGTGGTCAAATCAATAGTACGCAAGTGGGTCAAACGTGCAATTTCGGGTCCAAGCTGACCCGAACCCCCATAATAAGAGAGGTTGAAGGTGATGACACGAAGGTTTTGATCACATTCAATCCCAGCCCAAGAACAGGGAGTGGAATCAGAAGCATTCCAAAGAGGAATAAAAGGGGTGTGAGTAGTCCAGCGGCTTTGGAGCGACAATAAAGCCAACCCATCTGAGGTTAAAGCAAAAACAACATAGAGAGGGAAAGAGAAGCATACCAGTAGGAAGAAATGGCGGGAATGAAGCTGCATAACAACAAAACCCACATGAATTGCAGCAGAGTTGGGATTGGAGGAGACAGAGATATAAGTTAGGGATTGGTTAGAGCAATCGAAAGTTGGAAGTGAAAATGAAAGTGGGTGAAGGGGGGGGGGGGATGGCGGTGAAAGGTGGTGGCAGACGCAGTTTAAGAATCGGATGGGACACTCAAACTCAAAATCAAAGCAAACCCTTTTAAAATTGGAATAGACTTTTTCAACTTTGAACCAATCCATTGAGAGTGACTTTAGTTTAACGATAATTAAATATAATTGAAAGTTCATAATTCTAAAAAAATAATTCTAAAAAAATATTGTTGTACTGAAAAACTTTAATGAACACATTAAATTTACATTTTGAAATATTGTTCTATCACGAAACATGCTTTTTCATTTTTAATTAAATCCTTTCCATTTTTTCTCTTTAAGAAATATCTATCTATATATTAATATGGGATGAACTAAAATCTTAAATTAATACCATTTTCAATTGGCATCTTTCGTTAAAAGACATTTTTTGAAAATCAAATAAATTTAAATTAGTAAATATAAATGAAGTGATTTTTGTATAATGAAAATATGAAAATATCGATGGAAGTATCAACGTGACAATGAAAATTTAGTTCATTTTGATATATTCTTAAAAAAAAAAAAAAAATCCTGTATTCTACATTAACACCTTTAAAAGATTAATTCTTTTTAGTTAAAGTTATTTAAATAATAATTTCCTGAAACTTTTAATATTTTAAAAAACCTAAGCTTTCAACATTGATTTTATTAATATTAATATTATTATTATTAATTTGTAAGTACAAAGTCAAAATTTTCTTCCCAAGAAATGAAAGTCAAGGAATTGAATATTTGGCTTTGAAAAATATGGTAAGAGGAAAATATTAATATATTTGTTGAAGCATGATTTCGTTGATTAATTTATTATTATTATTATTTAACTACAAACAATAATATTCTCTTTTCATGACTTTTGCTTATTATTATTATTTTTTATAATGTGCCAATGCTAGTTGTGGTAAGTGGTCGTTAACTTTTGATTGTAATATTGGAAAATAGAATCACGTGCCAATTTCAGTTTAGGAATTTTCAAATTTACCGCACATTTTTTTAATTTTATATATATGACAAAAACTAAGTTCAATCTGAGTGATTCATATAAAAATACTCGATATACACTTGATACACCTAATAAACATATTTGTATACATAAATGTTGAAAATGACAAAATATTCAAGGTTTTTAAAATATTAGCAATTAAGTAAATATATCTAATGATATTTAGGTTAATAAAACAGTGTGACATTTTTTAAGTGCTTTTGGGAGGAGCAGCAGCACAATACACACACAGAGAGAGGAAAAATTTTGTAGCCATTTGAACAAAAAAAACGAAGTTGTTATTGTGGGTATTTGTGATTGAGTTTCGTTGTAGGATTTCATTCAACAGTAGGAATTCACCATCGACGTGGGTCTCGTGGAGAAAGGGTTTTTCCGTTTAAGGAGGTTATGTTCAGCGTGGGTCTTCTCTGGTTGTGTCGAGTATATATCACATGTATCAAATGTGTATCAAGTATATCAAATGTCAATTAGAAAGGTATCAAATGCGTACAAGTGTATCAAAGTAAATATCGGTAGTGTATCAAGTGCAACAAGTATATATCAATAGTGTATCAAGTGTATATCAAATGTATGTATTAAGTGTATATTAGGTGTTTTTCACAATTTATGCAAAAGTAAATAAGTTTATATTATGTACCTAATTTTTTAACTTATTTTATCAGACATGCACGAAGCTCGAAAAGTAATTGAACTTCAAATCATATAAATTTTTAAATATAAGTATTGTAATAAATTTATATAAAAAACTAATTAATTATCGATATAATAATAATTGAAATAATAAGTTATTTGGCTCAAATAACTAATTTACCCTAATTTGGTATTAATTTATCAAACAAATGTAACTAATTATTTTCAAATGTAAAATTAAAATTTACCTGACACTAATTTACTTCAGTTCACAATTCATTTTTAAAGAAGTACAATAGGCAAAATCTTGTAATTCAGCTATAATAATATTGATGCATTAATTTATTTGAAGTTGATGTTAGAAGCGCAGACAAAGTCTCGCGTTCGTTTGGAAAAGAAATGAACCTATAATGGTAGCCCACAACAACTATGGTGTAAGTGAGGTAGAGAATCCATGGCAATATTTTGTTAATTTGTAATTGAACACTCATATTTGTTTTTCTAAAAGTTGATTTCAAGTGTTTTTCACAAACCAACTTATTTCATAAGTTCAATTTTCCATAATTTATTTTGAGTTGTTCTCAAACAATCCGACTTTTTTTAAGTGCATTTTTCCCAAAATAAACACTTCGAAAAATTTAACCTAACAGAATTTTGGTAGAATTTAGATAAAGTTCAAAAGTGTTAGAAAACATACTAAACTTCAATATATAACCATATTGTTTTTATACTTCAAATTTTAATAATTTGGTTCATGAACTTTAGTAGGTAATGATTAAATCCTTAAAGTCTAAATTTTGAAATATTTTAGTATTCATCATGCAAAATTTTGTTCAAGTTTGATTAGGTTTCTTATTTATTTAGATGTGTCCATTGGAGGAGCAAATGCATTCATAAACTCGATATTCACATTATAAAAATGGTTAAATTACATATTTTGTCTTTAGAAGTTGATGTTTATGTCTATCTGATATATTAACTTTCAAAATTAAAAATTTAGTCCACAAGTTTTCATATTTTTTTAAAATTTACATAAATCTCGACCAAAAATTGGAAGTTAAAATTAATTAAACATAAGCATTCATTTATTTACAATCAATAATTAATATGTATAATTTTGAATTTGTCAAGATTCTTTTAGTCGTAAAATTGAAAATTATGAAATTATTAGACACTTTAAAAAATATACAGATATCTGATAAATAGAAACCCTCAAAGTTTAAAGACTAAAGTTGTAATTTAACCCGTAAAAATTGGTGTTTCAACTCAATAAAAATTTTCCAACAAATATCAAATTTAGAAGTACAAAGACCATTGTTTTACGTATTAGAGTTCATATGACTAATTTGTTACTAATTACATGAAAATACGAGGACAAAATGTATACTAACCTTCAAAGAAAATGTATACATACCGATTCGATTCTAAAATGATCAAAATCAATTTTGTCTAATTATTTTTGTCATTTATTGTAATCACTCTAAAATATGTTTTATATAATAACTTAAAATAAATTTCGATGCAATAACAATTGCATTCAAAAGTATAAAATCGAGTTGTGAAGATTACAAAAGTGATTTTAAATAAAATTACTGTTTAAACATTCTCAAACATACATTACATATATACGTGCAAAAACAAGCTTTTGACAACCTCTAAAAGAACTAATCCTCACAGCCATAAGGATATACAAAATATAGTATATGGACTAATATACTATCCTAATAATAAAAGTATGAGATTTGATTATTTATAAAAGTGTTAAGGTAGAAGGAAGAGGCATGGTTAGTCATATGTGCTGTAATGACCCATCTTTAAATCAATCAAGTGATCGACAATATTTCTCATTGTAGGTCTCCTGTTAGGCTCATTTTCTGTGCATCTCAAAGCCACAAGAACCACCTGCTTCATCTGCTCCCTATGATCCAAATTAACAAGTTCTTCCTCAAGCCTTGGATCAACAATTCTATCAATTTCATCTGTCTCGTTCCAAACCAACCGAATCCAAGCCATGATATTCCCAACTTCCATAAATGATGGATCTGATGGCTTCTTTCCTGTTACCAGCTCGAGTAAAACCACCCCATAACTGTACACATCTGAGGCTTTGGTCTTTGCTGCTGAAAATGCATTCTCTGTCACAACCACATAACATATCAAAAAACAATTCAATCCAGCCAAAACAAAACACATGAGAATGCAGAGCTAATTTGCAATATATGTGTGGACTGATACCTGGTGCAATGTAGCCAATTGTACCCGCAAAAGAAGAGGATGTCGCGGGTTCGGAAGTTTGATCCAATAGCTTCGCAAGACCAAAGTCGGCGATATGAGGTTCCATCTCTGAATCTAGAACTATATTCTGTGGTTTGATGTCTCGGTGTATAATGGGAGGATCACAATCGTAATGGAGATACGACAATCCATGAGCAATACCGATCGCTATATTATAGCGGGCTTTCCATGTTAAAGATGGAGCTGTATTCATCTCGTGCAACACATCGTAAAGGCTCCCATTCGGATAGTATTTGTAAAGCAATAGACCATAATCTTTTCCCAACCAAAAATCTTCCAAAGAGATCAAGTTCCGGTGCTTGATGTTGCTGACAGTTCTAATTTCTTTAACCATATTCCGGCTTCCCCCTTTATGTCCTAAAAATGTAAGCTTCTTTACTGCAAAAGTTTTATTTGAATACAGAGAGGCCTTATAAACAACTCCATGTGCTCCTCTTCCAATGACGAAACGTTCATCTAGATTATCAGTGGCCTCCATTACCTTCTCGAGCAAGGAAGTTGTTCCTACTCGAGCAGCAGTCTCAATGTTTTGCTTGTTTCTTCTGTTATAAACAAACTTATAAACGAACCCAAGAAGCAAAAGAATAACAAAGAGTGAAGACCCCAGAGCTATCATTGCAATCTGGACATTGCCAAGTCGAGAGCTACCACGCGAGCTTGAATGAACAGCACAAGGACTAATACTGATATTTCTATTGCAACTTAGACCATCTAGTTCATCACAACTAATGCACAGCCCAGGGTTACCTAAAAACGATGAGGGATGAGAATTCAATAACTTCATTAATGCTTGTGGCACTGGACCCGTGAAGAAATTATCTGAAATGTTAAGCTCAACTAATGTTGAACTTAGTTCGCCGAGGACGGTTAAACTTCCAGTCAAATTATTGTGAGATATATCTAATTCCTGTAACTTGACTAAACTCGCCAGCTCAGAAGGTAGTTGGCCACTTAACCCATTGTTACTAAGATTCAGAGAATAAAACAGATTCTTCAAAGCTCCAATAGATGAAGGGATTTCACCTCCAAACAAATTGCCACCAAGATCTAGCAGTGAAAGGCTTTCAAGTTCTGATAATACATTTGGAATGCCCCCAGTAAATCGATTCTCTTTTATTATAAACGTGGATATAACTTTCCAGTTGGCTAAACTACGAGGTATAGAACCATTCAATAAATTAAATCCTACGTCAAACTTATCCAGTTTCGTACAATTTGAGAGGGAAGATGGAAAAGGTCCTTCCAAGAAGTTATGAGATAAACTCAAACTTTGAAGATTCTCAAGATTTCCCAATCCATTAGGTATAAGGCCTGCAAGCTTGTTGCTTTGAAAATTAATTGACGTGAGATTGATGCAATTTCCCAAACTTGAGGGAATTGTTCCATTGAGGTTATTTTCACTGGCATCCATGAATCGAAGACCGTGATTTTTCATAAATTCCGGCAGAACCCCTGTTAGATTATTCCTTCTCAAAATAAATCTCTGAAGAGACAAACAAGTTCCAATATCAGAAGGTACATTTCCTTGAAATTGATTAAAACCTAAATTTAATACCCTTAATGTCTTTCCAGAGCATAAATTAGGTGGAATTGGACCAGTGAACTGATTATTGGTGAACTCCACTTGCAGTAAGCTACTGTTGAGTCCCAAACTTTGAGGTATGATTCCAGAAAACCGATTGTTGAACACAGAAATGTTTTTGAGGTGCTTGAGTTCAGTTATTATCAATGGTAGTTCCCCAGAAAGATTGTTGTTATACACAAGAATATGCTGGAGACTTGCAATCTTCCAGATGCTAATTGGAATTTCACCAGTCAACCGGTTCGAAAACAATTGAAGGACCTCTAATCTAGTTAGAAAACCCAGCTCACTAGGAATACGTCCCTCGAATTGGTTGACGTACAAATTCAATTCTTTCAAGGATTTGCAAGCCCCCAATTCAGGAGGTATATTCCCAGACAGTTGATTTCTAGAGAGATCAAGAAGCGAAAGCTTACTTAGGCGGCCAAAGGAGGAAGGGATATGACCTGTTAGACTTGAATTGACAATGATTAAGTTGTTTAGGCGACTACAATTGCCTAGCCCAGCTGGTATACCTCCTGTATAACCATTGAATGACAAATCTATAAATTCTAAACTCTGGCAACTACCTGAACCCAAAGGAATTGGACCCCGGAGATTGTTTCGGCTTACACCCAGATTAACAAGATTATCAAGATTGTTAAGACTATCGGGTAATGTTCCCACTAACTGGTTCCCATCCAAATAAAGATCCTCCAATTGGCTACAATTCCCTATGGAAGAAGGTATGGTACCAGACAACTCGTTTCCATAAAGAAACAAATGAAATAGTTGCCTCAAATTCCCCACATTTGAAGGAATAGAACCATTGAGATTGTTTTCGCTAAGATACACATACTGCAAATCAAGATTCTGAAATAAGGAGCCGGGTATTGCACCAGTTAGAACATTGGCATGGAAGTTCAAAAACGTCAAGTTCGTAAGGAGCGTTAACGACTGAGGAATCTCTCCACCAAATTGGTTGAGGGAGAGATCCAAGAACTCTAAATGCCTACATTTACCAATCCCATAAGGAATTTCACCAGAGAAATCGTTGGTGGTCAAATCAACAGTACGCAACTGAGTCAAACGTGAAATTTCAGGCCCAAGCTGACCCGAAACCCTATAGAAAGAGAGATTGAAGGTGATGACACGAAGGTTCTGATCACATTCAATCCCAGCCCAAGAACAGGGAGTGGAATGAGAGGCATTCCAAACAGGGAGAAAAGGGGTGTGAGTAGTCCAGCGGCTTTGGAGTGATAATAAAGCCAACCCATCTGAATTTAAACCGAAAATAACATAGAAATGGAAAGAAAAGCATACCAGTAAGAAGAAAAGGCGGGAAAGAAGCTGCATAACAACAAAACCCACAAAACTGCAGAAGAAGAGAAATTGGGAAAGCAGCAGAGTTGAGGAGAAGGATAAAAGGAAAGTGATTAAGAAAACAGATGGGGTAAGAGGAAATGAAGATGGGTTTGGGGAATTGGTGTGAATTGAAAGTAGTTTGAAATGGAAAAGAAAGAGAGTTGAATGATGATATTGGAAAGAGGGAGGGAGGGAGGAAGGAAGAAGGAATGTGGGTGTGGTGGATGTGAGTGGCAGTTTTTGCAGTCGCTTTAAATATTACTCGGTGAGAACGCGCAATTTTATATTTCCATTTAATATATATATATATATATATATATATATATGATTAAATCAACTTTCTTTTAAAAAATAATATGAAATGTTTAAATTGTTGGAACCATACTTCAACTCCAAGAAAACAACTAAGGGGAAATTGTTATTTTTAACCCTAAAAAGTTTGGATCATTAAAAGTTAACTTTTTTTACTGCCTTTTCTAACCTTTTTTTACTTTCTTTCCTTTTTTAGATTATGAACCAAACATCGGACATGGTAAAAATATAATTTTGTCTCTCATTCAACATCTTCATATTATATTCACCTAACACAATTTAAGTTTCAACCTTCGTTTTAAAAAAATTTTTGTAGAGTTTTTTAACCTACTTATTGGTTTACGGGAAGAAAAAGAAAAAAAATTACAAATTACAAATTACAAAACTTTTTCGTAAAGCTCAATATGGATATTTAGTTTTTTTTTAATTAAATTATATTAAAAATTAAAATTAAAACCAACTTTACAAGAAGTTCCTATTTTCTTTCTATTATGTAATATATAGAATCTTACATAGATATTATGAATTAGAATAATGTAATTAAGTAAGTGACCCTTTCACGACTCAAACTGCTGGTTTTCGAGTCAAAATGACTGATTCAAACAATCGAATCTTTCCCTGCACACCAATCACAAGTTTTTCTCCATTTCCCTTGTATATTGACGTAAAATCGTTTAATGCTAAGTTTAAGTAGTTAATGTCCCAAAGACATTGCAAAGGAAAAATGAAGAGGACACTGTTCACACGAAGTTTTTAGAGAAACATGTTTCGTGGAGGTAAGTTTGTGTTGATGTAGGTTTGATATGGATGTGGTTCGATCTCTAGGACTTGATCCTCCAATTCTCTCTCGGTTGAATGCATATTCTTAATGTATGGAAGCAAAGCGGATATAGTTCAACTGATGGGATAAAAACCCATCGCAGCGGAAGAAATCCAGAATCATCTCAATTTTATTTTGGAAAACTTTAAAATACCATACATTGAAAAAATACAGAAATAGTTCATTCAGGCTAAGCATGCTTTTTGCAAATTACAGAGAAGACAAAAAACTTACTTTTGATGCAGTCTCTGAAATCTACAAAACTTCTAATTAAAGCTACTACCAATTGGAACCTCTCCTATGCTCTGAGTAAATGGGGTTTGGTTTGTGAGAACCAACTTGAATTTTCTGTGGGAATTTGGGAGGAATAGTAGAGAGTTTTTTTTTTCTTCTGCAGACACTCTGCAAAACCTAGGTTACTCAGAATACCTTACGCAGAACCCTTCTGCTACTCCCTTCTTTAGGTTACTCAGAATACCTTACGCAGAACCTTTCTGCTACTCCCCTTCTTTAAGATGAAGAAGGGGAGGTTAGAGAGATCTTTGGAAAAACGAGGGATCATCCCAAGTTCCCAAAAAGATAACTCCCACAAGGGAGTTATTTAATTTAAATTAAATTTAAATTAAATTAAATTAATATTAATTGACAAATTAATTAATTAAATTGAATTAAAATTAATTAAATCATATTTAATTAATATTTCATTTAAATCATATTTAAAT
>JBBPDJ010000017.1:9188494-9208985 GCA_037974625.1 Cucumis cinereus
GAAATAATAATTGTTTATTAATAACGGTCAACGGTTTACATTTACTATCTACGAGTTTTAGGACATAAAACCCAACATCAACTTCAGGAGCTAGGTATCTTTTGATCGTTGGAAGAATTCTCTCCATGCTCTAGGAAGTCTCAATTTCTGAACCCCTAAAAAAAAAAGAACCCTTCTATTTATAACATTATTTGGTGGGCTTTGTAGGCTGGACTTGGTTGGTCCATGGACCTGGCCCCTAGGCTCAATAATATGGATTTTAGCTTTATTTAGCATTTGAGTTAAATTAAGTCTATTTTTCATATTCAATTGAACTTTATCCCAAATAATATAGAAAACCAAATTAATTTCATTCGATCAAAGGACCACAACGAAACTGATGGGTTTTATGTCCTAAAACTCGTAGATAGTAAATGTAATTTGTTGATCGTTATTAATAAATAGTTATTTTTTCAATTTCAATTGATTATTAGTTTGTCTTGTTAACCCAAATTCAATAAACTAACATCCTAAGCTGTTTTATGAGTCTTGAACTGTAAGTGGAGACATACAGAGATCAATGTTTGAGAGATTAGAGAGTCTATAGTATACATATAACTTTATCCTGGTAACACTATGGATACTATCCACTTTGTATTTGATACAAACACAATGATCCAACGTGTTCGTGTAAGTGACAAGCGAGTGGGGGTATCATATGCAGTGAGTTTGCATAAGACTGGACCACGAAATAGAAACCACTAGATGTAACTCTATTAACTAGTTAGGTCTCTATTTCAATAGAATGACCTAGACAACTTAGTCTTAATCCTGAGTGTATTATGAACTCCTCTTACGAGGGATTGTCCTTTAATTTGTACGAGTAATAGTGGTCATATTGCCGACTCAATAAGCCTACCATTTTGAGGACAGGACCAAGTGGGGAGCTGGAAACATAATCACACAAGATGAAATTCACTCATTCTCGACTTTAGGGTAAGTAGATGAGTGTTCCCTTCAATGATGTCTCTGAGACTTGAACAAAGTGTCCTACCCTCTTTATGGCACTAGAGGAATTTTTGTTTAAAGCAATATCCAATACAATTTCCCCATTCAAACCTTCCGACTTAAGTATTAGATTGGTTGTGGCTTACACCACGAGTGCTCTTTTTCCTTAAAATACAAATTTACGGTTTTTATCCCGTGGAGATTAGGTACGCCATACTTGATCAAAATTTGACATCAACCGTCTCTAATTTATATATATATATATATATATATATATATATAACTCCAATATACAATTATTTTAAGGATTGATTTTTTTTCCTCTCTTTCTAAGTACACGAATGGACAATTTAAAAATCATTCCTTAAAATAATTTTATATTGCTTAAAAAAATTAAGAAATTAGAGGTCAAAACGAAATTAAAATATTAGGACTACTTGCTCGATTTATATATATATATTTTTTTTAAAAAAAAAGGGTTTTCTCCATGTATTTTATTTTTTATTTTTTTACTACATTTATAAATTTTCAATAAAAAAAAACCGTCTACTCCATCTATTTGTATCTAATCAAAGTCCCTTTTAAATAATTATTTCTTGTGACTTTATATTTTTATATTTAGGATTCCATTCCATCATTCCACCAACTTTCTTTGCTTTGCATGCTTTTATTAATGTATTTTAAAAGTCCATAAATTAATTTAAAAAAAAAAAAAATCTATAGGCACAAAGTCTTGAATTTCTTATCAATATAATAAGTCAAGAATTCAAAGGTATTAATTATATTATGGCATGCCTTTGAAAAATATAAGAGAAGTAAAATTCTAATATAAATCAACTATAATTTAATTTTGTCACTATTATACTACTTGGTTGGATTTTCTTATATATATATATATATAATATGAATCAAAATTATTTATGTTTATAGACTTTTTGTAATAATATTTGTTATTATTATTATTATTATTATTATTATTATTATTTTGGTAGTTAGCATTATTTGAATTAAGCTTTATATTATATCATATAGCCGTTAAGAAGTTAATTAAACTGTAATTAGTTGGAGTGGTTTATGTTGTGTTATTCCAACACGTGTCATCATGTGACTCCCTGATGTATTTAAATAGAGAGTTTTCCTCTTTGATGAATATATATATATATATATATATATATACTTTCCAATTTATAACAATTTATTTCAAATTTAATAAGAATTTAGTCTATAACCATATATCTAGAGATTCAACTCTTGTGATTTAAAATATGTACAATTTAGTCTTTGTGATAACTTCATTTAGGTTTGTAATTACATATATACGTTAGTCAAACGTTCAAAAATTAAATGTGTTTATAAATTATAATGACTAAATTGTAAGGATATACAAACGATATTCCACTCTCAAATTATCACATTAGAGATCAAGTCTAAGGACTCAACTATGGTAAATGGAGACAAAAACCTACGTCGGTTTGAAAAGGGAGAGATTGATGGTATATAATGAGGGCAACTAAGAGATGCCAACTAAATCCTACGTGGGGTTAGGAACGACATAATTTTGGATATACAAGTAAGGGTGTGTTTGGGAGTGATGATTTTAGAAGAAAAAAATGATTTAGGTACAATTGATTTTGTAAAATTAATTTATAAACAATCAAATTTATGTTTGGTAACAAACTCTTAAAAGTGATTTTCATATGTTTAAATTTGATTTTTGATTATCAAGTTCGATATCAAAAGTTATTAAAACTATCAAATTATTAAAAGAATGTTATTTTGGTTATTTCAAAAACTATATAAAATAAAGTAGTGATTCTCTGTTAATCATTGTTCAAGAATCACTAAAGAGCTAATACTTTAAAAATCAATTTTGTGTGATCCTTATTTTCTAAATCACTTTTTTTAGGTTGTCAAACACTATTATTTTTGTAAAAAAATGATTTTAGCATATCAAACACATTCGAAGTGTAAAATCGGTTAATAGCAATTGTTGAATATAAAAAACTAACAAAAATCAGATATCGAAATGCTTTGAAATTTAAAATTTTATTTTTTACATAATTTATTTTGAAATAGAGGTTGTAGACTAGAGACAGTTGATTAGTTTAATGTGAATAGTTATGTATGACCCCATGAAAGAGGAGGTCAAATGTTTTATTTATTAATTTAGGGTTTTCAAAGTGTGAACCCAAATAAAAATAAATAAATAAATAAATAAATAAATAAATAAAAAGCAATGCAATCCAATTTCAGTATTGTTCCCACACTAACTACCAATACCGCCTCTCTTTTTGGACCAAAATTTATTCACATAAAAAATCCTCACATCATCAAAGTTTTTTCTTTAAATATTCTTTCTTCTTTTCTTTTTTTTTTTTGAGAAAAAAAAACTAATATTGAAACTATTTATTTAAATCGGAGGGTTACAATAGTCTAACTTCATCTTAGGATCGAAATATCGTTATCGATAACTCAAATTTACAGATACATCGTCGTAGATTTAGATATCGATGTATATTTCAAGAAAAATCATTGGTATCATGGAAATTTATGAAAATATTGTGAAATTTTAAAATGAATTTATTTAAGTAATAAGCTATGAATTTAAACATATAAATCAATAATTATAAGTAAATTATGATTGATAATGGAATTATATAGATAATAATGAAGACCGAAAAACGGTAATGAATCTAAATATTTTATTAATAAAGTCTAGGTCGTACAAAATGAAAGTCAAATACAAGATTCAATAGTGAAAAGATGATCTATGAGATACTAACCCAACATTAGCGTAATTTATTCATAATGACAATATTGTTCTTAAGCTATAGTATGCTCAAAGTTTCTAACATAATTGGAAGTATGTCATCCATGAGTCTCAACATCAACTACCCCAATGCTACTGATAGAAGGATATCTTGGCATTGTTCAGGATGCTCTAAAAAATGTAGATAATATAGAAATTCTGAATTTGAGTTTCATCATTTTTACGAGAAAGTTATGGTCTCCATATGTAAACCGATATGTTACACCAGTTAATATAGTTATAAGAAACCATAGTCACTTAGATGACTATATGTTATTTTTTAAAATTGTTTTCCTTATAAATGAAAATTTGAAAAGTAAAGTGATGCAAAAATTCAATGAAAATGTTTTAAAAGATGTAAAAATTTAATAAATGTTAATTTTTTCAAATTGTTTTTTTTTTTTTTAGAAATGACAATTTGAACAGTGAAAAAAGCAAAAATTACCCCAATTTAACTTATGATTATGTAATTTTAAATTACCCTAATTTAAAATTTTATTATTATTATTATTATTATTATTATTATTATTATTATTGCAATTTATTGAAATAGCTCATGAATTTTTTAGTACAAGTTTGATAGTGGAATTTCTCTTGATTTTTAGGTGCATACATGAACTAGACGAATCAAGCACTGGCCAAATAACTTATGGTGTAATATCGAATGACCTTCACCTCGTCGGTGCAGCCCTATATACACCCCGTTATTTTTGTAGTACCAATGGATTACAACCACACATTTTAGAATTGGAAACTGAGAAAATGGAGAGCTAGGGATTGGCCGATTGGGTATAAAATGAACACCATCGGAGGAGAAGACATCTTCACTTCGTTCGTTGATTCACATGGCGGAAGGTTGTTCCAAAGGAAGAAGAACATTTCTCCGACGACACAAATCAATCAAATGGTTCACAACGTCGCGCATTCCAGGTCTCTTGTTAGGATCATTTTCTGTACATCTCAAAGCTATCAAAACTACCTCTTTAATCTGCTTCCTGAGGTCCTTACTACGAACAATTCCTTCCACAACCTTGGATTAACTATTGTCTCTATTTCTCCTCAGCTTTCATTCCAAACCCAGTCAACCCAATTTATCATACTCCCTTCTTCATAAATGATTCATTTCATAGCTTCTTCCCCGTTAGCAGCTCTATTAAAACCACCCCATAATTGTACACATCTGAAGCTTTCCCCTTTCCTGCTGAAAATGCTTTCTCTGTCACAATCACCACATATATCAATATATTTGTAACAATGAATTGAAGTTTTACCTGATGCAGTGTACCCAATTGTACTGGCAAAAGAAGTTGAAGTTGAAGTTGTTGATGCAGTACAATGCAGTACAAGTCTGATCCAACAGCTTTGCAAGTCCGAAATCAGCAATATGTGGTTCCATCTCCGAATCTAGAAGCACGTTCTGTGGCTTGATGTCTCTATGCATTATGGGAGGATCAGAGTCGTAATGGAGATAAGCTAATCCATGAGCAATACCTGTGGCTATATCATGTCGGACTTTCCATGTTAGAGCTACAGATGAATCATCATTCATCTCGTGCAATATATCATAAAGGCTCCCATTTGTAAAGCAATAGACCATGCTCTTTTCCAAACCAATGGTCTTCTAAATTGATTAAGATTCGGTGTCGGATATTTCCGACAGTTTGAATTTCTCTAACCATACTCTGGCTTCCCTTTTTTAGAACTGCAAATGTAACCTTCTTTACTACAAAACTTCTACGTGAATACAAGGCAGCCTTGTAAACAAGGAAGTTTATTAGTAGTAATAAACTAATAAACGATCATCTAGATTATTAGTAGCCTCCATTACCTTGTCAAGCAAGGAAGTTTTTCTTACTTCAGTAGAGGTTGCAATGTCTTGCTTCCTTCTTTGGCTACAGTGAACATATAAACCAATCCAATAAGCAAATAACAGTGAGGAGTGAAGAACATAGAGACATCGCCACAACTTGTACATTGCTAAGATGAGAGCTTGAACGACTTGCACAAAGTTTGACACTGCTACTTCTATTCCAACTTAAGCCGTCTAGTTCATCATATCTAATGCACAGTCCAGGGTTACCAATGAATGCTGAGGGATTCAAAAGATTCATTAATGTATGTGGCACAGGACCTGTGAACAAATTATCTGAAATGTCAAAGTCCATTAACGATGAACTAAGTTGACCAAGAACACTAAGACTTCCAGTCAAATTATTGTAAGATATATCCAAGCCCTCTTGCTTGATCAGACTCGCTAGCTCAGAAGGTAGTTGGCCAGTTAACCCATTGTTACTTAGATTCAAGGAATACAATAGATTCTTCAAAGCTCCAATAGATGAAGAAATTTCACCTCCAAACAAATTGCCACCAAGATCTAGCAGTAACAGGCTTTGAAGTTCTGATAATACATTTGGGAAGCCTCCAGTAAATCGGTTCTTTTTAATATCAACGTCGATATAACTTTCCAGTTGGCCAAACTATGAGGTATAGAACCATTCAATAATTGAATCCTACATCAAACATATTCAGTTTGGTATAATTTGAAAGTGAAGATGGCAAAGGTCCTTCCAAGAAGTTGTGAGACAAGTTCAAACTTCGAAGGTTCACAAGATTTCCTAACTCATTTGGTATATGACCTGTAAGCTTGTTGTTTGACAAATTAATTGAAGTGAAATCGGTACAATTTTTCCCAAACTTGATGGAATTCTTCCATTCAAGTTATTTCCATTGGTATTCATGTATGATAGGCTGTGAATTCTCATAAATTGTGGCAGAACCCCCGTGAGGTTATTCCTTTGCAAAATCAACCTGTAAAGAGTTAAACATGCTCCTGTATCTGAAGGTATGCCACCTTGAAATTGATTGAAACCTAGATTTAACACGCCTATTGGGTGGAATTGGAGCAGTAAACAGGTTTATTAGTGAACTCAACTTGCAGTAAGCTACTAATAAGTCCCAAACTTTGAGGTATGACTCCAGAAAAAAGGTTGTTGAACAAAGAAATGATTTGAAGGTGGTTGAGCTCAGAAAGGTGGTTGTTGTACACAAGAATACGTCAGAGACTTGCAATCTTCCAGATGCTTATTGGAATGTCACCAGTCAAACGATTGAAATGCAATTGAAGGACCTCTAATCTACTTAGCAAACCCAATTCACCAGGGATATGTCCCTCGAGAATGAAAGTGATCGAACAGTGGGTGGAGTCACAGGCATTCCAAAGAGGGAGAAAAGGAGTTATGGAAGTCCAGTGGGTTTGGTATAACAAAAACAATCAGAGGCATACTTAAGAAGTATCTAAGAAGTATCTAGTGTGTATTCCGTACGTATCTGATATAGATTCTTTGTTTCACATGAAGTATATGTGCTTTTCATAGATGGAGGGGTATTGATATTTCACTCTCCATGCCACTCTTCTGTCGTCCCCAATTCTACTCTTGTATCTTCACATTGTATTGGATATTTCTCTATATATGAATATGAGTGGTTAAGGTAAATCTCAAATTAAAAGCTACCAATTTTTTTTTCTACTAATAAATTAAGAATTTTTTTTAAAAAAATAATAATTAAGAAGATAATCAAATAATAAAAATTAAAATAAGAAAGATCTTTTTAAAATAATAAGGTTTAAAATTAAGAGAAAATTAAAACAAAAAAAAAGAACATTGGTTCTATATTTTACTTATCATAAATACCTACGAATTAAGTAATTAAAATATTTATTCAATCTCGAAGATATGATTTGCATACATATATCTTATTAGAAAAATCTTATCAATCATAATTAAAACAAATAAAATAGTTTTTAATTATTAATTAATGAATGAAAAATATCTTAGTTCACAATAATATTTGAAATTAACTAGTTAAATGAAACATAACATTATTTTAGTTACTAAACCATTATTAAAATTTGATTTAAACAAAAAAATAATAATATATTTTTCTAGTATGAAATTTGAAGTTTAGAATGTCAAATTACTATCGATGTCTCCAATATATATGTAGATTATTCAAATTCGTAAAACTCATAAAAATTTTAAGTGATTTAAGGCTGTAAATAAGGAAAAAATTGTAAATTTTGTACAAATGAATTTATTTAAAATTTGTAGAGAATAACATTTTTATTAGATTTTAGATTTTTTAAGTTTTGATTAAAAATATGAAAACAAGTCCATTTATATTTATTTAATAAATTAAACATAATTAAAAATTAAAGTACAATATTTTGACATAACTAAATTAAATCATTTTCAGAGCTAAATGATATTTATAATAATATTGTGATTAATACCTATCAATTAAATTCTATAAATCAACGATAATTCTTTTTAATTAGTATTGTAAAAAAGTTTTAAGTGAATGAAAAAGTTCCAATATGTTATTGGAATAAGTGAGAATAATTATTTTATTTACTTTTTCAAGATAATTAATATAGTCATAAAAAATAAAGATAGGAGAAAATTCATTAAACGACTAAGATAGTTAAGAATATTTAATAAAACCACATAGCAACTATTATAAAGGAAGTTATATTTTAAAATTTCATAACACGTACATAGCACGTAGTTCTAAAGTCATTTAAATAAATGATTGAACACGGCTGAGCTTAGACATGTGGGAGACAAGACTACGACATTATTATTTGCATTTAAACAAAATCAATTTCTTTTTTTTTTTTAACCCTAAACATACAATAACCTTAATCACGTCTCTCCATACTTAAACCCCACCAAAACAAAATACATTAACCTTAATCAAATCATAGTCCACCCCCCCCCCCCCCCCATCTCCAACTGCCCTTATTACACGACCAAAAAAAAAAGAGGAACAAACGACATGTCGGCAGTGAGTGTGAGTGAGTTTCATGATTTATAGGTTTAAAAACACGAACTCCTCAACAGCGGGGACTTGTCCAATTTTCCTTAGTGTGTCCTTATTAGGTTCTTCATCCACACCAATTGCCATAATTGCCCTTCTCCTCCTCATCGTTCTTCCAACACTCATAAAATTCACATTCACATTATTCTCTCCCAGTATGTTTCCCACCCGTCCGATCATTCCCGGTTGATCCACTTGTCGGCACAGGATTAAATTCCCTTCCAAACTCACATCCACGTCGAACGACCCTACACGTCTCAGATGCGGCACTCCGTATTTCACTTTCCCTTCTATTGCCACCTCACCCTTCTCCGTTACTGCGCTCGCGAACTTCGACTCCACGTTCGACACCACGATCTGGATTGACTCCACTGGGAACTCCGGCGGCGCGTCTACCAGCACGCGCTCCTCGCTTATCCGTAGCCCCTTTTGCTTTGCTGTGAAATCCGCGTTCACTAAGTTTATGTGGCTGTCGGAAATGGGTTCGATTATGCCTTTTGTGATCATTGCTCGTAATAGCCTTGTGTCTAAATCGTCTGGGGCTCGTCCTGATCTGTATACTACTTTTACTGATTTTATTCCGTTGCCTCCAGTCACCAGTTGCACCGCCAGCCGCCCCAGTTTCTCCGCCAGTACCACGTAAGGTGCCAACTCCGATAGTACCTGATCAGTTATACAATAATTAGGATTAGTTTAATTCGGATTTTGCATTAGAATTGAGTGTGGTTATTAGATACCTCTGGAGCGACCATGGGAGCGTTTACGGCGGTGGCGGAGAGTTCACCGTTCAATGCTCCCACCACAGCTTCGGCTATTTCAATGGCAACGCCTTCCTGAAATATTTGTATTTGCTTAAACTTTTTAGACTTTTTTATATAAGTTTAAAAAATTTTAGATTTGTGTTAAAATGATCCAAAAATTTAAAAAAGCTTTTAATAAGTCCATAAATTCTTTATTTGTGTCCAATAAATCGTAAATTTAAAAATGAACTCTTTAAACTTGTGATTTTATATTCAATAAGTTATTAATTTTCAGTTTAGTGTCTAATAAATTATTGACTTATTAGTCATTTTCTTTAAATTCACAAAATCTATTTTACCCAAAACAAATTATTGACTTATGTATAATATACTCATTTAACTCTAAAACAAGTTAAACAACTATTAAACACAAAATAAAATAATAATAAAAATAGGGTAGGCACATCGACAATTTTACAGTAGGGACCTAATAGACAAAATTGAGTGTTTCAAAACCAATTAAAGACTTTTAAACAATGATTAAGCTTGTTGTTTAATCTAAAATAGATTAGGAAAGTTTGTAATTCCAAGTTCATATTAATGGTGGAAAAAAAGAAAACAGAGTAATGGGTTTGCCTGAGCCTCCTTGGTGCTAGCTCCAAGATGCGGCGTGACAGTAACATTCTTATGCTGCACTAACTTGCTGTCTTTCGTCGGTGGCTCTTCCACAAACACATCAAGCGCCGCCTATTTAAACCACAGATCCATTAACCAATTGAATAAAAATGAAAAAAAAAAAAAAAAAAACAGAGAAGCTCCATTTTTTAAGAATGGAAGAATTACCTGAGCAACAGCTCCACTATCGAGGGCTCTAACAAGGGCATCTTCATCAATAACACCTCCTCTAGCAACGTTAATCAAACGAGCTCCTTTCTTCATCAAACCAAATGTATCGTCGTTGAAAACCTTTGAAGTTGTGGGAGTCAGTGGCATATGAAGCGAAATGAAATCGGCGGTGGATACTGCTTGATTAAATGAAACTAATTCCACTCCGATAGCTCTTGCTCTGTCCACCGGCGCGTATGGATCGTGTGCTATCACTTGCATTCCTAATCCCTTTGCTCGCCTCGCTACTTCCGATCCAACTTTCCCAAAACCCATTATTGCCAGTGTTTTTCCCACCAGTGAAACTCCGACGTACTTGTTCCGTTCCCATTTTCCTGGAAACCCATTTCATTAAATCACTCTCTGTTTTTTACCCAGATCGGAATTTGGGGTTTTTTATTTGAGAAAAAATCTTCCGATTGATCTTGTCATGTGCGGTTTTAGATTGCAGCCAAAACGGGGGTGACAGAAAACTACCTTTAACTTTAAGCGTATAAAAAAAACGACTAAAAACAGAGTGATACAGTATAACTCTGGTCCCTGACTTCAGTTAAACAAAGCAAAATAGTTCAAAATCATGAAAAATCCTTGAAATTAGAACATAGATTAATAATTATAATCAGATCTAAACGTTGAAACAAAAGGGTTTTCATGACTACGATTATGAATATGAATTAGGTTTCCCTCCGAAAAAGGGTAGTACTAGTAAGGGTTGTTTTTTTCTTTTACCGACCTGCTTTCATGGAGGCATCGGCCTGAGCGACGTTTCGAGCCATGGCAGTAAGCAAGGCAATTCCATGCTCGGCGGCGGCGATGGTATTGGCAGTTGGGGCATTAACAACGAGACAACCAAACTCAGTAGCGGCCTGTAGATCCACATTGTCAATACCAACGCCGGCTCTTCCAACAACTTTCAAACGCCCTTTAGCAGCTTCAAACACCTGCCGATTCACCTTAGTACCACTTCGAACAATCAAGGCGTCGCACGAAGAGATCTTGGCGCAAAGTTGTTCGGGAGAGAGATCGTAAGCGCACACAACATTCCCAAAGCTCCGGAGAAGCTCAAGACCGGCTTCTCCAAGTTTTTCGGCCACCAAAATGGTGGATCTGTCATTTGAGGAAGTGGGGTCGACGAGATCAGAGTCGTGAGACACTAATTCCAGGGATTCCACAGTTTTCAAAACGCTACGGAGAGGAGTGAAACTGCAGCGATTAGAAGAAGAAGAAGAAGAATGAAGAGGGCGAGGGTTGAGAGAAACAGAGGAGGTAGAGAAGGAGAGGAGAGGGGATTTGGAATGAGAAGATCTGTTGAAAGAGGTGAAATGGGGAGAGGAGAAAAGGGATTTTGAAGAAGAGGAAGCCATGGGAGATGGGATTATTTTGGAATTGTGAGAGAGAATGATTGGAAGTTGAAGGGATTTTGAAATGGAAGAAAAGAGAAGGACTCTCTTTCTGTTGATGGTGGAGAACAGAGGAGAGCTTAAAATAGAAGTGGGAGAGATGGGTTTAAGGTGGGGAATTTTGGGAATTATAATTAAACATGAATTAACAACCAATTAAATTCTCTTTTTGATTATCAACCATCCAACTTCTTTATGTTCTTCTAATCTAATGATGCTGCCAAATGGTTCTCCTCATTCTATATATAAATTTGTCAATTTTCTTTTTTTAAAAAAAACATAAACATAAATAATAAAAAAATATTATACTAAATACCAAAATGATTGAAATATTTCAGATTTTATCCATTTAGACAATAGAAGTACAAAAATATCTATCGTTGATTGAATCTAAAATTTATTATATTAAAATTTAATCAATCTATATTATATAATTTATGTCATTTCAGTTATTTTAATGCTATGCATCTTAATAGTAATTGTATAGTATTCCCTTTTATTTATCATCAAACAAATGTCATATATTTATCAATATTTTGACTATGAGGAATCTCATTATTGTTTATTATTTCTTTTTAACACAGGAATCTAATACTTATTTATCTTAATTTTCAAAAGCCAAATCATTTTCTTAAATATCAAATATTCAACTTTTGGAAGGAAAAAACAAAAACATGAATTTCAACCCTACATTTCTCAACCTTATACTATTTTATACCATCAACTTTTATTTTCATCAAATTAAACTCCAAACGTAAACAAGTATTCTAGTTTTTAGGAAAAATTATTGTAAATGTCAAAATTATTGAAAATATTTACAAAATATAATAAAATTTTAGGTTTATCACTAGTAGATTCATATATTTCTATCAATGTTAATCAATATAATCTTTTAGTAAAATATAAGATATGAGTATTATAATCTTTCATTTTTAGTAAAATCGTGTACCCGGTCTACGACTTCCAACATAACAGTCAACACCACCACGTGTCAAAAGAGTCGTGTACTGGGTACGTGACTTCATCACCTATTTTTTACAATATTTCTCCAACAACCTTATTTTTAACATTATTTTTAAAAAAATCTCAATTGTATGTCAACGGTATCTTTTCTTTTTTAAAAAAAAAAAAACTAGTTTAAAGTCAAATATTTTTCAGAAATTTGTGAAAACAAATCGTTATTCAAAAGGTTTAGAATAAAATATCGACATCAATATGCCTATGAAAATTTTAGAAAACTTTACTAAAATTGATAGAAATTAATGAAAACTGTTATAATTTGTTAATGAAATTTTGATTGTGATTTAATGGACTATAATTGACAATTTTTAATCATCATTTTCATAAAATAACACAACGTTTAAATGTGTATGGTAAAATATCTATGTCAATGTGAGAGCAAAAATGATCGCAAAACAATTTCAAATATCGAAAACTAATTACAAAATTAAATGACATGAAATACTTGCATATAAAATAATTGATTATTTTCAAATATAGCAAAATGAACTAAAATATTTTATAAATAAAACAAAATTTTACTTTCTATCAACAATAAACTGCAATAGACTACTATCTTTATCACGATAGACTCAAATAGCAGATTATAATATTTTGTTATATTATCAAATGTCATTAAAACGATTTCTAAAATAATTGTAATTTGTTTATTATACACGAAAAGAAAGAAGAAAGAAGAAAACTCTACAAATAGTTATAGCATGAGAGAAATAATGTGGAAATTCAATAAAAAGAAATATTTGAATGAAAATACATAGTTTCTCTAGAATATAGATTTTGTACAGTAAAACAGAAAAAAAAACTTCTCTTGCACTTCCATTGAGCTAGCATTGCTAATTGTTTGAAAGAGAAAACTCAAAATTTTGAAATTTCAGTGGAAATATCGAGATATCGATAGAAAATTCGAAAAATTGGGGGAAATTAATTTTTCTTATCGAATTTTCAAGCCTATTAAAATCGTGAAATTTTGAGTTTTCGACAAAAAAAAAATATTAAATTATGGTTATGCATAACTTTGGATCGAAAGAATAAACTCAATTTATAAGGAAAAGAGAAAGTCAAACCAAATAAAAAATAAGATATAATAAAATAAAAAACCCTACCTCGAAGGTCAACCTTGACCTTCATTGTTGAAGAGTCTAATTATCATACCCCGGTTAAAAAAGGATTGCAAAATATCTTATTCAAGTGATTAGCTAATCGTAATTATTTAAGGAAACGGGATAATATCTAGATTAACCTTATTTGTAAAATATATCATTTACAACTCCACGTATGAAACATAAACACAAATACAAATATGAGATACTAATATGATAGGATACAGATCGATATGTCGAGGATACAATTTAAAAATAAAAAATAAAAAAATATAACAAAAATGTACTAAATGCAGTCTACTTAAAAGCGTTGTCAAGTTAATGACAATAACAAAATACAATACAAAAGGCAATATGCGAGATATTGAATTACAATAGAAATGGTTATGTAGCACACTAGAGTCAGATCAAGTAGAGAAGAAGAAGATTAGAAGGGGAAGTATAAAGATAAACAAGTTCGTTATTTCTTGTGCGACTTTGTGGGGACTCAGCTTGAAAATGAATATTAGATGATTCTAGGGTTTGGTTATTTTTTATTTTTAATTATAGGTTGGGAGTAGTATGCTTTTTAAGTATGTTGCTTAGTTGTGGAAGGAAAAATGTGTATCTAGAAAGTATATGAGAGTATCGATATCTAATACGTATTTGATATTGATTCTCTATCTTAGCTAACGTGAATCTTACTCTCAAACTTCTTAACCTTCCCAACTCTTTTACTTTTTTACTTAAATATTGGAATATGTATAGCAAGTGATACGGGTGTACAAATTTTCTCTTTCATATACTATGTTGTTTATCTCTTCAAACAAAACGTTACGTAAAGGTAAGTCATGTGTTTTGAAGTTAAACTTGGTCATTTCGAAAAAAGAAATTATTATCAAACACTATCATTCTAATTATTATTAGATGGTAGAAACTAGAAATATGTCTTTCTCAAAAAGTTTGAAAGATATGGATATGGGACTAATTTTTGTTGAATGCTACATTTTAGGAATCATGTCCTCTTCCAAAGGTTGAAAAAGATGGATATCTACCAAAAATATACTTTATTTAATTTGAAAAAAATAGAAATTGAAAATTGTTGTTACCAAAAATACTTTCTTTTCCTTTAAAGATAATTTTCTCTCTTATAATAAATTTTGTTGTTTTTTAATTTATGAGACAAAACAGCATAATATAAATAATTGTCCATACTACTTTGTTTGTCATACTAAAAAAACATTTTAAAAAACATGTACTATGTAGTTTCTAAAATAGAATAATACATTATTTGTTTACATTTTAATATGGGTTCTTTTAGGGTTTAGTAACTAACATGATTACATGAATGTAGCTTGTTTTAATTGATAGGTAATTATATTTTTATTGAAATTCAAATGATTATTACGTATTAAAATTTGTAATCATTATGTTAACAAAACAAAGCAAACTTTACAAAAAGATCGATCAACCAATATATATACACAAATAAAGCAACTTGATAAATTTTACCAAGACTATATATCCAAAAAATGAGCAAATATTCTCCACTTTTATTGAATGAAATGTCTTGACAAAAACAATCTGTCATAATAGATTCATTATATATCCATGTTCTAAACTTGAACCAAACTGACGATAAAGCGATAACCTTAACTAAACTTCAAACCAAAATTACTTCGATTCATTTAGGTGATCTCTTTTTAGCGAGCAGTTATACCTTTGAACTATGTAAGTTTTCTTTCGTCGTGGATTCTGTATTGAGGATTCACAGGACATTCTAATGTCAATCATGCAAATGAAAAGAGACGAAGATTATTAGGTTTAGGGCAGAGATTGTAGCTGAATCGTCTCCCCCATCCTACATAATAATAAGAACAACAACAAAGAGTGCGACCTAAGAATTTATGACAGTAAAAATTTCCTAAATATTGGAATGCAAAGGACAGTAACCAAAACAAATAATTTTCTTTTAGGAAAAAAAAAAAGAAAAAACAAGAACAAGAAAAGATCTTTTCTTGAAGGCAACATAACTCAGCAACTTCCACAGGCATCGGAAAAACAAAAGGCCAAGAACTCAAAGAGAGATAAAAATGGCACCTTTGCTGAATTTTTTGAACCAATATTCCTTCTTTTTACTTCTTCTTACGCTTTTCTCTTACTCGACTGCAATTAACCACAAGAAAATTGAAGAAGAAGATCCAGACTTTGAGAAAATATAAAGGAAGCATTCACTTGGGAAGAGTAAGTTTAACTTATGCAATTGAAAAAAAATATATAAGCATTCTATATTCTATAGGGGAAGAAGTGGAGCAGTCGGTGGTGGAAGGAGAGGGAGAGAAGCGAGTGACGAAAGGAGAGGGGGAGAAGACGACCACCGGACGAAGAAGGGGAGGAATCGAGCGGCGAAAAATAGGGAGACGAAGTCGAGCGACGCAGAATGAGGTCGTGGACGGCGAACAAGTAGAGTTTCGTATGCGACAAAATAAGAAGCAAGGTTTTTTGTTTAATGTACAGGAGTACCCCATTTAAGGCGTGGGCAGTTGGGGTATCTTACCACGATTAATTTGACCCTGTCATCAGTTCCTACCAACTTGAATCAGTTTCCAATTTTTACCGACCGGTGAGTATACAACCTCGGCAAATGGTATCAATCTCCCGATGCCAAAAATACATTGTTGGGAGATTGATTCCATCTCTGGACGTATAAGATAGCCGTTGATGGAAGGGTTATCTTTCAACTACTTTCTTTCGACGTGTTTTTTCATACGGTGACAGATTGTTTTTTTCTTGTAGCATTATATATTCATTTTTTTAAAAAAATTTGGAGTTCCAAGTATCTATCGTTCATATTTGTTGTATTGAAATAAACAAATGCTAAATTCCTACGGTTAAAAATCTAACTAAATGTTGAGACTGCTAATAAAAAATAATCACCTGAGTTTTTAGAATTAGAAGGGATTCATCTCATATTTACGCTACAAAGTTAAAAAAACAAACTCTCTCTCATTCTTTTTATAAATAATATCATCATAACTTCGTATTAAATCGAAAACACAAACTTCAAAAGGTCTTCTCCATTATAAAATTCTTGTTTTTATTTTGATAATAAATTTATTTTGAATTGTTTCGTATGTTCTACCTTTTTCAAATTATAAATTTATCGCCTAAACGTGTGGGGGTATGTTTTAACAATTACGTTCACACACCATCATGCATTAACTTTTTAGATATATATATATATAATTATTGGAAGAGATTCAGAAATAATGAAGTGGCTAAATTACGAATTTACCCACGGCTGCAGCATGTCACGTGTCCTCCTCTGTGAAGTCTCAGGAAAAAGAAAAAAAAAGAAGAAAAGGTTAAATTTAAAACTGGGGCCCACAAGGGGGTTTGTTCACCATTGGAGCAACGGTGCCCATCTTACCAACCCCCGAGTGTGGCGTTAAGAACAAAATATTAAAAAATATAGATAAACTCCAAATATTAATAAAATATAATCAAATAAAGAAATAAATAAAATGTGTTATGTTATTTGTAAATATATTTTATTTTTTTTTGTTATATTTGAAAATATTTAAAATTATACGACAAATATATTTGTTTTTATTTAGCATTGTTATTATTTTTCAATTAAAATTATCATTTTTTTTTTTTTGTTTAAGATGTAAAATTTCACATATATCATGCTATATAAGTTTATGATGAATTAGTTTTGTTTCTTTTAAGCATATGGGAAGTAGGAGAATAGGAAAAAAATTGATTAAAATAATTTGTTGGTAAGCAAGCATGTCATAAAAGTTGAATTATTGTAAGATTAAATTAAATGATGTATGGTCCCAAAAGAGATAATTGAATAATGGCAATAAGGACAAACAAAAAGAGGTAAGAATCAATGAAATAGGATGGGGGGGGGGGGGGGGGGATGCATCGAGTTGAATAAAAAAAAAAAAAAAAGGTTGAATTATATAATCCCAAAAAATGGGAGTAAAAGAATAATATGATTAGAGATTTGAAAAAGTGGTTTAGGTTTGGGAAAAAAAGTGATTATCACAATGGGGGCATGTGGACTTGTGAGTGAGCCATGGATTTTTCATTGCTTTTAGAGTATCAATTCAATAATAATACATCTCTAACTTTGTCCCACATTTTGCTTTTCACTCATCCCATCTTATTTTTAATCATATTCAATCAATCCACTCTTTTTCTTTTTGGGTTATGTTTAATAATGATAGAGTATCAATTTTTCTCTAAAATCAAGGGAAAAAATGGTAAAATTAACCAGCGATAAAAAAGAAAATGGTTTTACAAATACCTTGTATTACAACTAGCTATGGAGAACATGGCTATTGAAAACAAATCAAATCAGATGGTTCTATTCCTCAATCTTTCTGACTTGTTCCTACGGAAATAAGGTCGAAAAGATTGAGAAAAATCAATCATTCACAATCACTGATAAAGGATTCCTCGAAAAGTTAAGGATTAGTAATCCTTTTTAGAAATCAAATGGATTCGGTCTTATACATACGCGAGGAAGGTAATAAAAAAAGGAAATAAGATGAGTTCTTCTTTCTTTTATCACTTAGCTTAGGAGCTGTGCGAGATGAAAGTTATCCACTAGTTATGTGAGAAATTGCTATAATCACAAAGAATAATTTTTTTCTCTCCCGACCCAAATACAAGAATACTTTCTCAAAGTTTTTGGCTACTCACATCTTTTTTCCCGAAGAATCCAAGAATTTTAATTAGAGTTAACACATTAAAACGTAAAATGTTTACAACTTAGACAATTGAAAATCAAAGGCATGGGCCTCTTTCATAGTCCATGATTTTTCTAATTTTTTTTAATGTAGTAAAAACTCATGACTTTCTTGAACCCTTTCAATGTAGAACAAGCTCATGACTTTCCTAAACCCCTTTTTTGTTGGACAACTGCAATTTTAATATTTTGACAAATAAATCTACACCTTGTCGAGATATTCGAAGAATCCACAACTTTTGCAATGTCCATTGTCTACACCAGCAATCATAGTTCCCAATTTACAGAATTATAACCTACTCCACCATAAAAGTAGATCACTTGTAATAACACCTCCCAAGATTTTCACTTTTTGTCACATGTTGATAAACATTGTTGATATTTATGGTGCAACTTCCACCTACTTGACTCACTAGAAGTTCTTTAGTCATCAACACAACTCCACCACACACCTTGCATAATCGTCAAGTCAATGCATGTGTGCAAACTTGAGGAACCACAAACACAAAATCTTCTATAATGGTTAAACAGACATATCATGAGGACGAATTCTATCTTCTTCAAAGGAAGTCACGTCTTCCCTAACGAGAAAGACACCGCCAACATCTGATCTAGAGCCCCTTTGACGAACATGCTATGTTTCATATGCATAGATTTGTATTAGCACCTCCTTGACTTGCACTTACCATAAGTCGAAGTTGATTCTTCCATCAAATTTCTCCACATCAAACTTTATCGAATTCATAAAGCTTGACATATATGCTTCTCTTTCTGATGCTCTGATACCACTTGTTAGGACAACGAAACCTTCAAATATCTCCACAATGGTATGATATTGTTCACTTTGGGCATACAACCTCATGGCTTAGTTAGTTCCTTTGAAGAAGATATATTTTTTAACGTATGAAAAAAAATACTTAGTTAGTTCCCAACTCAAATAAAAATATATTTTTTAAAAAAATTTGCAACCCAACTCAATCTTAATCTAAATTGGTCGAGTTATTGGATTTTTTTGCACACTTTTACCTCAAATCCCTTGAAGTCATCCATTTTTGAAAACCGATGCTTTATTTTGGCGGTAGAACAGCATTTAAGTTTGGTTAGGGTATTTGATGTAATTTCCCAATGAATGAAGTTGCAAGATGTATGAGGTTTAGGGGTGATGGATCCATTTTAGATGGAAAGAAGGGAGTGAGTATTGGTCTGTTAATGGGCTTGGGCTTGGGGTTGGGCTTGGGGTTGGGGTTGAGAAAATGGGGTTGGTGGGTTTGAAGAAAGAAAGAAAGAAAGAAAGGGGTATCCCATAATTGTATGATCCAAGTAGAGAAAGGAGAGAGATAGATATACATACGTAGAGAAGAGAATGGTCCAAAAGGAAGAGGGTCCGATTCTGAAATAATGGGGTGTTTCCAATAATTATTAAACCCCATTGGTCCGTGTTGTACACGCGCCTTCAACTCGCGTCACGCCCTATTTCTCCATAATATCTATATGATTCCCTCTTTTGATTTCGACCTCTCCCTCGATCTAATATATTAAATTTATTTATTTATTTATTTTCATTATTTGTATTAACCCCAACACACACCCCTTCCTTCCTCGTTTTATTTTTGGAGAGAAAAAAAAAAAGAAAAAAGAAAAAAGAAAAGGTAATTTGGTTTCCCTCATTTTTCTTCCCCCCTCCTTTCCCCTCTTCCAAGAACTTTCTCTTTTTATCCCCTCCCCACTATAATCAATCAATCTCTTCTTCTTCTTCTTCTTCTTCTTCCTCCGATCCATTTTCTCAATCTTTATTCTTCAAATTTATTTCTCTGTTTTCATTCTTTTTTATTCCATTTCGATTCCTTTTCTTCTTCTTCTTCTTCTTCTTCATCACCCCCGATGAGACCTCTCCAGCCGCCTCCCGGTACAAATCCTCCTACCAATCGTCG
>JBBPDJ010000017.1:9209085-9226906 GCA_037974625.1 Cucumis cinereus
ATTTGTGTTTCTTTTATACATTGTGCGCCTTACAAAAAAAAGCCCGCGCCTTTTTGTGCGCCTTGCGCCTAGGCTCCAGAGGCCATTGTGCCTTACTACGCCTCGGGCTTTTTAAAACACTGCACATATAGTAGTCAATCATGGTCTACCGCAGATAGACTGTGATATTTTGTTATATTTGTAACTAGTTTGGTTCATTTTGCTATATTTGAAAACAACCCATAACTTCTCATTGATAAAATGAAAAGAGACTAATGCTAAAAAAATACATTAACCTTCAGAAATACTATTGAGATACAAAGAGGAGAAAACATCGAAAAACAAACACTTAAAACCTAACCAACCAACTCTAGAAAGGAAACCAAAGGTAGAAAACACATGAACTTTAAAACCATAGCGAAGGGAAGATCAATGAGCAGACAAGGTAGGAAGTCCATTAGGATTTAAAGTGTGAGGATCAAACATCAAACCACAAATCGAACCAAGTTCTAAACTGTCGCTTCCAAGCTTGCAACTACTAAGCAAAAACACAACTTCTTAAGGGTAAAACAGTACGGCTTTGTCACAAAAACATGAGAATTCCACAATAATAGTTCAATTCCCAGACTAAACCACCGAGTTAAACTTTAATTGAAGGAGAATGAGGTGGAATTGATTTCATCTACAAACCAAAATTTTCAATCAAAGCAGAGAATTTGGCAGGAATTATGGGTGACAATTCTGCTTGAACTTTTTCAACATTCTGAAACAAGGTATCAAAGCATTTGCAAAGTAAGCTTCTGAATTCTCCTCAACACAACCATCTTGTGCTAGAGAATCCATAATATCCTCACTGCTTACCCTAATATTTGAATCTCCATCGGAATTGTAACCAGAAAGATTATCTTTAAGAGGTGGATGGCTATTAACTTCTTTAACAAAAGAAATATTTGAGATTAGTTGAAGTGTGTGTAAGCTGACTCGGACACTCACGGATATTAAAAAGAAGAACTATTTGATCTTGGGATTTTAATGTTTGATTGGTTGAATCTTGAATCAGGAGGGAAAGGATGGGGATTTTCCACCAGATGTGAATCTGCTAATAGCAGACATGTACAAGGCTCGTTCAGAGCATCTAAATTGAACTCTAAATATTTCTTAGCATATGATCGCTTTTATGATTATTATTATTTTTTTCAATTTTTCTGGTGGTAAGAAAGAGGGTAATAAGGAAATGGAGATCTTTCAATGTTCACATCCTCTTTACTGCCCTTTAAGTCAACATGTTGCGGAATGCTAGTTGGGATTTCCAATTGGACAATTAAGACTCCCTAAGGGAAGCTGATCCGCTTCATTAGGAGCTAAAACAAAACAGGTTTCCTTGTTTGACTGTATCAGAACCTGCTAGGCCTTCCATTAAGCAAGTTTATAGAGGAGGGGTAAAACAGGGTTTTCAGCCTCTACAAAAGGGTAGCTGTGGTGGTCCCTTGTTCTGACGTGGCTGGGGAGAATAGTAGTATATATTTGGGTGTTTTGTGCTAGGGTTAGTTATCTTGGTATTTGTGTATTTTGTGGATGAACCGTAGTTCGTTGGGAGAGAACATCCCTCTTATTTGGCTGAGTACTGGAAGCAACGCTTGTGCTGGAAAACTATCAATATATTTTTCCTTTATCACTTGTGTTGTGTGTTCTTGTGTTTTCATTTCCTAGACAGGAGTTTGTGAAGCCTTGCAGAACACCCTCTTCAACAAAATGAGATACCTTAAGCACATCTTTGTTATGCTTAACTTCAATCAATCTTGCAGTTGCAATATCCAAATATTTAGAAAAATCGTTTGTTTAATTGACAACTCCTGTTTGTGTTGTAGTTTGGATGTTTTCTTTGTTGAGCATTTTGCAGCTAAATATGATTATTGCATATAGGATTTCTGTCACTGACGTGTAGATTTCAGAAAATTTTGGGCTTCTATGATTACCTTTTCTGTTTTATGTACATTCTATGTCATCTCTATGGTCTACTGAAATTGCTAGCCTGAACTATGCTCAGGTTATGGCATTCACCCTCTTCTTTTAAAATTTTCATTTTTTGTTGAAGTTGATGTAAGGATGGTTTCATTTTCAGGATGATGGGTCTCCAGTCTCTATATTTTCTCTTTCAGGGAGTAATGCACAGGATGGACACTTGGCTGCAGGTCGCAATGGTGTGAAACGGCTGCGAACTGTAAGCTGTCAAGGCCTATTGTTATGGATCAGATGCATTCAAATGAGATTATTATTTTTGGTTTTTTTATGAAAAGCCACACTTTCATTGAAGTCAAATGAATGAATACAAGGGGAATTTAAAAAAAAATAAAAAACCCCGTTCTCAAAAGAAGCCCAAGAAATATAAATGAGATTATTTGTGTGTTTTCATAATTTTGATTGCTGCTATGCCTTTCAACTCTAGTTTTGTGGATTTTGATGCATTTTTTGAACTAATTATGTATTCTATACCTAAAATGGCGGGTTATTTTTGTCTTTTGGGATAAAGCCTAAAAGTACATTTTTTTTAATCAGTAATCTACTCCCCCTTGTCTGCTCATTTACCTCATTATGCTCCAAATTTTATTTCATTTTCCCTCATTTATACTGAGAATTGATAATTTCTCTGGGTTTTTCCATAAAATCTACTAAGTGATTTTTCTAGAATATCTGTCTGACATATTGATACTTCATTGACATTAATAATCTATATCTGCGTCTTTATTCAGGTTAGGCATCCAAATATTTTATCCTTTCTTCATAGTACTGAGGCTGAAACTATTGATGGTTCTGCTTCCAAGGTTACTATTTATATTGTTACAGAGCCTGTTATGCCATTATCTGAAAAGATCAAGGAATTGGGTCTAGAAGGTACCCAAAGGTATAAGCAAAATCCAAACAGAAGCTCTTCTCCAATTTTGTATTTTGCATTTTTCTCTCTGTCGGTAACATCTTTTGTGTATTGTTTTGTATTCATTTTTCAGAAGTATATTGTTTTATGTAAAATGATAATGTTAGAGGCAATGAATTTTGTTTCGAGCTTCTAAAATGGTCTGCCATTAAAATTATCTAGGATTTATTTATTTATTTTGTTCTCATTATAATTCTTTCCCTTTTTTATGTAATGAGCCTTTCTCCTATATAAGAAGGCTTTGTAACTTACAATAGTGTGTGAATACAAAATATTCTATTCCATTCAATTCTAGAGGGAGAGAATCCGTATTGGACACATGGATTAGTTCAGATATGCCTTGGAGAGAACCCTTCCAAAAAAATTAGGGATTGAGTTCCCCAGTTCTTTAGTTATCCTTATTGTTAGTTCGAAGTTTTGGGTTGTATTGTTTTCTTGGAGTCTTTAGTTGGGTATTTGGTTGTCTTGTACTTTTTAGATTCTGGATTGATTTTTTTCTGGTCTCTCTCATTGTAATTTTTTATTCAATCAACGAAAGTTTGTTTCTTTTAAAGAAAATTTAAATAAAAACATTCATGACAAATCCATTCTTCATTCGGAGTGCTTCCATTACTGGCAGGGATGAGTATTATGCTTGGGGTCTGCACCAGGTTGCCAAAGCTGTGAGCTTCTTAAACAATGACTGTAAGCTTGTAAGTATTTTGATATTTTGCACTGGGATTCTAATTAGGTGGTAGACCATCACTTCCTCCTAGCGTTCGAATTTGCTCTGCTGCAGTCAGTGTCCCCTGTTCCCTTTCAAGTTTTAGCTGTTTAACGAGCTATATCTATAACAGGTTCATGGTAATGTTTGCTTGGCCAGTGTTGTTGTCACTCCAACCTTGGATTGGAAGCTCCATGCTTTTGATGTGCTATCTGAGTTTGATGGGAGCAATGAAGCTTCAAGTGGGCAAATGCTGGTAAATAATAATATCTTTTGAAGTCTTGAGTTTTGTGCGTTGAAATTTCCTTATCTTCTCTATTGTGTTCCTTATGTTATGTTTATGAGCTGGATTTAAGAAGCAAAAGTTGAAAGTTAATTGTGGGATGTCAAGGGCTGGGCATTGACCTATATTAGATGATATTTTATATGGCCTCATTCTCAAAAAGGTGTTGACTGTTTAATTGACACTACCCTAGTCAATCTGCAATGGATGGTTTATCCATCGAAGTAGATATGGCATGAATATTTCAAGCAAGGTGTGTTGCATTGCACTGTTGATCTCCAGTCGTGGAACCTTTGTTCTGATTTTGGTTTTTGTTTACTGAGATTGCATAAGTGGTTTATTTTAGATTTTCGTTTTTATTGGTAACCCAAAACGATTCTTTGTACAGACAGTACATTAATTACAATGATTAGTTAAGAGGGTAAGATATTCCCGTACTGGTAATGTAAAAACAGTTTACAAAAAATTCAACCTAGAATACATAGAAGCGAAACAAAGACCAAATATCAAAAGGCTCTCTTTCTAGACCAACTAGAGTGGGGAATTCAACTCTAGGCTTACTAGTCCTAACCATTTTAACCTAGTAAATCTTCCATTCTGGCACTTGCAGCAGATAAAAATAATTATCCTTTCCTTTCTTTTGGGTGCGGTTGTTGCATTGCAATTTTGGATTTCTGTGTTGCATTGCAATTTTGGATTTCTGTGTTGGTAATTTGAGTATTTTCCTCAGCAATATGCCTGGCTCATTGGATCACAATATAAACCGATGGAGTTGGTGAAGTCTGATTGGGCTGCTATTAGAAAGTCTCCTGCATGGTCGATTGATTCTTGGGGCTTGGGTAAGTTTGAATTACTCCTACTGGTTGGGTTTCTAATTTTTATTGTTTTTATTCATTGAATGAATTACTTATCCTGCTGGTTTATTCTTGTATTTGCTTTTTCTTGCTTATTATATCTCACTGTATTTTGAGTATTAGCCCTTTTCATTTCATCAATGAAACTTTGTTTTCTTTAAAAAAAAAAAAAGAAAATGCATGAATACCCACACATTTGAGGGAGCTGAAAATCCTCTCCTCAACCTCAACTTTCTCCAAAATATCCACGCCTCCAACAATATGCCAAAACCCTTTGGTTGGTCTCCATTCAAATACATAACAACATGTGTTGTGCCATTAACTGTCTATCTCGTGCAATTTCCCTCTTTTCCCCTTCTCCCATTTGTCTGTATAATTAGAGGTCTCACAATACCTTCTATTTCGGAACACACTTTGTCCTCAAGATGGAAGGTAGGAAACTGTACGTGATGTCAGTGGACTATCAGGTGGTCTTCTCTCAGGTAGTTTAGCCCATTGAACTAGCCGTTCTTCCTTGCTAATTGGCAATCCAACGACATGCAACATGGGGTGACCCTTAGATCAAAGTCTTCATAAAGGTCAGGTGCACTGCAATTGTGACCCAATCATCTTCTTTAACTTCAAGATATAAAAGACTTTGTGAATCGAGGCCTTATGAGGTAATTCCAACCTATATACCACTGCCCTAATCCTCTTTTATCACCTTTTTTTTTAAATTTTTTTTCCTTTTTCTTAAGGTCCATAATACTTTGGAGATAGATTTTCACACCTCTTTTTGGCTAGAAGGTTTCAGCTTCATAAAGACTTCATTCCCCCCCTGCAAAAGGCCAACTCTCCTTTAGTTTGATCAACAAATATTTTGCATTCTACCTTGAGCCATTCCCAGATGCTCCTTCAGTGCTACTTAGGCCTTGTCTATATGCATCAATTACTATTCCAAGGTGTTGTTGGTGGTATTTTTCTCTCCTGAGTCCCTACGAAATTAAGGGAGGTGGATATTGGTCATAGACCACATTAAAGGGATGGTATTTACTGAAATATGAAATGTGGTATTACATGTTTTCCACAGTATTGTACTCACCTTCCCCGTTGCTCTGTTGCCCATCCGTTTGTGGGTGAAAAGTTGTGCTGCGTTTAGGTATCGTATCTTAGAGAGTTAAAAACTCTATCCAAAAATTACTGACAAATATTTTATCTCGGCCTGAAACAATGGTTTTGGTAACCCATGAAATCATACCACCTCCTTGATAAATATCTCGATTAATTGTTTAGCAGAATGGGGGTATGAAATGTTCATACTTGCTCAATCAACCAACTACCACCATTATCGATTCATGCCCTAACGGTATAACGGTATAGGTAGGCGCACAACAAAATCCATTATGATTTCTTCCCAAATACAATCGGAGATTGGAAGTGGAAGTGGTTGTAGACTTGTAGTAGCCCAGCTAAGTATTAGGACTTTGTCTTGTTCCTTTGACATATCAAGCAACTTTCCTTGTAAGTCTTGACGTTAGACATCATCCCCTTGTGGTATTAGTCACCGGTAAGTCGCTTCTGAACGTCTTCTAAAAACAGAATCGTGGAAGGTGTGTAAACGAGATGATATTAAATAAAATTTTTACGACAATACTAACTGTCCCTTGTAAAGCAGCTTTCCCTGTTGTAGCATAAATTTTGGGACCCCAGATGGATCTTGTTGCAGGGTGGTAATGATCTTTTGCAACTTTTCATCTTTCTGACTTCCTGCTGAACTACGGGTACATGAACGAGCGAGGGGGCTGATAGAGAGCAATTTGGCATAAGCTTCTTTTGTTTTTTTTGTTTCTCTCCCTTGTGGAGTTCTGTTGCTATTGAGCCTTAGTTTCTTTTCATCGATGAAAAGTTGTCTCTAGTTAGAAAACAAGAAAACTTACAATAATTTTTCTTCATTGTGGTTGATAGGTTGTCTCATCTATGAACTATTTTCTGGTTTGAAGTTGGGCAAAACCGAGGAGCTGCGAAATACTGCTTCCATTCCCAAGGTTCCTGTTTTTACTTGAAAAATTCTCATGGGATGTAGATTTTTCTCTTATTCTTTTTCTCAATGATTTTTACTTCCTTCCCACAGTCAACTGCATGGAATACTTTAGATTTAAACACATTTTTCTTATGTTTTCTCTTATTCAATTCTTCTATGTCTGTGCACTGCGGTTGTTGGCCTTTAAGGTGGAAAAAATGTTTAGGTGGGAACGCCAAGGAAGGAGTCTCTTATTTTAATAACATATAGTTGTGATGGATCTGGGAAGTTTAGAAGCTGCTTCTTACTCCTATGATATTGATTTTTTTTTTAAAGAGAAACTGAATTTTATTGATGAAGGAATTGAAAGAGTGAGTTTGTAGACTCCCAAAACCAAAAGTTGCATTACAAGAAAATCGTCAATTTAAAAGAAGAGAGGAAAGATGGTAATTGGTAAAAGGGTGTATACATTTATACCCATACGAAGCAAAAAAATAACAAACCCATAAATTATCAGAATGTGAGTTCTTGTCATTGAAGTTTGTCCATTTCTTTTATTCTATGTTCCATCCATTTAAAGTTTCTAAAATCCACTACATCACTGAATTTGGCAAACACAAAGACAAACGAAAAGTCTTCAAAAGAAAAATCCAACCACTTGAAGCAAACGGGCACTTGATGTAGAAGCTAACTCAGAATCTGACTCCACCTCCGATGAAGACGAACGTTTCCTACTTCGCCCACCAGACCAACGACATCTTCGAAGGAACCAACAAGCAAGAAACTGATTTCAAAATAGAGTTGGCCGAAACAGGGTAATAGATCACGACTTCAAAATGGAAGTGGACCTACCTACATTCAGCGGTAAACTTGATGTAGAAGCTTTTCTTGATCAAGAACATCGAAAATTTCTTTGAGTGTATGCAGACCCCTGATGACGAAAAGTTAAAATTAGCATTAAAATTGAAATTTGGTGCTTTAGCGTGGATGGATCAAATTCAAATCAACCTGTGTTTAATGGGCAAGAATCCAATCAAGAGTTGGCCACGGATGGTGAAGATGGTGAAAGAACGATTTTGTCGGCCAATTTTGAACAAATTCTTTACCAACAATTTCAGAAGAGCAAACAAGGAACTAGAAGTGTGGCCGATTACACGGAGGAATTCCACCGATTAAGTGCACACGAACCAATGAAAGTGAAAATTATCAAATTGCTCGATTTGTAGGCGGATTGAAGGATGACATTCAACAGCAAATGGATCTTCAATCCATTAGCATACTTCCAGCAACCATCAATGGTTTACAAAGCCGAAATCAAGTTGGATAAGAGACAGAAGGGAAGTCACTCCAAGAAGCATACATGGGAAATATCTTTTACTGATTACCAACGAAAGAATTATGATGCTAGGAAACAGGGTGAAAGCTCCATTTCAACATGGCTTAAAGAGGATCAACCACAAAAGACAAACCAAAATTTAAAAAACCAAGAAATTTTAAACAAAAAAGGAGGATCCAACCCCTACCAAAGACCGAATCTTGGCATGTGTTACCGTTGCGGCCAAAAAGTGCATTTGTCCAATGAATGTTCCAAAAGAGAAACAATAGCATATGTTGAAAGTGAGGAAAGCCAAGAAGAAATTGAGCAAAATTCCGAAGAAGATATCAACGAGTTAGGATGGATGAGGGTGACCAACTTTCTTATGTTGTTCAAAAGCTTCTACTCACTCTGAAAACTGAAATTCATCCACAAAGACACTCGCTTTTCTGGACTCGTTGTACAATTAATGATAAAGTTTGCAATGTCATCATTGATAGCGGGAGTAGCGAGAATATAATGTCATCAAAACTTGTGCAAGCTCTCAATATCAAATTAGATCCACACCCACATCCCTACAAAATAAGCTTGATCAAGAAGGGTGGTGAAGCATAGATAAGTTCCACTTGCACAATTCCCCAATCTATTGGTAATGTTTATAAAGATCAAATTATTTGTGATGTTCTGGATATGGACGTTTGTCATATTTTGTTGGGACGTCCATGGCAATACGACTTGGAAGCCTTACATAAAGAAAGGGAGAACACCTATGAATTCACGTGGATGGGTCAAAAGGTGAAGCTCGTACAACCAGTTCTTCAGACAAATTGGAATCCAACAACAAGAAACATTTGAAAAAGCAACTATTTTGTGTCCAAGAAAGTGGATGACTTATTGAAAAAGATGATAAAGAATTATGAGCCTTAGTGGTGAAAGACCAAGGGCAAACACCTACTTTGCAAGAAGACAATGAAGATATTTGAAAGTTATTGGAGGAATTTCAGCAAGTCTTGGAGACACCTCCAACTTGCCACCATTTAAGGGATATCCAACATAACATTGAGCTCATTCCCGGTTCAACTCTTCGAAATTTACCACATTACAATATGTGCCAAGAGAATTTGAGATCCTTCAAGAACAAATCAACGAGCTTCTACAGAAAGGACATATTAGGCCTAGCTTAAGTCCTTGCGTCGTTTCGGTTCTTCTAGCTCCCAAAAAAGACGGAACGTGGAGAATGTTCATGGTTAGTTGTGCCACAAACATGATTACCATAGAATACCGCTTTCCCATTCCTAGACTTTTCAACCTCTTTGATCAACAAGGATGAGCAAAGTTTTTCTTTAATTGATTTGAAGAGCGGTTACCATCAAATAAGAACCCGACTAGGAGACGAGTGGAAGACGACATTTCAAACTAATGAGGGCCTCTATGAATGGTGGGTGATGCCCTTGGCCTTTCCAATGCATTAAACACTTTTATGAGGTTAATGACTCAGGTTTTGCATTTTTACCTTAATAAGTTCTTGGTAGTCTACTTTGACGATATCTTAGTGTACAGTACTTCGTATGATGAACACCTATCACATTTGCATACTCTATTTAAAACAATTTAGGATAACCAACTTAGCATGAACCTTAAGAAGTGTTCATTCTTGGTTAAAGAAATAAATTTTTTAGGATATGTTATCAATGAATTTGGAATATCGGTAGACTCAAGCAAGATTAAGGCAATCCAAAATTGGCCTCAACCTACAACGATAAAAGAATTACAAAGCTTCCTTGATCATGCATCTTTTTATAGGAAGTTCATTAAAATTTTAGTACTGTAGCCTCACCTCTAACCGAGTGTCTAAAAAAGGGACGATTTTTATGGACTAACTTCCAAACACAAAGTTTGCTCTTTTGAAAGATAAATCATGTCGAGCTTGAGGGGGAGTGTTATAATATATATTTATATTATATAGACCCTTAATCGTAATTGTACATATCGTCTAGGGTTTCTATATTCTCTATATATATGTATTTGTACTCTTATTCAAAGTGAATAGAATAATACTTTTCTCCCAAATTAATTGACTCAAGATTGTCTCACACACCTTGCTATATCGGATTTCTCTCAACCTTTTGAGGTAGCAGTTGATGCTTGTGGTTATGGCATAGAAGCGATTCTATCTCAACAAACTCACCCAATTGAGTTCTTTAGTGAGAAGCTAAGTGAAGCAAGACCAAAGTGGAACACTTATGAACAAGAGCTCTACTCATTGGTGAGAGCATTAAAGGTTTGGGAAACTATCAAATACAAGTGACAAGCTCCAAAGAAAGCTTCCAAATACTCTGCTTAGCCCCTCTATATGTTGCCTTTGTTACAAAAAGGAGGAAACTTTGGACCATATTTTTATCCACTGTGAGTTTGCTAGAAAGGGGTGGTTTCTTCTTTTTGATACGTTCGGTATTCAGTTTTGTATGCCTTAAAAAGTGGAAGATTGGTTTAGCGAAGTTGCGGGGATGAGGCTGTTTGGTCGAAAGGGAATGTTTTATGGAATAGTATTGTTCGTGCTCTTCTTTTGGGGATTTGGTTGGAAAGGAATAGGAAAATTGATATTGTTAATTCTTTTGATTCTTTTTGGTTTGTGGTTTAAAACACAGCGTCTTGGTGGTGTTCAAACCATACCAAACTCTTTTGTAATTATAGCCTTTCCATGATTTTTAACAACTGGAAGGCTTTGCTGGTCTAGGTGTCGTTTAGGGAGGGCCTTCTTGGCCCTTGCCTTTAAGTTGTCTTCTTTGGTTCCTCTTATTATTATTATTATTATTATTATTTTTTTTTAATATACTTGTCTTTTATAAAAAAAAGGTTTGGGAAACTATCTTTTGGGCTAAGAATGTATCTTATATTTAGATCATTTATCCAAGTTTCTCAACTCTTCCGAATGGATTTTGAGATGTGTAGTTTGGCCATCCTCAGGAGGCAGATACTTCATTCACATTCCATCGGGAGACTTTTCTAAAGGATAGCATTCCTTTGGTGAAATGCTCAGAAATTCTTTGGATTTGAAGGACCTCTTGGAAGATTTCCCAGCTTTGAATAGGAAGGCTAATCTGACCTTAATTGGGGCTTCTAAAAACGTTAGGCTTGTGAACCTTGCGGAGGAGTCCTATGTCAGAGGACTGAAGGAATTAACAACTGTCTTTTTTTTTTTTAGGAAAAAACAGAGCATCGATAGTGTAACTTCTTCTAGCAAGCAGAGCACCTCTGTTTTGGCACCCGAAAAACAGAGCAAGTCGAATTACTGGATTCAGAAGAACTTTGAAGTCTTCAAGACTGATTTTAACAATCTTTGGATTGTAACAAGGTTATTTGAGTTTGATGAATGGCCTGAATTCACTACCTCTCAAATTATACTTTGATACAGAAGTTATCATCAATCCCTTGTCCGCGGAATGTGCTTTATTCCAGATCAAGGTGATTTGGAAGAGTTGATTGTCTATCCTTGGAAATGGCAAGAATGGGGTCAGTTTCATTTGAAATTTGAAAAATGGAATAAGCAAGTGCACGGTCGTCCAAATGTGGTGAAAGGGTATGGCGGATGGATTTCAATAAAAAATCTACCTTTAGACTATTGGAGCCGGCAAACATTTGAAGCAATTGGGTCGTACTTTGGTGGTTCAGAATCTATTGCTACTGAAACATTGAATCTTCTTAACGTAGCTGAAGCAAAAATCCAAGTTAAAAGAAATTTATGTGGATCTATGCCTGCCACCATAGAAATTTCAGACGAACACCAAGACAACATTTTTCTGAATTTTGGAGATATAGTCTTTGGATCCTCCGACCAAAGTTAAAGGGTGCTCTGTTTATCAAAGATTTTTCCAATCCAATTGATTTACGTCATTTAAAACAAGTTATGTTCGACGAAGAGATTGATTCATCTGGTTTGTATTTAGATTGGGCTTTCCCTGCTGCCCCATGTTATCCAATTTTTTTTCAAGAAATTCGTTTGCGTCTGCGTTTGTTCTTGAGAAAAATAAAAAAGAATTATTGTTTCAGAATTCACCGGAAAATATGGAGTTGGATTTTCTGGCTACTGCCTCTCTGCCGCCGATGAAGTAGCAAGTCAGTAAAGATACAATCAGGTTTGATGTGAACACACAAAGTGATTTAATGAGGAGAGAAAATCCGGGTGTGCCTAAAATCACACCAAGCAGTTCAAGGGTCGCTCTTGGTTTGGGCGCGAAGAGTTCTTTACAAAGTTGCTAGCTGTCAGGCCATCAACGGAAGCCCAACAGTCCTCTACAATCAATGGGGCAACTAGCGCTATTGTTTTTTCTTTTGAAAAGGAAACAGTCCATAATATTAATAAAGTTGAACTAGCGCTATTGTTTTCGACTCCCCAATCAGAGTTTCCTCGTCCAAGGTCTCCTCGGTCCCAACACCAGCCAATGTTATGAATGGCTTCATCGACAAGTTTCTCTCTTGGGCAGGGAACGGCGTTTTGTTCCTTCCTCTTCGTCTTCACCTCCTTATCTTCCTTATTCAAAACACAGCAATCCCTCATGCTCCAAAAGTCACGCTCATTTATTGCAGCCTTTCCCCAAACATAAGAGCTAGCTTTTACACGAATTTTCAAGGTTGCTCAAGCCTTATCCGAAGCACTTCACAAGGAAAGAAAAAGTTGTTCAGTCCTTCATTCTTCCTTTTCTGATTCCAACCCGTATCTTTTAGAAGCTCGTTGTTGCGTGCTCAACTGCCTCCTTCCTTCAAGAAGTCAGCCTCTACCATACAACAAAAATTTAATTTCTCAGTCTTCAATCTAAACCAAAAGTTCATTTTCAAAGACGTTTTCCTTGCTCAACTCCGCATTCATGCCTAAAAAAGAGTTTAGATTCCGAAGTTGGTTCTCTCTTCAGCGTAAGTAGTGAGGAATCGGATGACGCCGAAGGGGTTTTTGCTCAACAATCACCTGAGAATCTAGACAACTTGGGTGGAGATTTGGTTGCTCTATTTCAGAAGGATGAGCTTTCGTCTTCAAAAGTGGAGGAGCTTTCTGATAGAACCTCTTTGTCTCTTTCTAAAATTCCACCACATTTAAGGTCCATTGTTGATGATTGTGACTTAATTTTGAGTTGATCATTCGTCCTGCTTTCCTCTTAGATTTGGTTTGAAGTCGTGATTATTCAAGGTTGAAGCTGTTTGAGTTTTTGCATGACAGTAGTGGTTGGATCTGAGTTCCAAGCTTCTCTGATTCAAATTGATTTAACCCTCTTATTTTATTGATTGAAGATGAGTTCTAGTTCGGGGTTGGTGTCATCTTAGGCCTTGTCTTGTCCCCTTGGAAGTCGGGCATTTTCTCGGTTTGCAGCAGCCAAAGTTGCCTCCTTTGAAGTTCATTTTGCTTAATTTCTTGAAATTGTCTTGAATTGTTTTGTATTGGTGTTATGTTCTGCATTGTATGAGTTTGGTTATTGTTTATTTCTTTTTCTCCTTGTACCTGTTTGTTCTTTTTAGTGTTGTTGTTTTTGGGATTGTTTTTGTTCCAATTTGCCAATGTAATTTGTTCTTTCTCTTTTTCATTATATCAATGAAATGCTCTGATTCCTTTTCAAAAATACATTTCGTTGAACATGAAGCTGGTGCACTCTCTGAAATCCCAAACTTCATTTTGTAAATAAGTCATGAACTTATCCCTGTTTTTCATAGTGCAACTGAATGTGGTGAAATATGTGTGGCTTTATTTATTGAAGGGCCAAATGGCAAGTTAAAGGTTAAGGACTATAATGCGGAGTTGCAATGCACATTGATGAACTTGGCCAAAACATCATAATGGTTGCCAAGTTCAGTTAAAGTTCCTTAATTTATTGTATTAGAATTCTAAATTAGCCACCTACTATTCTAGAATGATTGCGAGCCTTTTGAACTTACATCTCATTTGACTGCTTTTGAATCTTTGAGGGATTTGTGGTATAAATTTGTGTTACTTTTTAACTTTCATCTCATTTGATTGCTTTCAAATCTTGAATGATCTGTTTTCATTGGTGGATGTGTTTTCTGCCAGTCTTTACTTCCAGATTATCAACGGCTATTGAGCTCTATGCCTTCTCGCAGGTTGAATACATCCAAGCTTATAGAAAATAGTGGTGAGCTTCCTTATTATCATGAAATCGAATATTTGGATTACCAGAATGCACCATGCATTGTTATGCTCTAACTAAAATCCCTTTGGAAATAGCTACTTCAGATATAAAAGGCCTATGGGAAAATGCTTTAAATTATTAAAAAGAATTCTTCAGGGAGCTTTTAATGTGCATCTGTAAAAGAAGGGGGATGAGATGGTCTGTAACCATTTGGACAGTGGCATCCTAAATCCATTTTAATTATTATTTAAAAAAGATCATTTACCTAATATAGTCATTGATTTTTAATTAGAAAAAAATAGTTTAGATTTAGTATGATTGTATGAACTATAAAGCAATTTATTTAACAGAATCGATGAATTTAATTTAATTTTATGCCACTAATTAATTTGTTTAAAATATAATTAGATTTTTATAACAAATAAATAAAAAATCTAAATTTCATATTATATTTCTCATTTCCACATCTAATACAATTCTTATCTTCTTCCTAAACATCTTATTCACAAAATTAAATATTTTCACTTATATATATATTAAGAGGAAACAATAAACATTTTTCATTGATGGGATGAAAAAAGACTAATGTTCAAAAGTATAAGAAACCCAAAAGGGAAATGAGAATAAAAAGTAAAAACAGAAAATTAGAATAGAGTATCAAGACATAATTGAATTATAAGGAAAACGTAAAAACATTCTAATTAAGACAAATATCCTAAATAGAATATCTTGGGAAGCTTTTATAAAGTGAACACTACGATAAGGCCTTAAGATGAGATGAACCAAACCGATCAACCTTTCGATCTACCTATGGAAGAGGCGAAGAGCCTCGCCTTGTTGTGAAAAACCCTCTGATTGCATTCAAACCATAATTCAGAGAATAACCCTTTGGATATTTCATTTACAAATGAAATTGTTTCTTATCCAAAAAGGAAAAAAAGAAAAAGAAAAAAGTGGAGCCATTTGGGAAAAGAAGCTTTATTAAACAACAGAGGTAAAGAGTCTTTTAGAGAAGAATCATCAACCTAAGTATCAAACCAAAAACGATTATTGTGCCAGATCCTAACTTAAACGTTGGAGAAGATTCAAACTGTGGCCAAATTTTAGAAATACTAATTGAAGGACTTCCAAACTTCTACCAAACTTTCCTGAAGTATGCCAATTTCAAGAAAGCTGCAAATCACCTTGCACCAGAGGAAGCTATGATTAGACGTGAATTTCCATCTCATTTAGTCAAGAGACTGGTTTGTAATTGCAAGACCACCATGACCATCATCAACTTGGGATTTAGAAACCATATCCCATTTAACTAAATGGACCCTAGGCTTATCTTTCATAAACCCCCTAGCAAGAGCTTCATGGAACTACAAGCTTAAGGAGTTAGGACAACACCCTTCTGTCCAAACAACTGTCTAAAGTAATTCCACATTTTTCAGCAAAAGCACAATGGAGTAACAAATGCCTGATCGATTCTTCACTATTACAGCACATCACACACATTCAGGTAAAAGTCAAGCTTGTGAGTCTTCTTAGAACCATATCAAAGGTGTTAATATCACCCCAATTTTGAGAATTAAAGTCTTCCTTAACCAGCCTTCTTTTTTGACAAATACCCTCCAAGGCAGAAATTACAGTAAAACACCCAGATTTATCCAGCTTCCACACTAAAGGTCAGAGCAAGATTTCTTCTCAAAGTTTTTCCAAGGGCTGTTTAGCCCTTTCTAATTTCCACTAGAATGGAGTTTGTTTTGCGCATCCAAACTATAGAGCTATTTTATACCCAAAAGTTCAAATTTGTGGATGCGAAAGTTGATGCCCAAAGTTTCTTAAAACAGCAGCCTGATGGTATTTAAGAGATCAGAAATATCTCCTTTCTTATGGGAGGAAAAAAAGATGATGTCTTTGAGTAATTGCCAGTGGTGAACGTGCAAAGGATACATTGCCTACACTAAACTGTGCCTAAACGATGCATGAGACTAGCATTCCTGAGCAGTCAACCACTAACACATGTAATGACCCTTTTTTCTTCAATAGGAACTGAAGTGATATTATAAAAACAAATTGAAATCAAGCCCTTTAAAGGTTTTCTTTCCTTGTCCTAGTTCTCTTTGTAGTGATTGGAACCTAAGACTCAGAAGATGAGTTGAAAAGAAGTTTTATTTTCCTCTGGGGGGGGTGCTGATTCTGTCTTCTTTTTGTTAAAGATAAACAAGAACTTCTCGTTGATGATTAGAAAGTGATGAGGAGAAAACAGTAGTAACATCTTAAATCCTGCCACCTAAGTAAGAAAAAGGCCTTCCATCTACTTGTTATTCAGGTAATTAAAATAACAAAAGAATTATTCAAGATCAACATTCATGCCTCCCACACTTTCCCTTCTTTTCTGTTTCATTTTTATATTAAGATTTTTTATTATATATCATGTGTGTTATTTTGCACTCTTGTCTCATCATTGAGAGTTATTTGCTTTTTTGTTTCGTTTTTGTATCTGCATTTCTTATTCTATCTTCAACATTTGGCTTGTTTTAATTATGGCCTTTGCATTTGTTGATTAATTTGCTATCTATGGATGATAGAGTATTTTCAAAATAAGTTGGTGGACACTATACACTTTATGGAAATTCTTAGTCTAAAGGATAGTGTTGAGAAGGATACCTTCTTCCGGAAGCTCCCAGTTCTAGCTGAACAACTTCCTCGTCAAATAGTACTGAAAAAGGTACTTCCAAATTACAGTATTTCTTTTCTTGTTGTGCATGGTAAATGTCTCATTCTTTTGTCATTCTACAGTTGCTTCCTTTATTAGCTTCCTCCCTTGAATTTGGTTCAGCTGCTGCCGCTGCCTTGACCGCATTGTTAAAAATGGGTTCTTGGCTTTCAACCGAAGAATTCAGTGCAAAGGTTATTTCTTTGTCTTGATGTTTTAGTTTGATATTATTCTGTTCAAACAATGTTAAAATATCTTTTCCTTTAAATTTTTGTTTGCTTGATCTTTACTTTTATCTGGCATGGATTTGGTCCTGGTCTATTACTTTTTTTTTCACTTGGGTTTGGCCACTATGATGTTTAGGTTCTACCTACGATTGTGAAACTATTTGCCTCCAATGATCGAGCTATCAGAACTGGACTCCTGCAACATATTGATCAGTTTGGTGAATCATTGTCATCCCAAATGGTTGATGAACAGGTATGAGGTCAGGGACAGTTACTGCATGTTTACAATGAAACTCGAGAATGTTCATCTTTCAATGAAAAGTTTGTTTCTGGTTAAAAAAACAAAGAATAATTATTCCTAGGCAATATCTTAGTTGGAAACTCTTTATGAAGTGGGATATTTGTGGGCTTCCCTTATATTCTTTTGTTTTTTCTCAATGAAAAAGACGCTGTTTCTATAAAATAATAATAATAAAAAAAATGAAACTAGTTTTTTTTGGTGAGAAGAAAATGATTTGGATGAGTATTAGATGATTTTTCCACTACCAATTGAAAATACATTAACTTGCACTTAGGCTGGATTTCAAGAACGAAACTAATAGTCTTTATAGGGATGTGGTGGGGGGGGGGGGGGGGGGGGGGGGGGGGGGGGGGGGGGGGGGGGGGGGGGGGGGGGGGGGGGGGGGGGGGG
>JBBPDJ010000017.1:9227006-9239617 GCA_037974625.1 Cucumis cinereus
GGGGTTCAGAGGGGTGTTCTTTCGGTCTATCCCCCCCCCCCCCCCCCCCCCACACACACACACACACACACACACACACAGCTCTCTTTCTTGAAATTTGTTAGGCATGAGCGGAAGAGATTTATCACAAGTTACTTTATATCTGTATGCATACATGTATAGAATAGCACATGATTATGTGCACCTGCTCTCACACAAGGAATGCTTCGACAATGGTTGATTGGATCCTTATATGATATGGGGTGGGGTTATTTGATGTAATTTTCTTAATTGTTAAGGTTTAGTTTCCTAATTGTCTTAGTTAAAGTTTTAGTTTCCTTTTTAGTTTTAGGTTTGCAAAACCTATGGAATTAGGCTAGAAAAAGGCCTCTTCTCCATCCTTTCAATTCATTCAATAATAGAAGTATTTTGTTAAAAGAAACAAATTTACCAAGATTTGAGTTACATCATTATTAGTTGTCTTAGTTTATATTTATGAATTCATTGAATTGTATCGGTTGTGTAAAAGATGCTGTGATATCTACATAACCAATTTTATAATCTCATCTTCTTTTACCTAGGTCTATCCCCATATTGCCACCGGGTTCTCTGACACGTCTGCTTTTCTTCGTGAATTGACCCTAAAATCCATGCTTGTTCTAGCTCCCAAGGTACGCATATATCACTTATTATTATTCTTAATGTTTTCCAATGATATTTTTAGGTGATCATAATTTCCTTTTTCTTTTTAGTTAGTAACTCGATAGTTTAGAAATAAGCAGTCAAACAAAAGAAACAACCTGAAGGCCATGAGTGCTTTACTTATTAGTCTACTTGAGATTTTTATCTTAATTGGAATGGTTTAATTTTTTCATTATAATTTAGTATCGATTGTGTCTTTTCTTTTCTTTTTTCCTTTCGTTTTTTTTTTCTTATTTGTCTTTCGTGGATTATTTTAACTTTGAGAGACTATGTCAAAAAAAGTTCTCTTTATTTTCGAGAAAACAATTCATGTTATTCACGATCAAGTTTTGAGATGATTTGAACTGGTATGGCAGCTTTCTCAACGCACTATTTCTGGGTCATTATTGAAGCATCTTTCAAAGTTACAGGTACTGCTTAAGCCATTTGTTGCTACAATTGGTTCTGCTTCCATTTGTTCATCCTTTTTTTCTTTTGGGTGTATGCACGTGCGTATATTTTTCTCAATGATAGGTCCCAAAGAACCCTTTACATCAAAATGGATAATATAGATAAATCTCTTGGCCAAAACGCCACTAACCGACCAAATATCCTATACAACTTTCATATCTTTACCCCCTCCCCCCGCCCCCCCCCCTCCCTCTGTAACAGAACCCTATCTGTTTGTTACTTTACAAGGTCAGACGCCTATTGCATTTTTCTTATATTTCCTGTATAACTAAATCTACTAAATAAGGCTTAACTTCCTCCCAGCATACATAAACTGTATTGGTGGCTTCACTTTCCGACCACCCAAGCATTATTATTCCTTTGTTATTTGTTCAACTATTTACTGAGAACACTTTTGAGTCCTACAGGTTGACGAAGAACCAGCAATCCGAACGAATACGACCATATTACTTGGGAACATTGCAAGTTACTTAAATGAAGGGGTGAGTATTTATGTAAAGTTGCTTTGCTGGTTCTCTTACAGCCATCAGTCAACAATCGTGTTGAAGTGCTTAATTTTTAGTTTTTTTTGTGTTGATGATGTTTGCGAATGTACTAGACTTTCCTGGTATTCAAAAGTATGCTTTCTTTTCTTTAATGTCTGATCACTTATCCTCGTGTTTTTTCTTTATCCTTATATGATATTTCTGATAACCTCAAAAAGAACTCTTACTGTATTTTTTTTTTTTTTTTTTAAAATTACATTTGAATTTATGTTAGTCTTTCATTCGAATGACATCTTTGCTTGGAGTTTCTAGGAAGACTTGAGAGATTCATTTCTTTTTCTTGTTTTAATCATCAGAGATAAAGGATGTATGGTCATAAAAAGTTTGGGATATTCTGGTTTGGACATATTTTTTTTTACTAGTGTCAATTATTTCTTAAATGTAATAGCTATCCACTCTTCATAGTTGTATCATCATTATATAAATATAGGTCTAATTCAGTGGTGCACAAAATTGCTTTTTTCTATTGAAATAAAATCTGATTGAGCTCAAATCTAAATGCAGACAAGGAAGAGAGTTTTAATTAATGCCTTCACTGTCCGTGCACTGCGTGATACATTTTCCCCAGCCCGTGGTGCAGGTATAAGTGTCTTTTTTTTCCTTCCCATTTTTGTTTTTATATTCGGTCCATTTAAGTTTCTCAGTTAAGGACCAATGCCATTGCCCATTTTATTTTAATTTTTCAGAGATTTGTCGTTAACTGTTTAATAAATGATGCTATATTTCTTTAATTTTAACTGTCAACGTTATCATGACAGGCATAATGGCATTATGTGCTACAAGTGGATATTATGACAGTACAGAAATTGCAACTAGGATTCTTCCTAATGTTGTTGTGCTTACGATAGATCCTGACAGGTTTGTTATGATCGAAAATTTCAAACTGTTCTGAACAATGGACCTCATAATACAGCCCCTCTCCCCCCACCCCACCCCCACCCCCACCTCAAAATGGGGAAAAAATAAAAGAAGAAAAGAGAAAGAGAGAGAGAGCAAGATGTTCACATCGCTTGAAATATCTTGTTCTTATACATATCTTGTGTTGATTATGTCAACCCTCAGCATTGTGATATTCACTAACATGTGTCAAGGAATAAGGATCTTATGTTACATACGTTATTTATTTCCTTTCATTAGTATTTAATTATTCTCTTTATTTAATATCTCGTGGGTGCTTTGTGAAGATTTTGGAGGCAATTTTTGTCGCGATTGAGCCTCAAACTTCTGAGAAGAGAGGTTGTTTGTGTTTTTTCCTCTGTGTGGAAGGTGAAAATTTCCAAGAAGTTTAAGATCTTTGTGTGGTAGGTTTTACACAAGAGTTAACACCTTAGATAGGCTCTTGAGCAAAGGGTTGTCGTTGGTCGGACCACATTGTTGTATTCTTTGTAGGAGAGAATTAGAGAACCTGGACCATCTTCTATGGACAGGACCTGTGATTTTGCTCGCGCTGTTTTGGTGTGGTTTCATCTAGGTGTTTGACTTCCCTTTTGCAAGTTCACTGTGTTGTAGGGACTAGGGAGTCGATTGAGGAGTTCCTCCATCCTCCTTTTCGATAGAATTTCAATACATATGGAACTCTTAGCATCCAATTAGGACACTAGACTGTAAACCGTCGATGAAAAGAATTATAACTGAACTAGAAATGGAAGCAATTATTTGAACTATGATTAGGCTTTATACTTTTATGTTACACCCACCGGCCGTGGAAATACTTTTCCACTTCAGACTTATTTGACACTCTAGCATTGCATGGGTAGATAGCTAATGTGTTGGAGAAAGATGAGACGATTGATGGATATTCTAATAAAATTTCTTATTACATGGGACCTTTTTACTCATTTCACGAAGTTGGGGTTTTAGTTAATTTGCTCTTCTTCAATAAATATTCTCATTTGGTTATCAATTTATAATCATACAGTCTAATAGTTATTTGGAAGTTCTAAAATATTTTCATTTTATATCAGTTATCTCAAATCTGTATATATTCAGTAATGCCTTTGTTCTGTCACTTTTCTTGTTGATAGTGATGTTCGGACAAAGTCCTTTCAAGCAGTTGATCAGTTCCTACAGATACTAAAGCAAAACAATGAGAAGGTGTGTAATGCACATTTAGTTCAAGATTGCATTTACTTTGTTAATCTGGTTACTTAGGTCCCGTTTATTTCACAGGTTTTTCCATGAGATTTCATACAAACATTTAATATCCTTGTTTGTTTCATAGAATTTCACTTTTTAAAATCCAGAGTATTATTATTATTATCCAGGGAACTTTAAAACTTACCTAACATGGATTTTTTAATACCCTGTAAAAGTATGAGATTTTTATGTTTGGGAGATGAACAACAAAAATATAGCTTAATTAGTTTATAAATTAATCTAAACTATTTGCTAGTATTAATTTTAATTAATTATTAAAAATAAATATATTATCTTTTTCTTAATAAATTTCAACTAATATTTCCGTTAATATTTTATGCTACCTTAACTATTTAATTTAAAATATTATTGTTAATTATTAATATTCTAATTAATTTATATTAATTTAATTATTTTTAGTAATTAATTTAATTTTGTTTAGTTAAAAGGTTTTTCTTTATTTTTTATTTTATTAGTTTTTCTTTATTTTTTATTTTATTAACTAAGTAACTAATTAACATAACAATAAATGATTTTATGTTAAATTTAATTGATCCCTAGCATTTAATTAAGTAATTATTTAATTTTATTTTTACAAATAATTGAATTGAACACAAATATTTAACTTTCAAACATTAATTATCCTACACATCCAAACACGAACATTAATTATCCCAGACATTTGAAACTTAGACATTCAAATCCCAGATATTTGATATCTATACCCATGGAACAATATCTGCGATTTAAATGGCCCCTTAAAGGCTTTAGATTCTTGGGAATAGTAGTCTATCTTCCATATATTTGCTTGATCATGTTTGGAGAACAAGTTGAGCTGCTGCTTTTTGAGAGACAGCTGGTGTTTTTTGTTTTGTTAACCAACATGCTCTCTCGTGTGTGCATGCACAATTTCTGTACATTTGTTGTCTTGGAATTAGATGCAAGAACAATAGTTTTCTATTGACGAGAATACAATGGCACATAGCTTGCCTAATCTTGGGAAGGGAAAAAATAGGGGAGTCCATAGTAATCAAAAGCTGGTCAGCCTTTTAATTAGTGAATGTGTTGTGTTGACATGTCTTCTATGGTTTACTCTAGGAAATTTCAGGAGATACAGCTGCTGGAGGTCTGAATATCCCGTCTCTGCCAGGAAACGCTAGTTTGCTTGGGTGAGTTGATTTAAATATCCTGTCCACACCATCTCACACACCAATTCCGACACCACCCCCCAATTTACATGTGGTTCACCACCTAGAGGACTTGCACTTTCTGATGTGGTGGGTGAGGCATATGGCCAAGTCTTTCATATAGTTATTTTTTTGGATTTCCTGTCCAAAGTTTATTGTATTATGTGTCTATATATCACTCAATGAGAACCTTTGGTTCTAATTAGATGAACCTTTTACTTGCTATTGTCTATCCCTATTGTGATTAATACGCTACTTAATTGAGCCTTGAGTTCATTAATAGCACGATGGATTGGGATGGTCATATTGTTGTCACGGGGTTTTGATTGATATACAAATTTGAAATAGTGGTCATAAATATACTCTTAAATGTGTCATCTCTGCACAAAATACATACCAATCTATTATCCACCCTGATCTCATGTTTATGTGCAGATGGGCAATGAGCTCCTTAACTCTAAAAGGAAAACCTTCTGAACATGTTTCTAGCTCTCCTGTAAGCTCTAATGCACCTTTAGCTGCTACAAGTTCTGATTCCATCTCAGGTACTTTTTGTTTTTTTGTTTTTGCTTTTTTCTTCTTTTTTTTTTTTTTTTTTTTTTTGAAATTATGCAGATGTCTTCAATAATCCTCCGCCATGCTAATGTCTTTTCATGTTGATTGGTGTCGGACATTTGAATGTTTGGTTGTTTTTCTTTTTTTCATATTTGATAATATAGGATGGGGTTTTCATCTGCAATAAAATATACAAGATGTTGGTGTATTCTATTAAATCTTTTCTTGATTTTATGTGAATGTCTGTCAGCCTGTCAGGATGTGCTTGACAAACTTTTCACTGTTCATTGTACGACTAAGGAAAGAAAAATATATACTTTTGAGAATATCGAAACACAATTCACGAAGCACAAACTCTAGTTATTTGATGTGTTCCTAACACCACTTTTAGGACAATGAATTAATTATTTCCGTTTATCTTTGCAATAGGGTATTAGACCATTATCTATTTACTTTTAGTCTTTTATGTAACTAACTTCTTTTATTTCTTGTCTTCATATTGTTTGTTACTAAATTTATAATTAAATATTCCAAATCTTTTTGAATTTGGATATAGTGAAAATGTGTTAGAACTAGAAGTAAAATGCATATAAGGCATGACTTATTGGTTTAGACTAGACATATAACATCGACCAAGAGGTCCAAAGTTCAAATGCCACTCCACATATTTAAACTAAAAAAAATCAAAGATTATAAAAAGTTATACCCACATTTGTTGATGCCCAAGAAAAAGACGATGTAATGTGTGGTTATATTATGATCATCTTATATCTTGAGAAGTGATGAAAGAAAATACAGTTCAGAATGAATGCATTTGCTATAATAGGATATGTATTTCATAGTGTATTTATGAAAGCCAGTATGTAGATCTCAGTGGTAAGGGATCTACTCTTCTTTTTGAGGCCAGATTTTCAGATATTGATTCTCACATTTATTTACTAAGAAAAATGGATTTCACTGAGATCAAATGGTTAAATAACTAAGAGCCTAGTACGTCACGATACCAACTTTTTTCACTTTTAATGCTTGTGTTGTCTTTTACTTTTTTAGATGTGTCAATGATCAAAATTTAGCACATTCATCTTACCGTCAACTTTATTATTTCCATATATCTTCCAGTTGACAATGCGCCAACTACGGCACCTGTAAGGGTAAGCTCGAGTTTTGATTTAACTGAACAACATGCAACTGAATCGCCAACATCTACTGATGGCTGGGGAGAAGTTGAAAATGGAATTCATGATGAAGATGAGACTGAAAAGGATGGGTGGGATGAGTTGGAACCTCTCGACGAGCCAAAGCCGTCTCCAGCTCTTGCAAACATTCAGGCTGCTCAAAAGCGACCTGTATCTCAACCTGTCTCACAAACAAAACCACCAAGTAATGCCAATTCATTTAGCTTTTCTAGATCCTGGCTCAATGACACATAATAACCCATTTTAGTTCTTTCAGGTTCAAGAAGTACAGCCCGGCCAGCTAAAGAGGATGACGATCTTTGGGGTTCCATAGCTGCCCCTGCTCCAAGAACTGTCTCAAAACCATTGAATGTAAAATCAAGTGCACCTGTTGATGATGATGATCCTTGGGCTGCCATTGCTGCTCCCGCACCTACGACTCGAGCCAAGCCATTGTCATCTGGTAGGGGAAGAGGAAGCAAACCAGCTGCTCCAAAATTAGGGGCACAAAGGATGAATCGGACATCGTCTACTGGTATGTGATTGCATATAGTATAAAACAAAAGAGTGTTTTCAAGATTCAAGTTGCCTGCAATTTTACTTTCCATTGTTTATTAGAGTAAAATTGGTCATTCCCTCCATGAGTTGTATCTTAACCTTGATTCCATACATAGTTTGATCTATAATAGCATTCTTTATAGTGCAGCTTTCTTTCCTTTTCTTTTTCACTTTTGAAGGAATATGATTTTGACAATGGTCGGATTCCATTGGGGGAGACATTTTCAAGCTGTAATAAACTTTATTCTTTTTTTGTTTTTAGATTGTCAAAACATTTTATTTGATATGTATCTTTCGATTTTATATTCAAATTAATGTACTCAAGGTAGATCAAATAAACATTGAAAATTAGATTTTTGCATCTAAAAGACAGCCAATTCCATTAAATTCCATCAGATTGACTGTTCCAATTTCTTTTATGTTTCTACCTTTTGTTTGGATATGTGTGTAGTGGAGTACTACTCGTTAACAGTGCACGTGACCTATGTGCTTTGCTTTCATTTTATTAGTTAGATGGATTCTTTCTGATAACAACTTTTTTGTTAAGTGTCTTCATTTTCATATGATTAATTTGTCTCTCAATTGTTGTTTAATGTTGTTTAAGATCAAACCAATAAATAGTTTTAAAATGGAATGCCAGAATGATTGCTAGACAATCCTACTTTGCAGCTGTTTAGGAAAAAGAATTAACTATACTACGTTAGTCTACCATCCAGAACGTAATTTTCTGAGGTAGAATGTAATAGATGCTATTTAGATGCATATGTTCGGAGCGAAGGTAATTACACATATTGAATTGGTAGGGTGCATTGACTCCTTCAATATATATGTGAGATGCACATGCCAGAAAAAAATACTTGCATTTCTTGCATTTACCTACTAAAAAAATAATTGAATGGAATGCAAAATTGAGAGAAAATACAAAATAATAATAATAATAATGGAATGAAAATAGTAAGATGAAGTCATCAAGAGCTTTGCTCAATTGGCCCCTGTATGTAGTTGAGAACTAAGAGATCTCGGGTTCAAATTTCCACCTTGTACTTAAAAAATCTTTAAAAAGAAAATTAATATGATGTATAATGCATTCTTTCTTGTAACTTCACTGCAGATATATAATAGCATTACGAGAAAAAGTATTGCAATATGTAAAATGATAATTAGAACTACAAGATTTCAGGTGCATTACACGTGTTTCGTAACTTCATAAATCACATATCAATTACTACCAAATCAACTTCGTATCGGACCTTTGGATGTGCTCTTGGTCTTGCTCTTGCTCATATTGATGCTTATAAATTTTCTTGGATCGAACCCAAAAACCTCTTGATTTGATCAACCTGGTCTTGGGTGGGTGGATCAAACGCACACTCGACGATTAATGAAGATGTTCTAAAGTACAATTTTTACGTATCAACCGAAACGTCGATGGAATGCAAAAGATTTTCAAGAGACTTTTAAAACAAACCCATTTACAAAAGTTAAAAAACCAGAAAAAAAAAAAAAGAAGAAGAAGAAGACAGAATCCTACCTTGAAAATATATGATTGGAAACATGCAACGAAATTGAGATAGGAGAGATTTTCTAACCGTCCAAAACTCAAATAATTTGTGCTATTTAAGAATTCCAAAAGGTTTATTGATTAACATTTTATATTAACCGATTTAATTATTATTACTTTGCATAGAAGTTAGATGGACTACAATTAGTATAATTAGTTAATAAGGTATTTATAAATCATCTATTTTTTTTTTTCCAATTAGCATAATTTCAAATTGGACAAGATGAAAGACAAAAATGAATTTCTAATTATTTGCATTTTAGAAGTTGGATGAGTTTTTGGTTTCCTTGAGCTATGAATTGTTCATAAGACACAATTAGCCTAATCAATTCATAAGGTATTTGTAAAATCATATAATTTCTTCTTCAATCAACATAAAAATAGGCAATGGACATGACAAAATTGTCATCTCTCGACACATTTCGCTCCCAAACCTCATACATACACAGAGCATAAACTTACAAGGTTAAGCACCACGGCACATGATGCAAAGCTTCTGGGTGTATGACGATGGGTCTCAAGGACCTATATCATTATAAACTAAAAAATCTGCAGTAAATGGATAAATGTTGGATGTCTTATCCTAGTAAGGCTGCGAATACAACTCACCTTGTTTTTTTTACATGAGATGTAAATGTTGTAAACAATATGAATAGTAACTTAGGAGCATTTTCGTATTTTCATGTAGTTTCTCTGTTTTAGCTTTGATTTGGCTTGTTTTTGTTTCTTTGGCTCCCAAATTGAATTTTCATGATTTTTTTCTCTAAAAACACTAACAAAATACATTAAATCTAATAAAAAAAATTCTAAATAAGAAGTAAAAATGAGTACATTCTAGATGTTTATCACCCCCAAAAAGCGAAGGAGTTCCAGTTGCCGCTCGAGGTTGACATCTGCCACAGGATTAGTTTCTTGAATAGTGTGAAGCTTTAAGCTTTAATTGGTATTAAGTGGATTTGGTGTTTGAAAGTAACTTGTTTAATTATTAAACCAGCTTTAATTTTGAGTAAAAGATAATCTATTTTAATAAAAGATAATTATTAAACCATCTTTAATTATTTAACGATCTAGTCTTATACAAAATTATTATATAGAATGCCCTTACTTGTATATGTCCATGTGAACGATTTGAATTACACTGTTTGTAACATTTACAAAGTGGGTCATGTCCATGATGTTTTTCATGATAGGACACCCAACCTTATTCATCTACTATATACCATTTAGACTTTGTCAACATGCACGTCATTTGTAACGTTTACAACATGGTTCGTACCCAATGTACTGTACAAAAATTTTGTTTAGGCACTTATCATCAAATGTAACTTAATTTATTTCTAGAAAATTCAAATATATCAAATATACCTTCTTTTTTTTCTTCCAAGCGTCTCATCCATTATTATTTTCGTTTACTGTTAACAACTTTCCAATTATTGAAGAAAGAGATACTTTATTTACACGTGTCTTTTTGATATTATTATTATAATATATTTTTATAAAAATAAAATTGAAGGGTAAAAAGAGCTTCAAAAAAGGTAAATTGGGTAACTTTTGAGTAAAAGATAGATAAGACCATGTGAAATCTTAAAGAAAGAAAAATTAACGTGAAAAATCCTCCACCTATATTTAAAAAATGTCCTTGAATTTGTATTTTTCAATAAAAAATTTTAAAGATAATTATGAACAATTTTACCATTTTTACGTTGATGGGAAAGAAATAGGATGTTTTATTTAAATAAGGTTGTTGGAAAAAAAAATTAGAGATTTATGGTGGTTTTGAAAGTATTTATGAATTTAGTGTTGTTTTGGAGAGGTCCGGTCTCCGAACCTCCAAATAGTTTGCAATTTTTTTTTAAGAAGGATAAAAGAGGTTCGGTCTTCAAGACCAAGACCGAACCTCCAAATTTCATACACTTCTTCACAAAAATAGAAAATAAAAGAGGTCTGGTCTTCAAGATCGAACCTCCAAATACTCTTACAATTCAAAACAAAATTATAAATGTATTTGCCCATGGCTCCAATCCAAAGCAAACAAACCATTGGTGACGTGTTCCATTCCTCCCTTATCCACTGACATGTGTCATCCCTCTTTAAAATTCTTTTGGTAAACTTGTTATTAAAATTATAGTTTTAAATTTGTCAATGAAGCAAATTTTGTTAAATATTAAGATTAACAAAATTAATAATTTGAATGATTTTAAAAGAAAATAAAGAAATTAAATGGATTCATTTACAAAATTTAAGAGTTTAACGAAATTGCAATTTTTATTTAAACAAAACATAATAGAGAGTATAAAAAGACACACTTATGATAAGAATTATAATTGTTACAATTATCACTTCAAAATTAAATTAAAATAATATTTTTCAAAAGTTATTAATGTGGTCGAAAATTGGTTTCTATCTCTTTTTTAGTACGGTTTTTTTAGTGTGAAAAGGTAGATTTCATGTTTTCACGTTTTGTTTTAAGAATCATGGTTGATCATTGAGGTTCAATATCTAATATAGTAACAATTAAGCTATACTCATTTTGGTCTCGTATATTATACATTTTAAAACTCCATTGATTATTTTCTTATTATTTATTTATACTTAGTTTGATGTAGTATCTAAATTTAAGCATTTCTCGATTCTAATTTAAGTATATAGTTGGTTAAATTTATATGTTATTTGTAAGTTGGGTTGCATATATGTTAACATATAGTTATCTAATTTAATAATGTTGACAGATTTGAATTGAATAAGATTATAAAAATTTGGGGTTTAGATGAATCTACTTTGTAAAGGGGATTATTATTACAAATGTAAGGAAAGAGCCTCCAAAATTTTAACTTTGGCACTAAGAAGACATATAGTATCTAACAAATTGTAACATTTTTTAAATTTTGCCTCATATAGTAATTCTTCTTGTTTTTATTATTTTTAAAAAAATAAAGTTTGTATTTAACTATAATCATGAGTTGTTTTTTTGAGTACAATGCATGTGGAGAAATTTCAGCATCAAATGATTTATGTTATTAGAGCTAAACTCATTAGAAATTCTTGATTTATGTCATTATAAATCAATATGCGTGGATTGATTTTGAACATTTTTTTCTCGAGTATCAACAAACACAAACAGAGTATGCAAATCCAAATCATCTTTCACATGATCCACAAGTCATTGAGATATGCAATAATAATGCGAGGTACATGGAGGAGATACATTATATGTATGATGTATCTATTGTACCTGCACCAGTTCATAGATGACGTGTTCGAGTGGAAGAACCTGAACTCGATGAGACTGAACAAAATGTAGAAGAAATGTCTCACATGACACAAGCACAAAGCCAGACTGGTTATGGTAGTTTGACGATGATGATGCCAGCATTTGGCCCAAGGTCATTTGCTTCAGTAGCCAGTACATGATATTTTGATTTAGGGGCCGATCCATCGTTTTCATACATGGATGTTGATCCATCAAATTCATACATGTATAGACACGAACGCGGTCGTGGAGAACATAAAACATCTTTACATTTAGTTACAAGTTACATAATCTTAATTTAGTTACAAATAAAATGAAATTTATTTAAAAATTAAAAAAAAAAAAGAAGAAAAGTTACAAAATCTTAATTTAGTTACAAATACAAAGAAATGTAGTTAGATTTTAAAAAAATGGAGAAACGTTACATAATCTTAATTTTAGTTACAAATACAAAGAAATGTAGTTAGATTTTAAAAAAATGGAGAAACGTTACATAATCTTAATTTTAGTTAC
>JBBPDJ010000017.1:9245404-9295020 GCA_037974625.1 Cucumis cinereus
TTAATAAATAAAATCATGTTTGTTATCATCAAAACATTGATTAATTAATTAATTAAAATTAATTAATTTGATATTAAAGTCCAAAAAGCCAACAGTTTTCAGTAACACAAGTTTATTGGTTATAAATTAAAAGTCAAGACTGATAGACTAGTAGTGTGTTATCACTAATAAACCAATAAGTATTGGTGTTAGCGATCTATCATTGATAGTGTGTTATCAAATGGTACAACTGTTATATTTCTTTCATGGAATCATTATTGATATAAAAGAATCGATGATAGTCTACTATCATTGTTAGACTTTTATAATCCTTGATAGAGTTATAATAGTTCCACAAGAACATCAATGGACCTATCATTGATAATGTGATATATATGACAGACTTTCATAAAAGAAGTTTATCAATGATTGAAATTAAAAAACCAGTAATTTCATGGCTTCAATGGGCTCTTTAGAATTTTTCTATAATAAAAAAGGTAAATTTTGCTAAATTTGCAATTATTAAAAATAGCAACCTTGATAGACTCTATCACCCTGATTTTTGCAATACTTTAACCTCATTTTGCTATACATGCAAATAACCCAAATACTATTTTAACATAGAGAAAAAGATGAAAAGTTTAGTTGGTAGATATGTAAAAAAGAGAGGGAGAAAGAAGGGAAATAGAATTAAATAAATATTATTATAGTGTAGAAAAGAGGAGATGGTATGTATAAAGTAAGTAGAGAGATGATAGTATAAGCTTTTCTTTTGTGCTCCCCAAAAAATTTTCTTTCACTTCTCTCTACTTTTCTTCAACTCTCACAAACACACTATTCAATTTTTAGGGTTTTTCACACTCACAATGGAATGTTTTATTTAAATAAGGTTGATGGGAAAAGAAATTAGAGATTTATGGTAGTTTTGAAAGTATTTATGAATTTAGTGTTGATTTGGAGAGGTCCGGTCTTCAAAACCAGACCTCCAAATAGTTTGCAATTTTTTTTAGAAGGATAAAAGAGGTCCGGTCTGGACCTCCAAATAATTTGCAATTTTTTTAAGAAGGATAGAAGAGGTCCGGTCTTCAAACAATTTGCAATTTTTTTAAGAAGGATAAAAGAGGTCCGGTCTTCAAATAATTTGCAATTTTTTTAAGAAGGATAAAAGAGGTCCGGTCTTGAAGACCGGACCTCCAAATAAATTGCACTCCAAATAATTTGAAATTTCAAATTATTTTTTAAGAAGGATAGACCGGACCTCCAAATTTCATACACTCCTTTCACAAAAATAAAAAATAAAAGGCACCTCCAAATACTCTTACAATTCAAAGCAAAATTGTAAATGTATTTGCCCATGGCTCCAATCCAAAGCAAACAAACCATTGTTGACATGTTCCATTCCTCCCTTATCCACTGACATGTGTCATCCCTCTTTAAAATTCTTTTGGTAAACTTGTTATTAAAATTATAGTTTTAAATTTGTCAATGAAGCAAATTTTGTTAAATATTAAGATTAACAAAATTAATAATTTGAATGATTTTAAAAGAAAATAAAGAAATTAAATGGATTCATTTACAAAATTTAAGAGTTTAACGAAATTGCAATTTTTATTTAAACAAAACATAATAGAGAGTATAAAAAGACACACTTATGATAAGAATTATAATTGTTACAATTATCACTTCAAAATTAAATTAAAATAATATGTTTCAAAAGTTATTAATGTGGTAGAAAATTGATTTCTATCTCTTTTTTAGTACGGTTTGTTTAGCGTGAAAAAGTAGATTTCATGTTTCACGTTTTGTTTTAAGAATCGTGGTTGATCATTGAGGTTCAATATCTAATATTGTAACAATTAAGCTATACTCATTTTGGTCTCGTATATTATACATTTTAAAACTCGATTGATTATTTTCTTATTATTTATTTATACTTAGTTTGATGTAGTATCTAAATTTAAGTATTTCTCGATTCTAATGTAACTTTACTTTGACCATTTATATAGTTGGTTAAATTTATATGTTATTTGTAAGTTGGGTTGCATATATGTAAACATATAGTTATCTAATTTGATAATGTTGACCGATTTGAATTGAATAAGATTATAGAAATTTGGGGTTTAGATGAATATACTTTGTAAAGGGGATTATTATTACAAATGTAAGGAAAGAGCATCCAAAAATTTAACTTTGTCCCTAAGAAGACATATAGTATCTAACAAATTGTAACCTTTTTTAAATTTTACTTCTTATAGTAATTCTTGTTGTTTTTATTATTTTTTAAAAAATAAAGTTTGTATTTAACTATAATCATGAGTTGTTTTTTGAGTACAATGCATGTGGAGAAATTCCATCGTCAAATGATTTATATTATTAGAGCTAAACTCATTAAAAATTCTTGATTTATGTCATTATAAATCAATATGCGTTGATTGATTTTGAACATTTTTTTCTCGAGTATCAACAAACACAAACAGAGTATACAAATCCAAATCATCTTTCACATGATCCACAAGTCATTGAGATATGCAATAATAATGCGAGATACATGGAGGAGATACATTATATGTATGATGTACCGATTGTACCTACACCAGTTCATAGAGGACGTGTTCAAGTGGAAGAACCTGAACTCGATGAGATTGAACAAAATGTAGAAGAAATGTCTCACATGACACAAGCACCAAGCCAGACTAGTTATGGTAGTTTGACGATGATGATGCCAGCATTTGGCCCAGGGTCATTTGCTTCAGTAGCCAGCACATGATATTTTGTTTCAGGGGCCGGTCTATCGTCTTCATACATGTATAGGCACGAACGCGATCATGGAGAACATAAATATCTTTACATTTAGTTACAAGGTACATAATCTTAATTTAGTTACAAATAAAATGAAATTTATTTAAAAATTTAAAAAAAATGGAGAAAAGTTACAAAATCTTAATTTAGTTATATATACAAATAAATGTAGTTGGAATTTAAAAAATGGAGAAAGGTTACATAATCTTAATTTTAGTTACAAATAAAAAGAAATTTAGTTAAAATTAAAAAAAATGAAGAAAAATTACAAAATCTTAATTTAATTACAAATATAAAGAAGTGTAGTTAAAAAAATTTAAAAAAAGGTGAAAAAAGTTACAAAATCTTAATTTAATTACCAATACAAAAAAAATTATTTAGAAAGTAAAAAGAAATTTGGATCAGATGTACAAATTTTTCATTTAGTTACAAATTTGAGGAAGGTAAAAAAAATTTCATTTAATTACAAAGTTAAATAAGGTATAATTTTTTCTCTCTCATAAGTCCTGGGTTGAACCAACCCAAGACTTATGAGAGGGAAAAACAAACAATACTAAAATTCTAATTATTTTGCAAACAACACTATTTTTGTAAATAAATTTTAAAATAACAATATTCATACAATTTTACCAAAGAAATACATATTTTTCTATTTTCTAAATTTTCTTAATGATGAGAGAGAAATATACACTTATCATTAAGAGAGAAAATACATTCAATATAATTTTTTTTTTTTTTCAATTTGAGAGGAATGATTAAATATAATTTTTTTTCATTTTCTTTTAGACTAAAAGAAATCACATTTAATGTGATTTTATTTTTTATTTTGTTTTTGTTGATTTTTTATATTAAGTAAGATATTTCATTATTTATTTCAAAATGTTTAAATAAATATATAAAACAAAAACATACTGATAAGTATATTTGATATGTACTCTTTCATTAGGAAAGGAAAGAAAGGGCCTAAGCACGGCAGATGCCAATAGAAAATAGCTTTAAGGTCTATAAGGAGCAGGTAATCAATTTTACGATAACTCTAATACATTTATTAATATATATTCTTCTATTTTCAAAGTTCCTTAACGATGAGTTGAGAAATATATATTTATTGTTGAGAAAATACATTTAACATAGTATTTTCTCATTTTCGGTTGGAGAGTGAACCGACATTTAATATAAATTTTTTTTTTCATTTCATCTAGAGAGAAAAAATGACATTTAATATGATTATATTTTTCATTTTTTATATCGATAAATATTTCTTTGTTTATTTGAAAATATCAAACCAATATATAAAATATATTGACAAGGATATTTGATATGTACTCAAATATCAATGGTTTTGTGTGTCAAGAACTCTCCATCTTAATCTCATCAAATACAAATGATTTTGTGTGCCCAAGAACTCTCCATATTCATTTCCAGTGTCCAAGAACTCTCCATCTTCATCTCATCTAGAACTCATGTCGTGGATTGGGTGAATGACCAATAAAAGAACGACGTCAGGAAGCTTCATCACGAGCCCGATGCCGGGATCTTCACCCTACGCCCCGTCGTAGGTTTGCAACCACCCACCAAGAAGGAGAAAAAGAGAGGGGAGGAGGAAGAAGAAAGAATAGCGAGGAAGGAGCAACAAGAAAGAACAGGATTCTTAAGGTTTTATATATATATATATATATATATATTAATTGTCAAATCCAAAAATGTGGATGACCACTGACATTAATAAAATTGAAACTCAATAAACTTGAACACATCAATGTAATATAGGCATCAAAAAGAAATGGCTCTTTACGTACCAACGCAGAAAAAACACTATAATATATATATAGAGAATGATGTATGGAGTTAAAATGGCAGCCCAATTCAGAAAATAGTGAGACCCATTGGAGTAGTGGCCCAGTCCCATACTCCCATCCTTAAACATCCAAAATTTGTAGAGCATATAATTCACCATTCACCAAAAACAAACAAACAAATAACAAGAAGACATGATAAAATTATAGAACAAACAAGAAGTGTGAAGAGACCTGAAGGGATGGAGTTCGTATTCCTAGAGTTCTGAATGTGGTGGTGGTTTTTGAAGCGTTTCGGCGGCAGCTTTAGCGGAATCCTCCACCATTTCTTTCGTCTTTTTGAAGCTCTTTGTAACAGCTTCCTTCACATTCCCATTCTTCACACTCACTCCAGAATCATCTTCCACAGCCTTTCCTGGTCGGAAACTAAAATCCAAACCCCTTAATTAGTAACTAATTACTTCAGCAACCACATTAATTGATATTACTTACTCTATTTTAGGAGGAAACAGATAGGTGTAGCCTTTATTCACCAACTTTCGAACTTCTCCCCAATAGGAGTTTGGAGGATTTGGAGTTGATGTTTCTGAATAGATCTTATTTGGTGCTACATCATTAGCCTTCACAATACTAATAATAATAAGCAGCAGCAGCAGCAGCATCCATAATACCAATTCCTCCTTCTTCTTCTCCATTTCCATTGCTGACTGTTGATTTTGCTAACTATGTTTATGGGTTAAAAAAGGAAGGCCTAGTGTGGGGGGGGGGGGGGGGGGGGGTTAGCTTCTGGGAAGGGAAGTTCCTCCAAGAATTGCAAGGTGGACACTTAAATATTCTATTTTTCTTACACCGCACCATATGCTATGGGTTTTGGAGCACCTGTCCCCTTTCTATTTGTTTTTTCCATCTTGTCATCATCAACAACACCACTCTTCTTGCTTACTTGCTCGCTAAGAAACAACACAGAAACCCAATCTGTCTTTTATTCGGCTTCTTCAAAAAGACAGATGTTCTTTTAGATTATAATTTCATTTCAACATTTGACCAAGGGAAATTTGTATCAATAAAAGACTAGTTTGTTTTTGTTACATCTTTTGTATGATTTGTAATATGCCAAAAAAATAACTTTACAAATTCCAAATAACGTTAATGAACGAATATTAAACAACATATACTAATGATTTCGTTAAATGATTGAGAGTTGGTTGTCAACCATGGTTAGAGGTTGTTGGTCACTGCCAGTGACTTCTAAGACTAGAGATTAGTGACCAGCAATCAAAACCAATGAGCAGCAATAGGATCAAGTAGTAGAAAGTAGTAACCACCAACTACCGACAATGAACTCTATGGTACAAGATTGAGAACTAGTCTCAATGCAGAAAATCATTATACCAAATCAAATTCTAAATAACCACTTCTCTGCATATTGATCTAAGAAGTTTGTGAGCCCACAATTAAATAATATGAATTTTGTGCTTGATTAACTCCTACCATAAATTTACAACTTGTTGCCCCAAATACTCTCTAAAAGAATCTAAGTCCATACAAAATTCCATTCTAACTGATAGACAAAGTGGGAAGTAAGTCGAATTCAAGGCATTGTTAGAAATCAGGATTCCGAATTAGAAAGTGTGCGGTGGTCTGTCACATCCTACTTGCCTCCGATGCACCAAACAAACCAGTACAAGCAAAATCCAAGACAAATATCAAGCACTCCTTTCCCCCATTGAAAAGTTACGTCTAATCCAAACCGTGAAGAAATGGAAGAAAAAAAAAAGAACTTTCAATTTCCATATCAATCAATCTCAACTCCAAGATACTGTCCGTTCTCCAACTATATTGTTATTTTGGGTTATTTCCCCCATCCATCCACATCTCAAGGTAAAGATTCACGTGGAAGCAAAACTAGAGCCAGTAGGTTTCATTTTTTATCCTGTCTATTTCACAAATCTTCCACCTGTCCACGGTAAGTAAAAAGATATTTCTAATACAAAGACAGTTTATCAAATCTCAAATGCAACTTCAATTCATGAAGATGAAGGGGATAGATATAAATATATAATATCTACACAACATTTTCAACCAACAGCTCATTAAAAAATCCTAATATTTCTCCATGCCAATAGGGGTACAACCAGAATCCACCTGTTATACAATAATAATCAAATGCAAGATGCGCTCAAAGGTGGAATAATAGTTGAACTGGCATCCACATAAACAAAATTTGCGACTGCACTTGTAGTTTTGACCCTCTCACATCTAAAAATGATGCCATAATCTATCTGCATAGCCATACGAAGACTAGTCCATTCAGAGAAATCATAAAATTAAATAATATCAATTACTATATTCAATCACTTACTATATTCAATCACACCATATCCCATGTCCATATGTTTTTCTGGAAGAAACCAGTCAACCCTTTTCTCGGGAGAAAAACGAGATGACTTTGAATGTCATATATGACTTTGAATGTCAAATTAAAAACTCTATCAACTCTAACGGATCAATTCACACACCTATTCTGATGCTGCTGATGTGCATGGGTACCGGTTGGTAAACCCAATTTGAGTCCTGTGTGAACGCTGGAGATGGGAAGCAATATTCGTCGCAAATGGGATCCATAATTTCACTCATGAAAATAAAACAGAATCATTCGGGAAATAAACCAAAAAAAAAAAAAAAGACTTACATAAGTTTAACCATTTTGTTTTTTTGTTTTCTTTTTTTTTTTAAAATTAAGTCTATGGACATTACTTCCACCTCCAACTTTCTTCCTAAGTTATCTAATTTTTACCGGTAGTTCCAAAAACAAGCAAAATTAAAACTAAAAAAATAACTTTTAAAAGCAGTGCTTGAATTCAACCATTGCACTTAAGTATAATGCAAATCATTGCATGAAATGGACAAGATATAGACTTAATTTTCAAAAAAAAAAACAAAACAAAATGGTTACCAAACCGGATTTAGTAATTCCGGATTTAGTAATTCTGTTAATTGTTGTGCCAGTCCCTTCACCTTGAGATATAATTCAATTTGAGAATTTGTATTCTAGCTTCTAATACAAGGGTGTAAGAATTATTCTTATTTTAAGTAGCTAGAAAGTCAATCCAACATATTCCAAAAAAGCTACCTTCATTAGTAAGGGTTTGTTTAATGACTTTCTAAGTACTAGAAAATCCACTTACCAACAGACTCTAACTTCATTACGACCTTGTATTCTTGGCCAAGATATGATACATATAACATCAACATAGCAAACATGGTAATCGGGCCAACTTTTAAATCATTACACAAGCTGTAAGCAAAAGGTCTGGCAGGAAAACTGCTGAAAAGTACTGCAGCAGATGACAATTTATAGCGAACAAACAAACTCAAATATATAAGCCTTTTCTAGGTATGAAATGGCATCAATGATCACCTCATCCAACAAATCCTTTCATTAAAAGCGGTCAAAATTCAAATATTTTAACTAAAATTTACAATCATGTCTCGCAAATTCAAAGCCCCTGAAGAAAGGAAAACAAACCCAAATTATGGTATTAAAATGCAAAGTATCCAAAAACCTATACTCAAATCCAACTTTCCATGAATTGAATTATACCTTACTCGTCGTAAATTCCGCCACTAACCAACCAGCCAACCAAATACACTCATAGCCTCCTTCATTACATGTAATGACCCCTGATGGTGCTCAGAATGGACTCCTGGTGGCACCCAGAATTGACCCTAGTGTGCCCAGAACCGCAAAAGCCAAAAGTGGGCTAACATCCAGCGTATCGAAGATTGGAGGAATGATATTCCGGAAGAGGTTCAAGTACGGATCACAGAGATCACGAATTGCAGAGAGTGGCTGCCGCTCCCAAGGAATATTGGGGAACCAACTCAGCAAAACCCTAACCATCAAAACCCCACTGTAAATATCCAGCCACTTAGCCATACCTGCAGCCACCACCGTCAAGGGCGTGTTGAGATATCCACTGGGACGGTCCCGTAAAGAAGCAAAGAACAAAGAGCCGGCCGGCTGTAAGGCACCGAGCCCAGAACAGGGATTATTTATGAAAAATTGGGGAATCAAAATCGGCCAAACATTCTGAACCAGTTTAACAATTACGGTCGAAAATGCTAGGGAAACAGAAAGAATGGAAGCAAGTATCCGGGTTGGACCGGTAAGTAGCGATGAAATCGGAATTTCTTGAGATTGATGGGAAAGTTTTGGTGAATAAGAAGAAAGGGATGAGGAAGCTAAAACCCTAAGGCCGAGATTTGGAGATTTGACGGTGGACAAAGGGAGAAGAAGCGGAGAAGCTGGTGGGCGGCGTAGGTTCGGGGGGAGGAGGGGGCGGCGAATGGGAAGAGACTGAGAAGCGATTAGCGAAGAAGCCATAGTTGGCGGTTGTTTGTCAATCGGTAAACTTGTGGCCGCTGAAGGAGGAAAGTGAGGGAAAGATAATGGAAAATCGCCAAAAATAAGATAATTTCAAGGGGGTCTTAAGCTTGGATCATTCTTCAAAAACTAGATTTTTAGGACAAATAATTTGTGAGATGTCAAAATTGCCCTCAGAAAAAAAAAAAGAAAAAAAAAAAGCCCTAATTTCTCAACATATTTGCTTCATGCATTGTTGGTACATGTTATTTGTGTTTTTAAAATCATTAACTTTTGAAAACTAAAAAACTGTTGTTTTTGAAAACCAGCAGAGGAATCGTATGTCTCAGTACAAAATATGAAAGTAATGAGTAAGAAATTGTGAAAAAAATAAGCACGATTTTTAAAAATAAAGAATCAAATGATTAACAGAATCTTAACAATTCTCTATCAAATTTTACTCGGCTCATAGATTTTTTCTTTTTTCTTTATCTTGAAATTTGTTGGATTTTAATGTAGCCATTAATTTGCATTGTTTCGTAATTTAGAAGACATAAACAACCTTTGAGTTTTTTTGTTTTCTTTTTGGTATAAGATGAACTATAAACATTTCCTTAATATAAATTTATGAACCTATTGTATACTAAATTGGAAGCCTAGGTCCTCTTCCATATATAAGACTCAATTTTTGTACGACCATATAAGATTCAATTTGATATCGAGTACGTTAGTTAGCATTAAAAAAATTAGGTTAGGTTAATCTAGCAAGTATACAATTTTAAAGTTTATCAACCTTTACATACAAAATTGAAAGTTTAGAGATTTATTATACGTTTTTTAAGTTTACAAAACTATTTAGAACTAAGTTTACGTTTACTCACATGTGAATGTAGTCTATCAATGGTAATATCAAAAGTGAGTCCCAGTTAATTATGTTTGTTGTTGTTCACCAACATTTTGTAATCATAATGAATGGTGAGCCGCCTCACAACAAAACCCATAATTCAAGTTTGTAATTTGATTGTGGGGGAGAGAGTGATCAATTTAATTACCATTACTAATTATGTGGGATACATTGCTCTTTGTGTGAACATTTGAGAATTTTCAAGAATTTACCATCACACATCATCAATTACCGACAAACAACGTTGGTTGTGTCTAAAATCGATAATGATAGCTGTAAATGAATGACCATAAACCAATAAGATATTGAGTATTGATATTGATGGTGATATGAAGTCTAGGCATCAAATTATTAATTAAATTTTGTTTAATAATTTTGATATAATTTTAGTATTTTCTAATTTAAGTAGGGTAATTTTGTCATTTTATTAAAGATTTTATTAGGAGACTATTTCAAGTATTGCTATTAGCTTGTTTGATAAGAGTAGTTGGATTTTTGAATTTTGAGAATGAAAGTTCCTTTGTGTGTGATAATGAAGATGCATCGACAACTTTTTTTAAATTTTGCCATATGGTTGCATGTTTGAACATTTAAGTAAAATTGATCATCTTGCTTGTGGAGGGTGCAAACTGTGAGTAGTGACCTTTTTCTAACTCTCATTCGAGTTGTGTTGAATTAATTTTTTGGATTCTACAATTTGTTAACGAGGGTTCAAATAACCAAAGAGTTCCTAATTTATAGCTAAATGGTCACGAAGCATACACATTGGATATGAAGTAAAAGAAAATTTTCATTTATATAAAAAAGAATTAGATCATAATTTTTTGATTCGTGGGGTTGGGAGTAAAACAAAAACCACTTTGAGTATATCCAAGCTTTTTCTCCTTTCCCTACCATTTGGTGTCACTTGGTCCTTTATGGACACAACATTTCTTTGTCTCTACTTCCTTCTTCTTATCATTCCGTGACAGAGAACAGTTGACAGAATTGAGAGATTGTTATTGCAAGAATGGTTGATTCAGACTTGGTGATGACTTTAAAGGGTTTGGCACCCCAGTAGTTAGCAAGGGAGATGGTGGAGAAATGATGAAACTAAAGAAGAGTTGAGGTCTCCATCCTCCCTTTTGATGAAGAACCTTTTGTCCTCGAAATCTATGTTGGAGTGAACCACATTTTTGTTTGAAACTGGTTTATGTGTTTGATCAATACCAGTAAACCCAGCCATGAATTTTATATTAACGACGAAGTGGAGGATTTAGGAGAGTTCAAGGGGCACCGTAACTGCTATTAACCTAATAGTATTGACGTTTAAACCTCTTGTTGCACTTCCCTACATGAAATGATATTCACCTGCTAAATATTGAACTATCGGCACAAAAAAAAAAAAAGAAGTTTTAGGTTAAAAGTTATAAACTAACCCATTAATTTACCATACAACATTCTACTTCCAAATCCAAATCCTACTGGGATGAAAAATGATCACATACATTTTTCTAAATAAGTGAAAAAAGAGAAAAAGAAATGATAGAAGAGAAAAACCAAAACTACTCATAAATAAGCATGGTTATTATCCCTTTGCTTCGAAACATTTTCTTTAAAATTCTCATTTCGTGCTCGTTTCAAAATTTCTACTTTGTTATTTCAATCATTTGGTGACAACTGGATGATTCACAAGAATGGTGGTAGGATTCGAACATATGGTCAGCTCGCCCCTGACTAGCTGGGTTGGGTGGTTGGGTTAGCACCCCTCATCGCCTCTGTACTTGTAACAGATGTGTTGCGCTACTCAGTGCGTAACCTTTCGGATTAGACTTCTGGTTATGCCTTTACCAACCACGGGTAACATTTGGGCTAACTGCCCCTGACTCAATAAGAACCATTATCCTTATGAGCAAACAAGGACCAACTTACTTACTTATCGAGCGATAGTTTCGATTTAGGGTCAATAATCTCAGGGTCAGAGCCCATCTTCCATTAATAGGTACTCCCAAAGCGTCGACCACACGCCCGAGCATAGCCTTTCCTGTAGGAACATCCACCATTGATCCGTGCACTTGACAAGATCTCCTTCTTTAACAGCGTTACCCCCATTTGAACCTCTTTTCTCATAAGTTCTACAACTTCTGGCAGCTTGATCTTGAAAGTTGCCAAATTTCGCATCACATTCGATAGATCTCACTTATTTCTCTCAAAGCTACTTGCTTTTTCATTCCGTTCTGTCAGGGTCATTCTCTTGTCTCGGTTTCCATAGATTTATTGTTGGACTAACTCTCTTTCTTTACCTAACTGTACCTAGTAGATACATTATGAAGTGTGCATATTTATTGACTTTGTACTTTATTTATAGTCCTTTGTTCTGAAATAATAAAGAAAGAAAAATCTGCATTTCCATCCATTCTTGGTTAGTAGTCTAAAGCTCCATGTAGGCAGTAGGAGTTGCCTTACATGTAGTATAGGGTTCCCCTTTTAGGAGTCTTTTTTGTCCCGGTAACAGCCCAAAAGGATGGGTGAGTTTGGTTTGAGTGCTCGTCGATTGGGTGGATCTATATGCTTTGTGGGGGGGGGGGGGAGGTGAGACGAGGTGTACTGCAGTCTAGTCAGCGCATCTGTTTGGATACAAAGGGAGACTTCCTTCGGCCAACTATAGCATTACCGAGGGTCTGGTTCCAGTTAGTTGATCTAGATAAAGTGGTAAACTCTAAATTAGTTAGTTAGCATTCTTCCTTCAATATTCGTGTAGTTGATGGAGTTGGAACTAAATGAGCCGGGACTGACAAAAATGGTACTGCTAGTAACGTTGTAGCTATAGGTTCACGTCCATAACAACATCTACATTCTAAGATCTGAACCGTTGTAAGACTATACTTAAGGATGACTAGTAGTTGTTTTTTACAATGGAACTAATAGCCATGTCAACGATGTCTTAAGTGCAACCAGGGCAACAAATGTTGACCATACGACGATGTTGCCCATTTTCATTTCATGGAAGACACTGGCAAAGGAAAGAAAGGGTTGTAGGTGATGGCATGTTCTACTTCTTATCTAGAGAAGTTTTGTAAATATTTTCAGTAATTTTTCAAAAAAAATATATTGTAAAAAAAAAAATGAAGTTCATTGTTTTTTTTTCCCTCTCTCTAAGAAAAGAGGGTTTATAGAGTATAGGAGTGGATGTGGGATTAGGATGAGTGGGTTGGAAGACTGAGCTATAAGATCCAAAGTGCCATTGAAGAATGGGGAGGAAGCAACCATCTTAAGCGGTGAAGGTTTGGGTTATTATAATAATATATATATTTGCACTTTAATTACTTAGTTTGCACTTTAATAAAATAATAAATATAGAGGGTTTGTGTGGTTTAAGAGTTTTGATTATCTTACCTGGCTGTTATATATATTCCTTACAGCTATAGATACCGTGTAAAGTTCATTACTGTTTGTCTCCATGTGATGATTTTGACACTGCTTGCCCTTCATTTTTCTGTTCCTTTTATAATAAATATTTATTAAATATTTATTTCTATAAATAAATAAATAAATAATAAATAATAATAATAGCATTTCATGAATTAGGTTTAAATTTGTTGCTATTAATTATTGTGATTTCATGGAGGTTTGGTAATTTTCCAACTTCTCCACCAACAAAATCCCACCTTTGGGTGAAAATGAAGACCAATATGGAAAAGGGAGAGCTTTTCTTTGGATCGACTCTTGGGATTAAAATAAAATTACACATTTTTTTTCCTTTTCTTTTTTATAAAAAAAACATCCCTTTATATCTTAAAACTATTAAAATTTAGCAAATTTGTTAAAAATATTTACAAGTATATCAAAATTTTAATTTGTACTCGTGATATGTTACAAATAAATTTTTTACTATATTTATAAATATTTCAGCAGTTTTATCATTTAAAATAAAATTTCTAAAATTTATACTAATGGTTATATTATATATAAAAATTGTTTTAAGTGACAAAACTACTAAAAATATTTACAGATTTAGTAGAATTTAATAATTTATTAGTGTTAACTACTACACTAATAGACAAGCATCTAACGACGATAAATAATAGTAATCTATCCAGTGTATTAGCATCTATCAATGATAATTTGCAATGTTTATAAATATTTTGGTCCATTTAACTATATTTGAAAACAACTCTAACTTAAAGTTTAAACTTTTATAATTGACTTAATTTATTGAATTTAATTTTAAAGATCATTAAGATTAGAAAACATAATTAGTAGAAGCTTTCTAAGAGTATGAATAAAATTTTCATTTTTGTTGCTCGGTCTACTTTTTTCATACTTATTTAGAACAAAATTGTGAGAGTTTTTTCTTTGGCTAATTTAATAGGTTTTGGGGAAAAAATAACTTTAATTACTTGAAATGAATAATTATCAAGTGAAAATTAATCAATCGATCTTTAGAATGATAATTTGTATCCTTTTTATCTACTTAACTATGTTCGAATTGACAATAATTTATTTAAATGATTTCCAGTTGATTTTATAGCTTAAATGAACACAACTATTTATTTTAGATTTTAACTCAGAGTGCCCTACCTAAAATTGCTACTGTTGACTATTATATGTCATCCTATTTTTGGGTTTTAATTGCACTGGTTGGTATTTTCGACCATTATAACCTATCATAAACTACAATATTACTATTTTACGTATCTCTTTGTGCAATGCTTTAACTACTTTGCTATAGTATTTATTATTTTATATCAAAACCAAAATAGTTTGTACCTCGACACAAATTATTATAACATATACTAAAATAATCGTAAACACAAATTATTATCAGATGCATCTCAAACACAACCGATTATAACTCTGAATTATATGAACCAAACCGATGCTTTTAAAGAAACTTAAATGTTTATCACAAAATTAAGAATGGACAAAATAAGAATGAGCTGAAAATTGAGAGGAGAGAGAAAGAGAGGAGAGAGGTGGGATGTCTCCTCCGAGGTGAATAGTTAAATGAGATTGTTCTTTTGCTTGACCTTTATACTCCGTTTGGTGGTTTTTGCCGGGCCAGACAACCTACCAGTTGTTGCGGCTCTTTGAAGAGAGAGAAATTCTTTTTATACACACTCAAAACTCAAACTCACGCACAGAGAGAGAGAGAGAGAGAGAGAGAGAGAGAGAGAGAGAGAGAGATGACCCTCTGCTATGGAATTGGGATCTCAGTCTCTTCTTCCCAGCTGAATCAGTAGCGCCATTACTTCCATTCTACCGTTACCTTTGATCCACTCACTCACTTTGCCTTACAGGTAAAACTTTCTACTCCTAATCAAATCATCCATCGCTTATCCACATTCCTATTTCTTTTTTTTTTCTTCTTCTTGTCCTTTTAGATCTTCCCCCATTTTCATACCAGTATCTGATGATTCTCTGATCTGGGGTTTCGATTTTGATCGTTTTTAGTTGAGTTCTGATTGTAGATGGGTTTATTCTGAAATGGGTTACTATTGGATTTTTTGTTCAATTGCCATCTGCTTTGGAATCCCATTTTCACATTCATGTACACTGGGATACCCTGGTTTTACTTAAGTTTCTTTGATTTGAACTCTCTGGATTTCTTCAATTTGACAAATGGTGTCTGTCTTTTGTTTTATTCTTGTTTTGGATTTTCTCTTTGAGCTATGGATCTGCTACCTCCTTACACTTCTAGATTCGAAGTCGTTGGAGAGTTGTCATTATTAGGAAAAGATGTAATTTTAGAAATCTGCCTTCACTGTGAATAACCCTTATGAGGGATGGAATTTTGCCTCACTCGATCCAGGAGAATGTATCTGAAGCTGAATTTTCTTTTGTCCTTGGACTTTTCAACTACTCAAATCCTACTGCAAACCTTTTCTTTTCAGGTGTAAAAAGTCCAAACAAGTGATAAGGAGATCTCCTGGCAATTCACAGTCTTTCTCTGTTGCTTAATTCTTTCTTAGTCGTAATCACTAGCTACCTTGTATTGTTTTAATAATTTTTTTTCCCAATTCTTGATGTACGTACCATTCTTGCCTTGGATTGGAGCAATTAATTACCAGAGACTATCGCATTGACGCATTCTTTTTGAAGAAGTGGGTAAAACGATAGTTATCCATAGTGTTCCTTTTTGTAAAAAACTCATTCTTTTTGTTGTTTTCTTTGTTAGAGAAAAATGTTTACAAAAACTCATTCTTTCTGTTGTTATCACTGCCGAAATAGAATTTTGGAGGGTTTCACCATCGGTTATGTACTTTCTATTTCATGTAGGAAGTTAGCACATCTGTTTTTATTTTACTTTATTTTTGTTTAAAAAAATTTAGGTAAACAGTTTATGCATCATTATTCTGGTAAGATTACATATTTTTGTAACGAAATGAACTTCTCCCGGATGTTGAAAATCCTTTTGCTTACTGCATTTATGGCCCTGTGCTTTGCTTTTTGTAAATTGAAATGGTTCTCCTAGTCTTCTCTCTCTTTCTTATGCTATTTTTTTATTCTTGTAGGAGTAGGACAACGGAGTTCTACATCGACCTTACAATAGTTGCCTTCACAATTGGCTTTGGTCCACGTGAGTTTCTTTTTGAACTAATTGATGGGTTCCAGATTCCCATCTCATCAACTTAGCAATGGCCTCTTTGTCTCGGGGAGGCCAGAGCAGCAGAAGGAAAAGGCCCCAACAATGAGTTCAGTGGCAATGCCCTACACTGGTGGGGATATTAAGAAGTCTGGAGAATTGGGAAAGATGTTTGATATTCCTATGGAGGGCTCTAAGTCTAGGAAGTCTGGGCCTCTCAATGTTGCTCCTACAAGGACTGGATCCTTTGGAGGGGCTGCAACTCATTCAGGACCCATCATGCCAAATGCAGCTCCTCGAGCGAGTTATACCACCTCTGGTCCTATTTCGTCTGGCATGATGACTAGTTCAACCTCATTCAAGAAGTCGACTTCTGGGCCACTAAACAAACATGGAGAGCCTGTAAAGAAAGTATCTGGCCCTCAATCCGGTGGAGTGACACGCCAAAATTCTGGGCCTATTCCTCCAGTTCTTCCTGCTACTGGACTCATCACATCTGGCCCCATTTCTTCTGGTCCACTGAACTCATCTGGGGCACCTAAAAAAACGTCTGGTCCATTGGAATCAATGGGTTCGATGAAAATAAATGGCCCTTCAATAGCACAAAATCCTGCAGTGACTACCCTTAGCCCAGATGATGAATATTCTTTTGGAAAAAGCTTCCCAAAATTAATATTGTGGTCTGTTATTCTCATATTTGTCATGGGGCTCATTGCTGGTAGTTTTATTCTTGCTGCAGTCCACAATCCTGTTCTTCTCATTGTTATCGTTCTACTCTTTGGAGTAGTTGCTGCAATATTTACTTGGAACAGCTGTTATGGAAAGAGAGCTCTTGTTGGTTTCATTTCTCAGTATCCTGATGCTGAACTCCGAACTGCAAAAAATGGGCAATATGTCAAAGTTTCTGGGGTATGTAGCCTAACAAAATGTCCTTTAATAGTGATGATAATAGCTACTTACTATTCTTGATAGCAACAGATAATTTCTAAGACATTGAATTAAATGAAATGCATTCAAGTATTTTTCTTGCTTTTAATTCGTTTAACCATCGATAAATATGGAATTTTGGGTGACAATCTATTGTAAATATTACCTGAACTTCCAAGTTTCATCTCTCTCTTTTTTTTTCTTTTTTTTTTCTATTCTCCCTTTTTCTCCATATATTATTTTATCATTATTTTGTTGCACTTTGCAAAAGGGAATTCCTTATTGATGTCACAGTACTTCTCAAACTCTGCAGGTTGTTACATGTGGCAATGTGCCTCTTGAGTCATCCTTCCGTAAGGTTCCTAGATGCGTCTATACATCTACAAGTCTATATGAGTATCGAGGGTGGGGTTCAAAACCAGCAAATCCTGGACATCGCCGATTTACATGGGGACTGAGATCATCAGAGGTAATATGCCCACTATGTGATGGAATACATTTGGTTGTTGATTTTTCTGGATTCCTTGGTTTCATATAATGCTAGTCCTTTGTTGTCATCAAGAAAAAATTGTAGTGGTTTATATTTCTTTTCGGCCAAATTCTAAAATATATTGAGGATATTTAATACTACTTACAATGGATTCTATAATATTGATGGTTGTCACAAAATCACACTATTGGTTGGGGGGCTTTTAAGATGATTTGGACTTTGATGTCCTGATGATCCCTGGCTGATGAATGCAGTTTTCAAATATTCCAATTGAAAGCAGAACCAATCTTTTGGAATTGTCAAATCCATGTTGTGTAGAACTGCAAGTTGTAACACATGGTTTTCTTGAACTAGTTTGTTTGATGGAAAATCAACTTTCATCCAGCTGAAGTAAGTTACAAAAGTAAGAGCCATACAGAAGTGAGCCATAAAATCAGAACAAAAAGAGGCTCCAATTGCTTAGAATAAGAAAACAAAGGACAAGTACAAGTTCTCTTTTACCTTTTTTTTTAGATGAGTATCTACTTTTGATCTAGACAAATAAAAGTACAGCAGATGGAACAAGTATGTTTTGGATCTTGTAACTGAGGAGGCAGTTATGAATGATTAGACCAAGGGAGTCTGGCAAGTTAAGGAATTCCTGCCATGATTGGATCTTGCTTTTCTGGAGCAAGGCTAGACTTGCCTTGCTATGAGGACATACTCTAGCACTTTTATTAAATCTTAGTGTGAGAAATGTATTTTTCCCTACGTTTCAGATGTTATTTTGGATCTGTTTTCTTGGTATATAAATGATTTGGTTGATAAATGGCAATTTCTCCTCAAACTGTATTTCCATCTTTGAAAGACTTAGAATGATCTTTTTGGAAAGATTAGCAAGAAGGGAGTTTTATCTGATTAATTAGGAAAGGAAAAAGAACCTGGAAAGGTAAAAATCGTTCTTTGGTAGCTCTTACACGGGGACATTAACGCCCAGGACATGTTCCAAGCTAATTTCAGACATGCTACAATTAAATGAATGATAATATCCTGATTTTGTAAATTTGTTCTATACTTGAACTTCAAGATCGGTATCAATAAATTTATTTTGTGCTCATGTTTTTCTCCATAGAGACACGTGGTCGACTTTTACATCTCTGATTTCCAGTCCGGATTGAGAGCATTAGTTAAGACAGGCTATGGTGCTAGAGTGACTCCATATGTTGACGACTCTTTTGTTGTTGATGTTAATCCATCAAACAAAGACTTATCGCCAGAGTTTGTTCGATGGCTAGGAAGGAGGAATCTTTCAAGCGATGATCGTGTAATGCGATTAAAAGAAGGGTAAACTACTTTGTTTTTCTTCTCTTACAGTTCAGCATCTCTGATGTTATTAGAAACTTCTATATTGTGAGTTTTATTCAACTTATTTAGTTTGCCAGATATTTGATTTTCAAAGAGGAAAATTACATGTAGACTCCTTGAATAGCCTCAGACTTCAGTAAACTCATGGTTATGCCCTGCTTTTTTTTTTTTCCGGCCACCATATTTCAACAATAGTTTGTTTTGCTCTCTTCTATATGGTTGCCCCTTGCTGTTCCTGTATCTCTTGTTTCTATTCCAACTGAGATATATTGCATCAGCATCAACTGGCTGACTCAGTTTTGCTTCACCCAATTAAGACATCATCACCCTGCTAAAAGGGTTTTCCCAACGTCAGCTGGTCTGTCCAACGATTTTAATAACTGACAATAAAATTGTTCAACACCCACTTTTACTCTTTCCTCTCTGAATCTCAGAATATCGTCTCATAATCCTGTCAACCCATTTACTTTAGCTTCTTATTCCACTCATTTAAAATAAATTGGTTAAACTACCAGTTGGTCCTTGTACTTTGAGATTTGTTGAATTTTACTCTCTATATTCCTCTTTGAGTCACAGAATATTGTTAGAGGATTGTACGTGTCTTAAACAGGGATGGTATTGTCTAAACTTGAGATGAATTGTCATTGATTGGCACATTTGGGTCCGTCTGATAAGTGATAGCCATGTATTTGGTTTTCTGTTTTTTAAAATCAAGCTTACAATCACTTCTTCTACCTAAAGCTTTCTTGCTTTACTACCTATTTTAAAAACGCTTTGAAAAAACTAAAAAATTTTGAAGGAAAAAAAACTGTTTTGTAAAACTTGTTTTTGTTTTTAGAATTTTGCTTATAATTCAATTGTGTTGTTAAAGGTGGTTAATTTTTTACCAAAAGAATGATGTGGAAACAAGCATAATTTCAAAGACAGATACTAAAGAACAAAATAGTTATCAAAGCTGACATAGTTATTAGTAAGTAAGCAAGTTTACATTGTTACAATTATTATCCATGTGGAAATCATTGAGTGAGTGTTGCTGATTAGTTTCAAATGCCCTGTACATGGAATTCCCTAACACAGATTATAATGTCCATTAGATGATGTAATAGAATTCAGTTCCAGTTTGATAGTTTTAAGTATTATTGTTAAATGTGAAATGATATTTAAGGATAGTGGTTATTTAGTGAGTGTTACTGTATATTCAAATGCAGGTACATAAAGGAGGGTAGCACAGTTAGCGTGATGGGAGTTGTTCAGAGAAATGACAACGTACTTATGATTGTTCCCCCATCCGAACCATTAACCACAGGATGCCAGTGGGGCAAATTCATTTTTCCAGCTAGCCTTGACGGTATCGTCCTCAGATGCGAGGACTCATCAAAAGTCGATGTCATCCCTGTGTAGTTATATGTGCGTAAGAAACTTGTTGAGGTATTACGGTTTTTTGAAAGATATGTTGATGATGGTCATGGTGCATCCACTGAACAACCAAAGAAGACAGACATAAGGCATTTTTTTTTCTGCTCCCCACTTCTCTTCTCTTGGCTTGATGTATAGTTTGTATTCATATTCCCTTTATATCTTTTTAGAGTGAAATTATATTGTTGGGTTTGTTTTGGTATGATATGAAGAAAGAAAAACATTAAATCTTGAGCTGACTGGTAGAATTATGTGAAGTAATGCAAGTATTTTTGGTGTCAGATATGGCTTTTTCCCTTCTATTTTGCAAGTCTTGCTATGGATTTTTCTACTTTTCTCACTGGAAACTGCTGTGTTTGGTAATATATTACCTTTTATTATGTATACAAAATTTGAAACTACAAGCTAGGATATTGAAGGATGACTGAGAGAATATTGAGATTTGCACAAGTTTTAGAGGACAGCTTTGTTGAATTTGTGCCATACAGTGAAAGGAAGGATGTTGTTGAATCAATTGTTCATTAGAAGCCAAAAGTAGTCTACAAGAAAAGAAGGATGAATTATCCTCAATTGGGTTTACCAAGGCACCATCACATATCAAAGTAAAAGGAGAGGAAAAAAAGAAAGATTTGCTTTGGTTGAAAGGTAGGGATCATGATTTATGTTGTGTTGGGGAAATCATTACTTTGCTCTTCATTCTGTTATTTTCTTTTTATCAGACATTCTTTTACTCCCATTTCCATTGATTAAAATTTGGGTTGTAAGACATTTGAAATAATTCAGAACCCTTTTTTTCTAGTGATTTGAATATATAATATTCTGTTTCTGATGTATACTATAATCAGTTGGTTTATGTTTGGGTCGACTTGTTCACGAAATTGAATCTTCCTTGTTGATTATTTTATTTACCTTATTTATTTTCATCATTAGGTTAGGAGGATTACATAGAAAACAAAATGATAATAAAAGAGAATGAAGGTTGAAATAACACATAATTGTTAAATTAATTTATTTTTTATCGTTGAAAATATAGGGTAAGTATCAACTTACGCTAGAATTATAATCATATTAATCTAAATTTTGAACTTCAATGCAACATTTTTTTCCCTAATTGAATGCATAGACAATATTTCTCTTTTGCATGTTCATGAAGTTTTGAAAAATCTAAACATCTCAGAGATAGATAGAGGGGTAGAAATTTATCGAATGAACCGCACGCACTCCTTCGTATACGTCAGGAGTCCATGGATGACAAGGGGCTGAGGAAAACTTGAACCCAATTCCTACCATGATGAAAATAATCGCAATTGAAATTTCTGGGAAGTAATACATTTGTGTATTGAAAAGACAATTTACTATTTCTTCAAGCTCGATCTTCCTGGATGAACCATATAGCCAAGATAAACCATAATAGATGAACTTACCCTATACATGAGTAAAAATTTTCCAGTAGCCTCATTAGATCATACATCTTCTTGGTATAATAGGTAGAAACATAAACTAAAACAATATGGAGATAGAAAGATAGTTATTAAATTATTAGCACCGCATCAAACATAATTGTTAATACAAATTTTAAAATATAATTTTAACAAGGAGTCGAGTAAATTGAGAAAGTCTCAAATATGGAAAATGAAAATGTAAAAGTGAATTGAATTTTATATCATATATTTTCTAAAATTGGTCTCAAATCTTCATGATTTTTTAATGAAAGATTTAGTTAGAATTTTTGAAATTTGAATAAGATGAAAATTTAGAAGTTACCAATTTATGAGGTCATAAAATAGGAAAAAAAAAAGAAAAAGAAAAAGAAAAAGAAACGAAAAGCCCTAGCCTTCATCTTCTTCCTCTCCCTCACCCTCATAGCCGCCAGCGCGCCCACCTTGTGTGCTCAGTTCTCCTTCTACGGTGACTCTACGAACCAATGTCGACAACTACGTACCTCCGACGATTGACTCGAGTCGACACCCACGCCAACGCCCACTTCTGTCGTCGACGACGGTCTACGTTCATCCACGAATCTGACTAGCGACGTTACCGCCACTTCGAACGGCTGTGTTTCTTCTCCCTTCCGCGCGAACAGCAGGTTTTTAAAAAACATTTCTCACGACTGTGTGTCTTGCAGCGGCGTTTTTGGCTTGGGGGTAAGCTTTCGACTGCTACCCACACTCTGTTTGGCTTCAAATTAGTGTACCATAACGTTTAGGGGGTCCAGATCTGCAAGTTCGTACATTTTTTAACACTGACCAGCAAGGTCCGGAGCCTTTTCTTAAGATTGGGTAAGTATCATTTCTTTAATTTCCTTTTTTAATTTTATTGAAGTGTTTGAACTTTATTCTGTACTCTTAAAACTCATCCGTTGTGTTTGGGTCAGCTTTGAAGTATTTTGATTAAGGTTCTATCAGCATTAGCATGTCTTGAACTGTTTTGAACTCAATTAGAGTGTCTTACATCAGTTTTTAACCTGTGAAGGCTTGCTGTTTGTGGTTTTGGGCTAACTCGGACTGATCAATTAATGTCTATGGTTTGTTATGGTTGATTTTGGGTAAGACTATTCTTCCTAAATCGTCTCTCAATCTTAATTAAGGTCTTTAAACTGAGTTCTAATGCTTTAATGTTGTGTTTATTGTTTAGGCCTTTAGGAACTTGATGTTTATTCTAGGAAGCGGATTTCGGATTGAGAATTGTAGAATTGTAGAATTGTAGAATTGTAGATTGAGGTAAGCAATTTCCACATCCCTTCCAAAATATATATTTTGATAAAGATATGTTTTGACTATTGTGATTTGACAAATGTTTGAAAGTATGTTCTATGTTATTTGATGATCGACAACTGAGAAAGGATGTTTGTCTTAGGATTTGATAGTTTGACTTAGAAATTATCAGTAATAAGTAGCTTATGCCGAATTGTATTAGTAGTAAAACTTTACATTGGTCATGTTCAATATTTTTTTGTTTAATAGTTGTTTTGGGAAATATGGACTGTTATAGATGGTACTAGAGTGATGGTTATAAGGTTCAACTAAGTGGCATATAAGTTCATGCCATAATATAAGTTTGGAAAATGAAAAAGGACATGGATTTCTTTCTAAAGAACGTTTTCTATGGTTATCCGTGAATCATACTTGAATTATGCTGTTTGGTAGGTTCTTTGCTTTAAATCTTTCTAAAGGTGTTGATCTAAAGATTTCTTTTGGAAGGAGGTATGGTCACTTTTTCTCTTAAAGCCTCGTTTGTTTCACAGGTTTTCCGTGGGATTTCAGACAGACATTTGATATCCATGTTGAATTTCACTTTTTAAAACCCATGATAGTATTATCTAGGAAACTTTAAAACCCACCTGACATGAGTTTTTTAATACCTGTAAAAGTATGAGATTTTTATGTCTGGGAGATGAACAACAAAATATTGCTTAGTTAGTTTATAAATTAATATAAATTACTTATTACTATTAGTTATTAAATATAAATACATTATTTGTTCTTAATAAATTTCAACTAATATTTCGTTAATAGTTATGCTATCTTAACTATTTAATTTAAATTATTATTGTTAATTATTACTATTCTAATTAATTTATATTAATTTAGTTATTTTTAGTAATTAATTTAATTATGTTTAGTTACAAGGTATTCTTTTATTTTTTATTTTATTAACTAAGTAACTTTAACATAATAACAAATTATTTTATGTTAAATTTAATTAATCTCTAGCATTTAGTTAAGTAATTATTTAATTTCACTTTTTACAAATTATTGAATTGAACACAAATATTAAACTTTCAGACATCAATTATCCTGCCCATCCAAACACAGATATTAATTATCCAAGACATTTAAAACCCAAACATTCAAATCCCAAATATTTAATATCTATATCCTTGATACCAAAATGTTTGCAAGAGTAGTTATTAAGGATTATTTTAATACTGTTCTCTAGCACAAAGTGGCATGATATTTTATATCTATGTCCTTAAAGAAAATTAACCCAAAGTCTCAAAGTGGCATTCCTAATAGCAGTGTGTTAAATTTGTGGTTAGAATAAGGAAATTTTTTTCCACTCAAGTTGAAGGAAAAAATGAATGGACTTAAGAGCTTGAAATTCCTGGAAGGTTGGAACTAAGTAAGAATGAGTATTTTGATGGTTAAAGGATATAGGAAAGGAGAGTTTCAGAAGTGCCATAATGAAACTCTTGGTTTATGTAGATACTTTTTGTCATGTTAGTTGGACAAGGCAAAAAGTCTAAGTTTATTAAGTTGGTGCTTTGAGTTAATTGGGGATTAGATCAACGTATGAGAATAGTTTCAACTTGTTGATGTTGTCATTCATATGAAATTGATTTGGGTTTATTGGATTCAAGGTAATTGAGCATCATCAAAGTATTGATGTTCAATTTTTGGTTGTGGATGATGATAGTGTTTGTGCTAAAAGAAAGCTCTACCAATATTAAGCACATGCTCGAGCATGATATTGAATTAAACGCCTAAGGAAGAAGATCATGAAGAGATTAACGTGTTTTTTTTTAAACGGATATGAGCCTCTTTATTAATGATAATAAAAGAGACTAATACTCAAAGTACAAGAGTAATATACTAAGAGCAAAAAGAGAAAAGTAACTAAAAAGACAATCAAAATAATGAAAACTATTCAAGCCAAAAAACCCCCCTAAATCTTAATAGAAAAAACAAACAAAGAAACAACCCATCTAAATACTGGATTTACATTAAGAGGCCAAATTCTGGGAGAGAAATGCACACTAGTAGCTTCAAAGAGAATGCAAATGGAACACCAAAGAGAGATGAATCGATCTCGAGTCCAAGGAGACTTGCTAACAAATTACACAACAACAAACTGCAAGGAATCTTTGAGCTTTTCAACAAGAGGAAACCATACATTCACTTGGTGGGAAAGGATGAAAGCGAACAATCAACTTTACCGATACATCGATACTAACATGTTGCCCAACAAAAGCATTAAGGAGTGAAGAGGTTACACCAAGGAAATAACAATCACCCTTTCTGAAAAACTTAAGTAAGATGAAAACCAAGGGCTGCCATAGAAGTTCAATGATGAAACCGTTGGAGACGAATCTTGAGCTCATCTTCTTCAAAGAATCTATTGGGGAAATTAGAAACTGCATCTGTCAAACCTCACGAAGTAGCTGATTGAAGGAACAAAAAGTGACTAAAGTAGGGTCTCAAACGAAAACGAGATTGCATTTTTCTACTATCGACTTTAGATGGGCTGGAATTTCGCAATGCTTGGATTGAAGGGGGTTTTCAGAGGTCAGATTTCCATCATTTAATTTCTCTTCATTATGAAACAAGACATTGAGATCAGTTTCCAAGGGGTCCTTCAAAGAGTGTACCTCTACCTCATTTTGCAATCCCAAATGATCATCTTCGACACTACTCACGCTGAAAGCAGAGTCAAAATCTGAAGTACAATCCTTTTTGGATGGAGGGCTCGGGGTGTGACAAGGGGAGCCTCTAAAAAATTTTACTTTTGGTGATGGTAAGGAAAAAACAGAATAATTAAAACGTGGATAGAAGGATTTTTGGGGGTTGAAAGAGAGGGAACTTGAGACCGAGTGCAATTAACCTCCAAAGTATTAGGGTTTTGATCTAACTTCCAATCTACCCTTATGGGATTTTTCTTTCCCTTCTGTATAACAGACGTTGATGAACATGAGAAAGAAGCAACAACTTTGTCTTGAGTGTCCTTTACCTTTAAAAATTCAGAAGTTTGAGGATTGTGATCTGGAAGCAATTTTGACTTTGCCAGAGCCTTTTTTAAGAGATCCTTTCGCCTCCTTCTTCTAACAAAATGTTTGGGGAAAGTCTTAAAGGGAAGGGAGGGTTTCTTTGATTTTGATCGAGTGTTTTCTCCCTGAAATTTTCAAGATATTGGATTGGAGATGATATCTCTTGAATAGAATTTTCAAAGGGTCAATATCCGGTTGATTCTTCCCCCAACTAAAGAGCAGTTCTTGGCAGAATTCCCACATATGCAATTGAGCCCAACTTTGGAAAGGAATGGCCCACTTGTTTCTTGAAAAGAGATGAATATGTAATCAATATCATTTGATTGAATAGTTGACTTAGGTCCTTGTTATTTGAAGAACCCCCTCCACTTCAATTGATATTCTTTTCGCGAAAAGCAAACATGAGAGAACAAATCTAGTATTTTACAAAGATTTCAAATAGTTGTCCCAAATTCAAATTGATTTTTTTCGTCTTTCCCTTGATCCTCCACTTGCTTTCCACGTTTATTAAATGAAGGAGAGATTTTTGAATTTTAGAATTTCGTTCAGCTCACATCCACATTCAGAGTTTCAATGTATGATGATTCTAAAAAATGGTACATTGATTATTTGGAAAATTCTTAGTAAAATCATTGACAAGGTTTTTGGATTCTTCCACTCCTATGCATAAGTCTTTGTTTGTTGCATTATGGAAGTCCAAAACTCCCGAGTGAATCAATATTCCGATTTGTATTATGCTCAATGGTAATTTGCATATGGCTGAAATTCTACGGCGAAAGCATGCCTACTAGTGCTTGCATTCTTCCATTTGTATCTTAAGTTGTAAGGTGGGGGAATCTCTCAATCATTTATTTTTTGAGTGCTCTTCTGCTTCTTCATGCAGGTTTAAGCTTTTTTGTATTTTCAACATTCAATGAATCTTTTGGAATACTTTTAAGGTCAATGTCCTTTAAATTCTTGTTGGAATTGGGTCAGCTCCGTTCATCGATTTCCCTTCGACTAATGCAGTTAAAGTTCTTCTAGAAATATGATACGAGGGAATTCAAAGATCTTTTCAAAATTCTTCCTTTTCTCATTTTCATTGGATTGATTTAGCTCATCATAAAGCTTCAACTCGGTGTTATTTTTTCAATGAAAACAACTACTTTCATTGAGAAAAAATGAACGAATACAAGGACATAAAAAAAAAGCCCATAAAAGCACCCTCTCTAAAGAAACAACTTCCAACTAAGTAAAATATTACTTAGGGAATAATTACAAAAAGCCTTGGAAACCGAAACCCAAAGTGAAACATGGAACCTCTCTCAGGATCAAACCTCACTAGGATTCTTTCTAAACCTCTGAACACCCTATTGTTCCTCTCCTCCCAAACATCCCACAATAAAGTACACACCCCAACAAACCACAAAAATGACCTTTCTCATTGAAAGGCAGATAGAGGAGGAACTCCTTGATCGACGCTCGAACATCCCTCTGGCCAGCAATCTAAACATCGAACTCCTACCGGAAGGAGATCCACGTAGACCTCGCGTACTGACAGCCCCAAAGACAGTGATCCAGGTCTTCCTTCGTCTTTTGGCAAATAATACAACAAAATGAACCCATTAACATAGCCATCTTCCTAGGAAACCTATCTAAAGTGCACCCCAGCCAAGCAAAACTTGTCAGATAAAGAACTTGGTTTTATTTGGTATCTTAATCCTCCAAACCTCATAAGCGATTGACTCACTACTCAGAGAAGGATCCAACAAAAACCTAAAAGAGGATTTACAAAGCCCTCGATAGAGTTAAGACTCTAGACTCGAACATCCCTTCTCCCTTCCCTAAAATTGCACTTTGCCAACAAGGAAGGGAGAGAGACAACCTCTGTCGTCTCCTTATTGGTTAAATGACGTCAAAACTAGAAAGAGAACATAGAGTTTCCTAATCAAACCAAGGAAGAAATCAACTGATTTTTCAAAGAAGACAAGTGATAACAAAGCTCTTCGACAACTCTTCAATTCAAGATATTTCTTGAAGCTGGGATACTTTTATTTTCCTTTGTTTTGATTTGTTATCTTTCTATTCTGATAAGGGCCTGTTGTTTTGTTATGTTTTTGGCCTTTTTAGAATTTTCACTTTCTGTTTGAACTTTTTTCCTGTTGTCTTGTTTGTGTATTTTGAGCATCAGTCTCTTTTTATTTTCTTAGTGCAAAGTTACTTATCTTTTTAAAAAATAATAAAATTGTTTTGTTTTGATAAAGGCCTATTGTTTTGTTTTATTTTCTTAGTGAAGCCACCTCATTAAAAAAAATAAATACATAAAATTGCCAACTCAACGTTACCGAATCAACAACCTAAATGATTGTCATTTTTCGTTAATCAACTAACAGTCCGAGAACGTTCTAGAGGTGTTTTACGTTCCTTGGGGACTAAAATATTCATTTTGAAAGCTGAGTTCAAATAGACAGTAAACCCAAACTTCAGGACCAAGAAAGTTTTCATCTATTTATTTAGGGCTAGCCAATTCTAATTATATTGGAAACCACAAATGCATTATCTGACGCTGCATTCCTCTGGCTATCCATGCTTTAAGTTCTCATATTCAAGATAAATTTTACGTGTTGCTCGTCATCTAGCTTTCAATACATCTGCTTTGATTTCCAAGCGCGTGTTTTGTCTTTTGCTCATTATTTTGTCTGACTCTTGCTTTATGTTTGATTATAACTGATTTGTAATCATTTGAAAATTTTGGTTCTCAGGAGACTTGAGTATTACATCAACTGCTGATATTAATTTGAAGAGGCAAAATGAGTTCCAGAATACCATCTCATCAGCTTAGCAATGGCCTTTACGTATCTGGTAGGCCTGAGCAACCTAAGGAGAGACCCCCAACGATGAGTTCTGTAGCCATGCCCTATACTGGTGGAGATATCAAGAAATCAGGAGAGCTAGGGAAGATGTTTGATATCCCTGTAGATGGCTCCAAGTCCAAGAAGTCAGGACCTATTACTAGTGGCTCCTTGAGGTCTGGATCTTTCGGGGGTGTTGCATCTCATTCTGGACCTATCATGTCAAATGCTACAGCTCGCACCATGTACACCACCTCAGGTTCTTTACCTTCTCAAGGCCTTTCTGGTTCAGCTTCATTGAAGAAGTCAAATTCTGGACCGTTGAGCAAGCATGGGGAACCTGTAAAGAAGTTGTCTGGTCCACAGTCTGGTGGAGTAACACCTACCGGTCGTCAAAACTCTGGGCCTCTTCCTCCAGTACTTCCTGCTACTGGCCTTATCACATCAGGACCGATTTCTTCAGGCCCTCTAAATTCTTCCGGAGCTCAGCGAAAGGTTTCTGGCCCTTTAGAATCAATGGGATCCATTAAATTACAGGGTTCTGCAGCTCATGGTCATGCTGTAACTACTCTTACTTATGATGATGATTATTCGTTTGCAAAGAACTTCCCAAAGATAGTATTATGGTCATTAATTCTTCTATTTGTGATGGGTTTTATTGCTGGGGGTTTTATTCTTGGAGCTGTCCATAATGCGATCCTTCTCATAGTGGTTGTGGTTCTTTTTGCTGCGGTCGGTACACTTTTCATTTGGAATACTTACTGGGGTAGAAGGGCAATTATGGGTTTCATTACTCGCTATCCAGATTCCGAACTTAGAACTGCTAAGAATGGACAATTTGTGAAGGTCTCTGGGGTAAGTATGTTTCGTGATATTAGTAAAATGCACTTGTTTTTCGTTCTTCTCCCAGTTTGATATTTACACAACAGTTAGCAGCGCAGGACATACTGTTTTTCACGGTTTAACTACACATATGTGGAACTAAGCGTCCATTTGGATTGACTACAGAAGAATTTTTTTTTCAAAATCTCATTTTTATTTAAACTCTTTTGATAAAAAAAAATGTTTAAAATACACTCCAAAATTTATTTTTAGTGGTCGCTAAACACCTTAATATTTTCTAAAGTGGCTTATTTTTTAAATTATAATACTTCAATTAAAAATTTTGTTTCCATTTAAAAAAAAAAAAAAAAGAGAAGAAAAGAGAAGAAAAAAATCACTGGAGTTGGTTTAGGTAAGAATTTCCAAATTTCACTTATATAATAGATATATCGATGTTTTTTAAGAAATTTTCGTCAGACTGTAGTTGGCACATAGATAACTTTTTGGCTATTGACATCTTCTGATAATTCTGATGCATTCCATTGTTCGAGATGCCTTATCTGTGCCCATTGTCTAATATGAGATTGATTACTAATGTATGCTCGTTGACTATTCTTTTCCCTTAAGAAGTGAAATGTCGCAGTTCCTCAGTTGGGGAAAAAGATTCAGCTTATTATGATGTTATCATTATACTGGTTTATTTGGTTATCATTAATTTGTTTTGGTCATGTTCTAAAGGTGGTTACCTGTGGTAATGTGCCGCTTGAGTCATCCTTCCAAAAAATTCCAAGATGTGTATATACGTCAACCAGTTTATATGAGTACCGTGGATGGAGTTCCAAAGCTGCCAATCCTACTCATCGCCGTTTTACTTGGGGGCTCAGATCACTAGAAGTGAGTGACTGAAAGACTCAATTTTTTGTTATGATTGATTAATACTACTATCCTTGAAGTTAATTTTTTGTTTTCCTCTACTCTCTCTCTCTCTCTCTCTCTCTCTCGTGTGTTTGGGGTTTTGAAAAGGAGGGGTTGAAAAATATGGGTATTGCCACACCACATATGGGGTTTCGATGTTATTTTTCTTAGAATTGAGTATTGATGTTCTTTTTCCAATAAAAAGTATTATTCATTAATTCGTTTGGAGTTAACATAGTGAATCAATACCATAAAATATTGCCACACCACATACCTACTGTTTCCACGTAGGTATTAAAATTATCTGCAGTTTGAAGTTGTCTATAAATGTCCTCAGCTACTTTGTTGCTTAATTTGAATGTTTAGTTTTGTTATTGAGGCCATTTACAGCTGGATTTTTTTGCTGTTATTCACAGAGACATGTGGTTGACTTCTACATCTCCGATTTTCAATCTGGATTAAGAGCATTGGTTAAGACTGGTTATGGAGCCAGGGTGACTCCTTATGTTGATGATCCAATTGTTATTGATGTTAATCCAGTGAACGAAGAATTATCTCCCAACTTCATCAGGTGGTTAGGAGAAAGAAATCTTTCAAGTGATGGTCGAGTCATGCATTTAAAAGAAGGGTAATGTACTTATCTTGTTGGCTCTTTGAAATCATTGATGCCTACAGATTATACTTCACTACTGATAAAGAAAATTGATAGATATTTTTGGGGTTCATTATTTGTTGGAACTCGGCAAAATGAAGAAGCCAGAACTATAGCTAGTGTCAAATAAAGTTCTTTAGAGCCTCGGAAGAAGCCCTGGGTTTCACATCTTTTTGCAAGTTAGATTATTAAAAAAATGTTGTAGTTAATTTAAAGAGTCGATTCCTAGATATGTCAAACTATTGTTTTACAGCCTCTGATGATCGCTTCAATCATTGGTTCCCGCAATCTTTAGCCATCAATGATCCTATCCTATCCTCCTGCGAACTTGCCATTTGATACAATTTGCCCAACTCTACCTTGGAGGGTCGTAGTTGTTATTTTATTATTTATTTATTTGAAATTAAACGGTCTGGAAACATGATATTTCCCAAATCAACATGTCATTCTAGTAGTAATTTGTCTTCTGTTGGATAACATTAGTCATGTGGTTCTTAGTGACACGGGGAAATGTTTAGCCAACCAGCTTGAATTAGATTTTCCAACGTATGATCATCGCAATATGTAGGCTGTCACTAAATGCAAATTGTTCATATTGGTACATAGTGAATTTACGAGCACCTGTTAATTAGTACAATGTATGATCAAAGAACAGTTATGTGGCAAGTCTTAATATTTGTTACATTTGCAGATATATCAAGGAAGGAAGCACTGTTAGTGTAATGGGTGTTGTTCAGAGAAACGAAAATGTGCTAATGATTGTCCCTCCGCCTGATCCAATTGCAAGTGGATGTGAATGGAGCAAGTGTATTTTTCCAGCTAGTATTGAAGGTATTGTTTTGCAATGTGAAGACACGTCGAAGAACGATGTGATACCCGTTTAGCATCATGAACTCGGTCCACGTAAGATCTTTCCTGATTTAATATTTGGGTTTGGTAGTAGGTAGTAAGTAGGTAGTTTAGGACTGATGAATATTGACAGAGATTGCGGATGGTTAAAGGGGAATGGGGTGGTGTTGTTTTTAGTTTTTGATGTATAGTTTTTCTGAGAGTTTCTTTTCCAATGTTTTTGGTGGAGAGAAAGAGGAATGAGAAAGGTTCTTGTAATAGGGAATGGGGTTTGTTTGGTGCTGTGGAGAATTCAAAACTCGTTAAAACGTAGATTTGACGACTTAATGTTAAATAGAATGAATGAAAGTGTACGCGTTTTCCGTTGTAATCTCTTGCTTTGAAACATCTTGTTACCCACAACAACAGCAACAATCAACGCCTGTGTTCCATTTCTCCTAGAACAAACACCTCAACCATTCAACTGAGTTTCAACTTAGTATCCATAATTCATTTTTCATTTTTTTTTTCTTTCAAGATTTTGAGTGGTCCTCAAATGCTAATTTTTTCAGTTAAACCACCTTTCTAATATCAAAATATACATTTTAACAACCAAATTTATTCGAACTAAGGATTAAAATATTAACATCGATATTGATAATCAAATTTTCAATTTTATGAATATATAGGTAGTTATAGATTGAAATCATCAACTCTTTTTTGAAAAATAAAAAATAAAAATCATGAGCTCTAATAATTTCAAATGGACTAAATATCAAGTAATTTCTAGGTATAGAACAATCATAAATGGTCATCCACGTTTAAATTGTCATCAAACTTAAATAGTTACATCATTATCAATTCAAATTTTCACGTCTCTAAGATCTCCCATCCCTAAAAGAGATAAAGAAATAGCAACCAAGTGAAACTTCTACCTCAGCGTGGACGATAAATTCCTCCTCAAAACAACTACCTTTGAAATTGGCAATCCCTTCAAACTAAACACTAGAAAGAAAACATTCAAATTGTCATCAAACTTAAAGAGGTACATCATCATCAAGTTGTGGCGTTTCCTAAAAGATACAAAACATGTCATCTCCTATTACAATCTACATATATTAAAAACAAAAAACAAAAAAAACCCTTCTTCATGTACACAAAACTTCACAAGGCCTAATCTTTACAAAAGTTGGCAACTACGTCTATTCATTTACTTGATAGCTTCTTCAAAGTATCTGGATCTTTGCGAATCGTTCACGTTGTTTCGTTGTTATCCCAACCTGGCAACAAAGGAAGGCTACTAACTTTCTTCTTCAACTTCTCTCTTTTACTTGTGATCAGTATTTTATATCAAGATTTGAAGGCAAGATGCTCATACCGATTGTTTAGACACTTTGCCTCTACCATGTTGCACTAAAGTTTCCTAGAGAAAACATCAGTGAATATGCTTAATATTATAAATATGCTAACCTTTAGTTTACTTCCTCTTTTATTATGTCCGGTTTCATGGCAAGAAGAGCATCTTAAGGAATTGTTTTTCTTAGTCATTTTAGTATGTGGTCTCAGCATCGTTTGACTCTCTTCGTTGCAATTTCTTTGGTTGTCCAGGTTGTCTTCTTGTAATTGGAGGGAGGATTGAGTTGTAATCCACTCTAGACCATAAGTTTTCACCATTAGTGTGATTAATCATGGGAGCTTAACATTTTTCATACGTGGCTATGGAGTAGCAGCAATCAAGCATCCACATAGTCTTCGACTGTACCGAACTTGTAAAATATGGAACTAATTGCGTGCTCACATGGGAGTCCAGTCAACTCCCACTTCCAACACCAGCAAGTTCTTTTACCTAAGTCCACTTTGTAAGCCTCACTACCACCCCTTCGAACCTCAAACTTCTCATCTCCAGACCAAGTAGAAAGCCAACTTCCACTTTTTTTTCTTATCACCTTCCAATATCTTTTGAATTTTCAGGCATATTCTTCCCTCAACATTCTTCTTCTGCTATTTATTTTCTTGAAATCTCCTCATGAGGTAAAGTCTTATTCATTCAACCATCCCAATAATTGGTATGTCTCTAGCTTCTAGTATGGAGTCATCGAAAGATTCACTCATGTTGTTTAGAATGCTGTCACATTTAGGTGCCCACTAATGCATGTTTGCACCACAGCGGAGGAGGGAGTGCCATTAGCCAATTGTAAGCTCCTTCTTCAATACTTTTGATTGTCTCCATCACTTTAATCCATTTTTTTTTAGTCGTCACGTTTGAAGCTTTCCACATTTCATCCTTACGTTGTTTGCCTGGGTACTTTTTCTGCATGTTGTGATATAAATGTTGAACACAAAATCGATGATCCACACCTGGCAATAACTCCTCAAATGTTTGGACCAACCCCTGTAATTTGAAAACAAAATATAAAGATGAAAAATACAAACATTAGATCGAAACACAATTTAATATAAGATAAAAAAAATGCAAGTCACAGTAATGAAAGTTAAATTAACGTGTTAGATGAAGAGAATCAAACTAAAATACTCTAAGTTTCATGAATTTTGAGGATTAAACATATTGAAAAAATTGGAGAGAAATGGAAATTACGAACACTTACCGTTGTAGTTCAAAATTCTTTCTCTATACTTGAAGAATTTGAATGAAACAAAGTTGTAGACAACCACAAGGATCTTTTCTACTATCTTCAAGGCTTAGAACTTGATTGTGGGATTAAGAAGATGACAAATTTTGTGAGTTTTTTTAGAGAAATTAGTTTATGAACACTTGCAAATTTTCTCCAAAATTCAACAAGATCCACCATTCCAATTACCCAACTAATGTGTGCATTATATGATCAATATACATGCAAATCACATTTGCATAGTAATTTGACACACAACATCCAATTAGATAGTGGATTAGGTGGAAGAACAATGAAGAATACCATAATAAGCACATAGCTTATTCATAAAAAAGTGGATAATTCCACATCCACTCACCTTTGATTAATTTAATTTAATTAATTAAAATTAATTAAACAATTTTAATGAATTAAATTTTACTTAAGCAACAAGGACACATTCGACACTGAACCATTTTGAGCATATAGTTTGAATGTTGATGTTTCCAAGCGCAGCTGCGGTTATTACATGCGAGCACGAGATTTCTAAGCAATTGTACTTCATGCATGTGCACGTATGTGAGCGAAGATCAACTATCCCCTACATATCCATCATCCACATTAATCGTATACATGTCCATGGGAGAAACTGTATAAGTCCTAGCCAACACCTCATATTTTTTTTTAAAGGACATTGCAAAATCGGTTACAGTGTTTGTGCAAGCCATTGTTTGTGTCCGTCGAACATAGAACCAACCTTATAACTACTAACGGATGTGCTCCAAAAGTTTGGTTATTGGAAGTTCACGCGCATCCTTTAAGACTTCGTTTAGGCATTCACTATATTAGTTATCATTTTATCATACCTACAATGGACTTGATATACCCATGCCCATCGTTGGAGTCCAATCTCTTCAAGATACGCCGCCACACCAAGATATCAATCAAGTTTAGCCCAATACCTTTGAAACTCAGACATCCTATAGGCCTTGACAACAAGATAGAAATGTGGAATTATGTCCTTGTTCTTGAACCTATCCATCAAATCATCTTTCCTTTGAAACTCAGACATAGGCCTTGGCAGCAACATAGTGCCTGAAATTCTTTGGAAAATGCAAGAGATATAGACTTTGCAATGGAATATTTCCAACTGATGCCTTCAAATTGTTCATGAACCAGTACCAAGATGCATCATTCTCACGTTTTACAATGGCAAACACAATAGGATATATGATCGTTCCCATCAATACAAGTTGCTATCAACAACATACCTTTATATTTCTCAGGTGAGTAGCATCAACAACAATAATGAAATGAATGTAATTTAAGAATTTCTGAAGGCACGAGCCCAATGCCATGAATACATTTTTAAAGTACTGATCGTCTTCTAACTCAACATCAAATATCGTACCTGGATTTGCAATCTTCAATGCTCTTCGTAGAACTTAACAAGAGCATATGATCCTTCCTGTGACTCTCGTGTGGACACTAATATATATTTTCTTGCATGATAAGGTCTTCCATAAGTTATATTAACACCGTAATCTCGTTGATTATCTTCAATTATACCTCGTGTGGGGTATGTACGACCCACTTGTTCATATTTGGACTTCATCAAGTGTCTGATAACCCAACTTTTGGCTTGATGGTGATACCCAATCTAATTTCGAGAGAGCATGTATGTTCACTTGGATATTTCTTTACTTTGAATGAATCACTTCCATTTATTCTAGTAGCACGAACTCGCCTCTTGCATTCTTCCATCAAACATCTCACAGTTAGTAGACTTTTCGTTCACTTCTTTACAAGTCAAAATTCTTTCTCATTGCAAGTATTGATAACTTAACTGATAAGTCATGCTTTGAAAAGAAAATTTGACCAACCCTTATATCATCATTATTCAAACAATTGTGAAGGATTGTGATGACGCGTCATACGATGGCTCATCCGACGGTTGTGGTACATCCACAAATTGCGTTGTTGGCATACAGGATTGAATTTCTACGAAAGGCATAAAAAATAAATATTATCCAATGGAGATGTCTATGACCGACAATATTCATTTCCATCAAACCTTGGTCTAAAAGTCTCTTCTACATTGTGGCCACCCCAAAATTCATTCCTATGGCCATCCAAGTCACACGACGCACTGCTATCGTATAATGGAGACACAAAGGGAATATCATGTGATGGAATGGTTGAAATCGTGCAATTGCACTGCTGGTACATATAATCTATGTCAACCCTATCAGTTTCTTTCGATACCATTGATATGTACAACAACATTTTGGATGCTTCACTGCCTTCTAAAAAAAATTGAGGTCTTCATCATCAATTACATGAGTTGGAGGAGCTGACACATGTAGATCATAACAACCCTTGATATGTATATCAAACATAACTGAATCGATGTTCAGTTTTTGGTGCAGAGTACTCACAAGTTCGGAATATGTAATATCATTCTTGATGTTCAATCCTTTTGTCTTGCCCCCCACTCAGTTTCTGAAGATCTGGTCCCATTCTCCACCAAATTGTACAAATATGCGATGCATGATCATTGATATTATGCGGTCTTTCAATCTTATACTAAACGATCACGGAGTGTTTTAGTTTACTAAACAATTTAGATTAAAGTGCACGATTGTGCAATAAAGTCTGCACGACCGTTGGATTTCACTAAACGGTCGTGTAACTCGAATCTAAATAATCGTGCATACTAAATTAAACGGTAGTGTAATAAGCCTGCACGCGATCGTTTAGATTATGTTCCACGATCGTGTAGTAAAATCTACATGATCATGAAGACTTCATTAGACGACGAGTAATATTAAAAGGAAAAAAACTTCACACACGAAAACTTACAATTCGATTGTTTGGTTCTGAAGACTGATTTGAGCAAATATGAAAGATGAGAAGAATTTTCACCTGAAACTCTGATAGAGAATGATTGGAGAAGAACGTGAAAAGTAGAGAATGAGAAAGAAATTCAATGTCTAAGATCATTGTTGTACAATCTACGATCAGTGTTGTACAATCCAAGATCATTCAATGCTTCTGTTAAAATGTTGGTTGAGAATAAATGTTTTAATGGAACGGTGGTGATTGATGCATCTAAGAAGTTAATTGGAGAGCGAGAAAAGCAAGGAATGTTTTGTTGAGAATTTGAATAGAAAATGGTAAAAATGACATTTCACATGCAAAAATCTCACTTCAGTCATAGATGCGTTAGTTTGTGAAATTTTCCATTTGCATACGAAAAGTTGAAGATGGCGCTGCATTAATGGTCATCATCATGTGTTCAAGATCTTACGGGGCGAGAGAGGAGACGTACAAATCCTCTGTTTCACAGATCTCCTAACCTCTCTTTTCATTTGGGTTTCAATCAGGAATGGCAAGGCCCTCATCAAAGCACGCTTCACTCAAGTTGGTGCTAATATGCTTGGCGCTTCTTGGATTTGCTCTCATCGCCGACTATATCTGGGCTTCCTCGTCTCGCTTTTCTTATTCCTCATCCATTGCATCCAATTGGGCTCCTCCTTACCACGCCGATACCAGCATACCGGTTACTACTAAACCAGACTCAGCAAATCCCAGCAAGGTCAGTTTCTCTTTTCTCAGATTTCCCTCTTGGTTTTATGCGTGTATCCGGAAAATTGCACCTATACTTGAGTTGAGTAAAAAATTTTGAATTTGATTTGTGTTATGGACTTGAAAAGCTTTCACTCTTATGTGAAGGATTAGCACTAGCCATGGCGTTGCCCTCTTCTTTGTTGATTTGGATTCTCCTTCTTTGTCATAATGTTAATATTTCGCTGTTCATCAAAATTTGATATTATGATTTTTTGCTTATTTGGAATTGAGTGAACCCTTAACCACTCTGATGGGTTAACCTTTTCTCTATAGACCATTTGGTACCCATAATTTCTTGTGGAGTACATCGACTTCATTGTTCATTGAGAAAACGCTGGGAAGATATAGAATTAGAACGTTTAGTCTTTGGATTATATTAGAATTTAAGAGAACAAGAATTACTACTATGTGTGGCTTCTCACATTGAAAAAAAAAGGCTTACGAGTAATGATAAGGAGGTTTAGGAGGAGGTTCTCCTGGTGTTCTCAAATCTTTATACGCCTGACATCGTGCCTAAAGCGTTTGTACAGGGTATTGATTGGTGTCCCATTTCGACAAGAAACGGAGAGGAGTTGGTGGCCCCGTTTACTTTGGAAGAAATTAGAAAAGCTGTTTTTGGGAGTTACTGGCGTAAGTCCCTTGGCCAGGATGGCTTTTCCATGGCTTTCTTCCAAGATAATTGGAACCTCGTAAAGGCTGAGTTGGAAAGAGTCTTTGAAGAATTTTTTTGAGGGAGGTATCTTGAATTGTTATATATCGGAAACCGTTGTTGTTGTTGGTTTTTTTTTTTTTAAAAAAATAATAGTAACAACTTTCATTGAGAATAAATGAAAGAATATTAGAAACCATTGTTTGCATCATTCCTAAGAAGGAGAATGCAAATAGTTAAGGATTTCATACCTATCTATCTCATCTCTATCGCTTACAAGATTCTACCTAAGGTCATTGCAAATCCTATATGGAAATGACTCCCTTCAACCATCTTTGAGGTGCAAGGAGCTTTTATTGCTAGGAGGTAAATTCTTCATCAAGCCCTTATAGCTAACGAGGTCATTGAGAATTGTGGAGCCAAAAAGAACAAAGGAGTGCTCTTTGAAATTAACTTTGAAACAACTTATGATAATCTTGATTTGGAATTTTTGGACAGGGTGATGGAAAAGAAAGGTTTTGGGTATAGATGAAGGATGTGGATGTGGGTGTGTCAAGAATGTGAATTATTCGATCCTCATAAATGGAATCCCAAATGGTCGATTAAGGCTTCTTGAGACAGTGGGACCCTTTATTTCCTTTCCTGTTCCTTCCAGTCGTGGATGTTTTAAGTTGTATCATCCTCATGGAGTCAAGTTCGAAGGTGGCAATCTTGAGCCTTTTAATATTGAATCCAAGGAGGTGGCTTTGTCTCATCTTTAGTTCACAGATGATATGTGTTTTTTTGCTCTGGAAAAAGGGAGTCTTCGCTAATCCTGAATCATATTTTGGGGTTCTTTGATGCAATAGCGGGGCTTTGAATTAATAGGAGCAAGTTTCAGATCTTGGGTTTCAACTCTGATTAGGAAAAGCTCAATAGATGGGCAGGTTTGATTAGCTGCGAAGCTGGATAATTTCCTTCCTCTTGGAGGAAATCTAAGAGTCATCTCTTTTTGAGACTCCCCCATTGAGAAGATTAGGAAAAGGTTAGCCTCATGAAAGAACTTTTTTTCCTCCAATTTTTTCCGACTAGCCTAATCGATCGGTGGTGAGTGGAATTCGAATTCCTATGTATTACCGTTCCCTTTTTTGTGTGCCAGTTTCAGTTTGTATGTGCATTGAGTGTTTTACGAGAGACTTTATTTGGGAAGGGTTGGAGGAAGGGAACAGTTTTCATTTGTTAAACTCGGAAGTTGTAGGGAGACATGTGAACACAGGGGCGACAGGGGTGGCAAGCAATGAGCGAGCGAGCAATGATCCAAAGCCATCCCTTTGAATGGGTGGCGACAGGGGTTAAAAACACACATCAAAATTTTTGGAAAGATATTGTAACGCCATTTCTTTTGAGCTCCCTTTTCTCTTTTCCATCTTGTTTGTTGTGTTGTGGGGGGAAGCTAAGGAAATGTAGTTTGGGGAAGATCAATGGGTGGGGGATAGACTTTATTAATCTTCGTTTCCTCAGTTATATCATTTGTATTCCTTTAACTTTAGGCTTGGGAGACGGGATGTTCGTGTTTGGAGACTTAATCTTTTGGAGGGCGTTTCTTGTAAGTCTTTATTTAGGCTTTTGTCGGATCTCTCTCTTGCTGACCGATTTGGTCTTTGCTGTTTTATGGAGGATTGAGATTCCAACGAAGGTTATGCAGATACTTGACAAGTTTTGCTTAGTTGTGTGAACACAATAAATAGGTTTTTGAGAAAGATACCTTCATTATGGGTTTTTCTATTGTATGAGTATCCTCTGCCGGAAGGTGGAAGAAAACCTGGATCATCGGAGTGTGGATTTCCTAGTTTTGTGTCGAACTGCTTTGTCAAGAGTTTGATTTTGCGTTAGTTGTCAAGAATGTTTGTGCGAATTGCGATGTTTGGGGAGTTCCTCTTCTATTTGCCTTTCGAAGAGAAAAGTTGTTTGTTGTGGTTTGTTGGAGTGTATGCTTTGTTGTGGGATCTTTAAGGGGAGAGGAACATTCAAATATTTAGAGGTGAGGATAATGATCTTAGTGAGGTTTGATCCCGGGTGAGGTTCCATGTTTTTCTTTAGGCTTTAGTTTCAATTTTTTTAATTAAAATTATTCTCTGGCTACAACTTAAATAGTTGGGAACTCTTTCTTTAATGAGTTTTTTGTGAACTTGGTTTTTTTGCATGCCCTTGTATTCTTTTATTTTTTTTTCTCAATAAAAGCAGTTGTTTCTATAAATAAAAGGAAAAAAGAAAACACTCCTTGAATAAAAAACTATGTGTGGCAACTGCCTGAGATTTATATTCTATGATTATAGACTTTCACTTCACGTCTTATAATGAGAGTAAGAGACACTCACAAAAGTTTTGAACAATCTGAATTTTATTTTGCAATTATCCCCCTTCTGTGGTTATTGCAGGGAGAGGCTGCCAAAGGCGGCAAAGACGCTAATCCTGGGAGAGCCCTGTCAGCAACCTTTGCTGATCTGCCAGCTCCAGAGTTAACATGGAAGAAGATGACAACTGCTCCTGTGCCTCGCTTGGATGGTGCTGCAATACAGATCAAGAATCTTCTATTCGTATTTGCTGGATATGGCACCATTGATTCAGTGAGAATTTTCCTTGTTTTCAGTTCTATTGGATTCATCTACAGGGAACAAAAAGTTCTGCAACTAGTTTCTAACTTTTCTTTGTGGAAAATCTGCTCGCTAAGTTCCATTTATTACTTTAGGCTTTTGCAATTACGAAATTCTGATTTAGTTAAACGATTGCCTCTGAATCTAGAAAAGCTGTTTGTTCTTCTTTTGATTCTTCTCTGTTGTACGAGAACAAGGGGTTCTTACAGAAAAATCTCCATCCAAACTTCCGTAAAACTATTTTATGGTTGAGGACAGTGGAACCTGTGTCACTTTCCTGATTGTCTGACAACTAGCAAAATTACTCGAAGTAATGTGATTTCTCTGAATATCTTGCAGCCTGCTGCAATATTTTGTTTTCCTGGAAGAACTTCTGTGTAGGTGGTGTAATTATCACCAAAACTCTAAAGAAGTGATTTTTAGTTTCTAACAAAATTTAGGTCTAATTTTCTGATGTCTGAATAGGAGATTATCCTGTAAATTCAGCATACTTGATCTGACTTAATCGATCTGCTGTTGTTTTTCATTTGTTATTTTTTCTATTGACTTAGAGTTACATTCAAATATGGATACGAGGAAGAGTTGGCAATGTTAGTATCTATCAATAGGCTCGTATTTTCTTATCTTCTTTCTTCTGGCGGATAATAGGTACATTCACATGTTGATGTTTATAATTTTACTGATAATACGTGGGGAGGAAGATTTGACATGCCAAAGGAAATGGCGCATTCGCATTTAGGAATGGCAACTGATGGAAGGTACATTTATGTAGTCACAGGGCAATATGGTCCACAGTGTCGGGGGCCTACCGCTCATACTTTTATTCTTGATACTGAGACGAAGCAGTGGCAGGATATGCCCCCATTACCAGTCCCTAGGTATTTTGCTTTTTTGTGCTGCACATTTTGATTTTTTGTAGAATTCATATTCCATTATACAGTTTTAACATGATGCGACATTTGTAGATACGCACCAGCAACTCAACTTTGGAGAGGTAGACTCCATGTGATGGGTGGTAGCAAGGAAAACCGGCACACACCTGCTTTAGAGCATTGGAGCCTTGCCGTGAAGGATGGGAAAGCCTTAGAAAAGGAGTGGAGGAGTGAAATACCTATTCCTCGAGGAGGACCTCACAGGTCTTTGTGATGTCTTTTGTCATGACTTATAATTGTAATTTTGATATACATTTTTACAGTTTGTTGGTGAAGATAAGCCTTGTTGATTTATTCCTTGAGTGACCAGTTTGATTTGGTACTCCTTTTGTGCATGCTACAGCTATTTAGTCCCTCTTAGACCTCGAAAAGATCAAAACATTCTTAACTTTTTCTTGCACTCATGTACATAGATTTCTTTTTCATTTTACTAACTATTTCTTGGTTTGTTGCAGGGCATGCATTGTTGTTGATGACCGACTTTATGTTATTGGAGGTCAAGAAGGTGATTTTATGGCAAAACCAGGATCCCCTATTTTCAAATGCTCTCGCAGGAATGAGGTAAGCTCATATTCGACATCTTTGCCCCTTAGTTTTGTCAATATCTATTTATATAACTCCATTGTTAATTTACTTGTGTATTTGAAAAGTGGTCTATTTCTACTGTTAACCTATGCGCATACCCTTTTTCCCTTTGTTAAACTTCATGAATTTGAGTCTATAAGTAGTGCCATTGATCGGTTTGTGTGCACTTGTCCATTTGTTTTGATCTCGACAAAGGATTTTGTTGCTTCTCAATGTCGTTTAGATAACTAATTGTAATACTATTTATGATTGGAAAAAGGCATTAAACTAGAATGTAAGAATGGATGCTATATAAACTTTCGTATCCTTATGGCTGATTTAATCTTCTCGGTTGAGTTAGGTGGTTTACAGCGATGTTTATATGCTGGATGATGATATGAAATGGAAAGTGTTGCCATCAATGCCAAAACCAGATTCCCATATAGAATTTGCTTGGGTGGTGGTCAACAATTCAATTGTTATTGTTGGCGGCACGACAGATAAGCATCCTCAAACCAAGAAGATGGTTCTCAACGGAGAAGTATTCCAATTTAGTCTGCGTTTGCAGGTATCACTTATTTTATTTTCTCCTTGTCTAAATACATTTCAATGGGTACGCACACGCTGATTTTCTCTCATCCTGCAACCTGAATCTTAAAGTGAATAAGACTAAGGGGGAAATTAGAGTGGAAGCTCAAAATCTAACTCTTTAACGTATTATATATATATTTTTTATCTGAAAGAGAGGGAAATCTTCCTTCTTTGCACTGCCCTTGTTTATGTTTTCTGACGGTCTAATAACTTGAGTGTTAAGACGAAAACATTAAGAATGGTGAAGCCAAAGGACTAGAATTATTATTCAGTCAAGGTTGATGATTTAGTTGGGCATTTACATGAGTTATGTTTTTGTTGAAATTTCTGTTATTGCAGCAATGGTCAGTGATAGGGAAGCTTCCATTCCGCGTTAAAACGACGCTGGTTGGATATTGGGATGGATGGCTATACTTCACGTCTGGACAACGAGATAAAGGACCAGACGATCCTTCCCCTAAGAAGGTGATTGGTGAAATGTGGAGAACAAAATTAAAACTCATCTTATGACATTTCTTTCTATTTCCAGCAGTTTCAAATAGTATCTTCAACCACCTATTTGACATTCTTTTTCCCCCAAACCGCTTCAGCAACTTTGTTTTGGCTTGTGCCTTTCTTGTAGAGCGTAGTGGTTAATCAAGAAGAAAAGAAAAATTCCCTCTCTTACTGTTAGATGTATTCTTTTTGTGACTAAATATTGTGTAATATCTACAGAAATATAAATATTGTACAACTTCCCAGTTAGATGGGAAAATCTCTTTTGTTTATCAAGTATTCATACTCTTTCATTGCCTCTGCACAGGCCGCTCCTTAGTTCTCTAACTACAACAACACTGCATTTGGGCTCTGTTTATTTTAGGAGAAACTTAATCCACCAATGATAAACTAAACTAAAATTTGACGGTCACATACATGTTTTGTAAACATCTTGGTATCCAAACAAAATGTGGAGGACTAATCTCGAGAAACGAGAAAAAAAAAAATAACTAACAATAACATGGCACTCTCTCATTTGAATTAGCTTGCGAAATTTTCCATAGCCTATAAAACCAGCAATTGATAAGTTGTCATATATTATAACCAATTACTCAGATGATATGAAGGAGAAAATAAAGTGGGTGAAATACCTATTCAACATCATAGAAAGTTACTAGTAGTGGAAAATCTAAATCTATCATCCTATACTAAAATCAGAAGATGAAATCGTTGTAAAGAAAAACAGAGGGTTAAAAAAGTCGAGAGAGAAGTATTTTTCTTAAACATCGATGGAGATCGGAGCAAACTATATGGTTTTGGAAAGCCATTCTCAAAGATTTCCAAATACCAATGGAAAAGGTAGGCTTATTCTTCTATGCTAATTAAGTTGAACTTTATATTTTTCTTTTTTAAAAAAGTCTAGATATTCAAAATTTTAAAGGTCGGAAAGATTACAAAATTAGATCTTCAATTTGTTATATGTGTCATAAGGTCTCCAACTTCGGTGTATCAATTTACCCATATACCTTTACATAAATCGAAATAAATAGACCCATAGTAAGTTCAAATTAAAATTGGTAAATATTTATAAAATATGGCAAAATTTCATATTCTGGGTATCTATCATTGATCAAATCTAAAAAATTCTATTAATGTTTATCTTTGATTAAAGTTAATTTTTAGAGAGGACAATCAAAGGATCAAAATTAGAGATTGTATTGACTATAATATACTAAAATTAATACAAATGCAAAGTTCAAAATTTTCGAATTAAATTTCTCCAAAAATCTTGTCCAACAGAGCCAAAAATGTATTTTACTTTTTTTTAAAGCTATTTTTCAAAAACACACTATTTCCTCACAATTTCCATTTGGTAGTGGGTACAATTAGGGCCTAATAGAGGAAACTTTATTGGGCCGATAGAGGGGTTTAATGGGTCGGTAGATATATTTAGTACTTTGAGCCTTAAGCATCCAAAAGTTGGATCGTCAAGGCCCAAATGCGTCCAATCAATATATAGTCGTAATTTCTTCTTCTCCTTCTCTGCCCGGCTGGAGTAAACCCTAACCTCACCTTGCCTGAATCTGCACATAATCAGACCCAGCTCTGTGACCAGTTAGTAATTCTCTCTTCACTTCAACTTTATTCATTTTTGTTTCTTTAATTCGATTTCGTTGTGGCATACACTACCTTTAATTCGGTTTCTAAATGGAATTTGATGATATAATTTATGCATTTGGAATTAGAGCTGTGGTTTTGTATTGCCTTCACAGCTATTGTGATTCAATTATTCATAATTGTGTTTAGAATGATTTTTTGAGTTCATTTTGAATATTGGACGTTTAGTAATTTGATTCTGGATGTGTAGTTAGCCTGACAGAAGATAGAGAAGGAAAATATGAGTTTTTTTTTTTTTTTTTCAGAATCAGAAAAAGAGAGAACTTATGCTGTTAAAATAGTTGGTGTATGTTGTAACAGTTGAAATGATGGCAAGTATAGGGTTAGCATTGGTTATGTGGATATCAGCACATTCAATAGGTGTTTGCAGTTTTTTTTTTTTCCATCTTTTCCTTGACATTGGTTATTGAAAACCAGTTTATGCAACCAACCCACAAATTTAGTGATATCATTTTATATTCTTGAGCATAAGCGAGAAAATGATGTGGAATTATATATTTAGTTGGAAGTTGATTAGTTGTTCAATATATGTTTTCTTAGTAATGGGTGAAGAAGTCAAGGCATTGATTCCAGAGTCAGTTTTGAAGAAGAGGAAGAGGACTGAAGAATGGACATTGGCAAAGCAGCAAGAGTTTGAAGCAGCCAAAAAGAAGAATGCAGAGAATCGTAAGTTGATTTACAACAGAGCTAAGCTATATACGAAGGAGTATGAAGAGAAGGTATTGTTTCCCCCACTTTTTCGCTTATGTTATTATGTTAGAATTCCTTAGGTTGAATGCTTTATTTTTAAGGCATTTACATTTGGTTTTCTTGAGTCTAAATAGGAAAAGGAGCTGATTAGACTGAAACGTGAGGCAAAACTAAAAGGAGGATTTTATGTCGACCCTGAGGCTAAATTATTGTTTATCACTCGCATCCGTGGGTATGTCTCTTTTTGAGTGAACTAATTTACTGCTATACATGATATTATGTTCTAATGTTTCAATTTGTTGAAACATCAGTATCAATGCCATGCACCCGAAGACGAAAAAGATATTGCAGCTGCTGCGTTTGAGGCAGGTACAATATCAAAGCTTAACATGGTTGAGTTAGTTCCCTATAGTTGGTATTGGTAGTAGTTGTTTGTACGATGATTGCCTTCTTTGTTACAGATTTTCAACGGCGTCTTTCTCAAAGTCAATAAAGCAACATTGAATATGCTGCATAGGGTCGAGCCTTATGTTACCTATGGGTATATTCCATTCTAGAGATTTCGTTTCTTAAAACTTTCTTCCTCCATAACAGAGTGTGAAATATTGATGTGACTTTTGCAGCTACCCCAATTTGAAAAGTGTTAAAGAACTTATTTACAAGAGGGGTTATGGAAAGCTAAACAAGCGTAGAGTAGCATTGACTGACAACTCCATTGTGGAGCAGGTTTCTCTCTTTTCTCTCCTCTCTTATTCTTTGCTAATTTCTAATTTTAGTTTTCTTACATTCTCTCACTCAATGAAGGCTTTGGGTAAATACGGCATTATCTGTATGGAAGATCTCGTGCACGAGATCATGACCGTCGGACCTCATTTTAAGGAGGCAAATAACTTCCTATGGCCATTTAAGTTGAAGGCACCTTTGGGTGGTTTGGAAAAGAAGAGGAATCACTATGTTGAAGGGGGAGATGCAGGTAATCGTGAGAATTATATCAATGAGCTTATCAGGAGAATGAACTAGATGAGGAACACTTTTGTCGTCATTGATTTTTGTTTTGTTAAATCATTAGAAGTAGAAATTAATTTGTTCACAAAGATAGTCCAATCACTGGGAGTAGAAATGTTTAACCAGCGGATACTTTGTTTATGTCATTGGAGGATTTTCATTTATCAATTTATAAAATTTTTTCGAAATCAGCCATGCATTTACAACTCTTTGAGAGTGTTACTACACGCTGATCGCAGTTTTATCCTTGAAATAATAGGAGGATCAGGAAGCTTTGTTAAATTTTTTACTTCATGGAGTTTTGTTTTGTTGGCTAGAATCGGTAAAGATAGTTGATCGAATCTTCTACCTTTAAGATAAAAAGGTATTGAGTTAATGTTATATCCTAAAGATAATGTTATCTAATTTATTAATAGTCTATGAAAATTAGTAACTGCATTCATTTAATAATTTCTTATTCATAAAATTAAATTAGAGACAATTGTAAATATAACAATTAGACTTAAAAGTATTAACAGATAGAATATAATACAAAAAAAATTAGATACAATACAACACAAAATAATTTGCAGTTATAGTAAAAATTAGATGGAATTCTCAAAGTCTATCATCAATAGAAGTTAATAAGTGACAAAGTCTATTACTAATAAATTTTGTTATATTTGTCATTGTTTAAAAATGTTGTTATATACACTTAATTATTAATTGCTACGTACTGTAATTACCAAAAAAATTAGGTAAATATTTCGATAGATTATTATTGATTTATTAAAACAAATAACTATATAAAATAAAAAACAAAAGAAGAGGGAAAAAGATAAAACCCACAAATTTGGAATGGAAAAAGCAGTGTCGAAAAATGTGTAACAAACATGAGTTTTGTTTGGCCGCGCCGGTAACGGTAAATTAATGTAAGTAAGGATATTTATTTTAAAATATTAAATAATTAATTTTAGTATTAAATTAATCACTTTTTAGTACTTTTGGTCTCTGTAGTTTAAATGATGACTAAAGAAGAGATATTTTAGTTTGGGAGATTTAAAAAATAGTTTATAAATGTAGCTTAACGCATATATATTATTCTTAGTCTTTATTTATTTACATTTTTAAGATCTTGAACCAAACGAAACGTGGATGAACATTTTTTAAAGAGTAGCTTAAACGGATGCACCATTTAAATAATGATTAGGTGCATCCTAAGATGCACTTATTTACCTGCTTTCAATCTCTCCACCATATAAAAAATTAGATTAAAAGTTATTTTTTTTAAAAAAAAGTAATTTTTAATTATTATTATTATTTTCCTATTTAAATATCTTTGTATAGAGTCACCTATCCAATAATGCAAAGTTAACGACCCATCGTGTTCACAATGACATGGCCCACTACGAATTTGCTTTTGAATAATGGCGAAATTTCCATCATTTGTCTTTCTCTTCTTTCGCTCAAAATCAACGTTTTGTGGTTCACATGAATTTCATTTGAAAGTTCAAAGAAATTATGAATACAACTTTCAGTAATTAACTTGCAATTTTCAAATTAATAAAGCTCCCATTTCCACCTATTTTCCATTCCTATTTATACCACTTCAATCCTCATCACATTTCCACCATCACAAATAACAACAAATCCCCATTTCTACCTTCAAATTCACCATGGAAATCAATTTTCTTTATGCACTTGTTGCTTGGATTGCCACTCTGGCCCTCCTCCTCCTCTCCCGCCGTCTCCGCCGCCGCAAACTCAACCTCCCCCCCGGAC
>JBBPDJ010000017.1:9295120-9315004 GCA_037974625.1 Cucumis cinereus
TCATCAGGGTGAAAACCCCCCAGACGTAGGCTTGTTGCCGAACTGGGTTAACAACGTCTCTGTGTTCATCTCTCTTACTCTGTACTTATACTAATGTATCCATATTAATCATAGTGTAACTACTACTACAAGGTCCTAATTGGTTTTTCATAGTGCTTTTTCTTGGACAAAATGACAGTCATCTTCTATGTGTTTGTGATATGAACCGACCAAACATCAAATTATTAATTTTATTTTATTTATTAATTATGATATATTTTTAATATTTTTCAATTTGAACTTTTTTTACCAACATTTAAAAAGAGATAATTTAGTCTTTTTCCAAAGAATTTGGATTTTATTGGAAGACTATTTAAGCCTTGCTTTAGGCAGTTTTAGGAGAGTTTTTTTATAATTAAAGTTTAGGATTTTCTTTGAATGAAAATTCTTTGGTAGATGACAGAGTCTCATCGCTATTTTTTTGCAATTTTTGATATAGGGTTGCAAGCCAAGAACATTCAAGTGAGTTTGATCACCTTGCTTGTGGAGTGTTCGAACTTGGAGTAAGGAACTAGTTCTCCTTATCTCTTGGCCTTCGATCAAAGGGTAATCCAAATCTATTCCATTCTAATGGGTTTTTGTCAAATTGATGTTGGGAGTTTTAGAATTTGTTATTAGGGGTTTGCAAATTGTGTTCCTAATTTACAAATCCTAAGGTTTTCATATCATTTGATATCAAAGCCTAGGCTTTAGATTTGGAATATGTTAATCGTTTTCTTGATTAAAATTTACTTTTTAACTTGTTTTTTCCTTGATTGAATAAAAAAAAAGATAAAAAAAGGTTACCGTCGTACAGTAGGGAGAAGAAGAAGAAGAAGAAAAAGAAAAAGAAAAAGAAAACGTAATAAAAAAAATCAAAGTTGTCGTGGGTTATTTTAAAAAAATCTATATTTGAAGCACGTCAAGCAGGCTGCTGAATTTCCACAGGTTTTAACTTGCTTAACTTTTATAAGAAAATTAATAGTTTTTTAAAGAGTAATTGGTTGACTTTTTTAATTGAGTTCTTGGGTAAAATTCGTGTCGTTGGATTTTATTCTTAATTCTTTGTTTCTTTTTATCATTATTTTGTTTGGTAGGTTGCTTTTCTTTGTTCATCTTGCATAATTCTTGAACTTTGAATATTAGGTTCTTAAGTCATATCATATTTTTTATCGTTTCTTGTCTAGTTTGTTGAATCTCGAATATTAGGTTCTTGATTTCTAGTTTTCACTTTTGTTGCATTCAACTGGTTCTTTACTTGAGTTGGACACTTTACAGGCATTCTTGCTTGGTTTGTTGTTGGCTTGCTCTTCTGAACTTGGTTGCAAAATCTTAGCTATCACCCAAATAGTTCATATTTGTGATAGAGATACAATTTGAGTGTAAACACAAGTGAACATCATCTAACGAGAAAAAACACGTGAGGGAGTGATTGTGAGGTCCACTTTTTTTCACTTATTTTTGTTATGCAATAATGGAAAGTAATGGAGTTGTTCAACAAGGGGAGTTACAAGGAGGACTAAATGAGGAAATCATGCAATGCTTGGAGATTTTAATCAATGCGAGCTTCGACAAAATAGAACAAAGGTTTCAAGCTAGAGAGAAACCTAAAGTAAAGAGATTGTGCACAACGACTTCAGTCGTTATACCAGGGGAACAAAAGTGTGAACACTTACTATGAAGAGTTGTTGTTGCTACTTGGGAAGACTAACATATATGAGCAAGAGGAAACTACCATGGATCGACTCTACAATGGACTTAATGAGACAATTGCCTATATGCTTGCCGATCGAGAAGAAATTCAACCTTGTGAGGACTTAGAAGAAATGGTGCACGTTGCCATCAAGATAGAAAGGCGACTCCAAAGGAAATATTCAAGGTACACTAAGTTCAAGTTCAATTTTAATGGCACCACTAATAAAGAGAAGCGTAATAATGTTGAGTCAATGTATGAACATGATGTTTGTTTAGTAACTCATCAGATTGCAAGGAATCACATGATTGTAATCTTTGACACTATTGTTGAACCACCTATTACTAGAGAAGCATGTGTTAATGGTAGTAGGAAAGATGAAGTGGATGGTAGTGAACTTGAATCTGACGTACTTCTTAGTCCATTAGAGTCCAAACTAATATTTGATTCTACTGTTGTATCATTGCTTTCAAGAGAAGAAATACTTGTTGTGTGTTAGTTGGAAAACAAAAGACATGAGACTGAAACAAAAACAAAAGAAATATGTGAGAAGAAAAGTGTGTGAACATTGATGAGAGAAAAACCAATAATGTAAGTTTGGAAATTTGTGAGGATTACAAAAGAGTCTGTTTTCTGACAGGTGAACTTCCACCAAGTTCGCCTAGTTTATCCTTTGAATTTTCGCAGGAAGTAAAAGTATTAAAACAAAGCTCCATAAGTGGTCCAAATCCTTTTTATGGTCACAAACTAAATGAAGATTTGAATGACCTATATTCTTTCAAAACTAGGAGAAATCCAAGATGATGTCTACCTTTGACATCTCATGACTTAGATGATGCTTTGCAAGGAAGACAAACCAAAAGAAGTCCAAGGAGATTAACATTATTTTCTTCTCATGATTTCAAGACTGATTTACAAGACTTTGATTTAGATTTGAGGACTAATCTTTCAAAAGAAGGAGAGGATGATATGAACGTAGCATCAAATTATTTATTTTATTTTATTTAATAATTATGATGTATTTATAATATTTTTCAATTTTTTTTTAATTCGAACTTTTTTTTAATAACATTTAAAAAGAGATAATTTAGTCTTTTCCCGATGAATTATGATTTTATTGGGAGGCTATTTAAGCGTTGCCTTTAGGTTGTTTTAGGATTTTTTTTTTTTATATAATTAAAGTTTAAAGTTTTCTTTGAATGGAAATTCGTTGGTAGATGACAGAGTCTCATTCGCTGCCTTTTTGCAACTTTTGATTTAGGGTTGCAAGCCAAGAACATTCAAGTAAGTTTGATCACCTTGCTTGTGGAGTGTTCGAACTTGGAGTACGGAACTAGTTCTCCTTATCTCTTGGCCTTCGATCGAAGGGTAATCCAAATCTAATCTATTCCATTGGCTTTTGTCAAATTAATTTGGGAGTTTTAGAATTTTTTATTAGGTGTTCGCAAATTAGGTTCCTAATTTACAAATCCTAGGGTTTTCATATCAGTTTGGTTCTCTCATGAAACATGGGATTATGAGCAATATAAATTGTAGCTTGATTGTCACGGAATAAGAGACCTGGATGAGATGTTTCAATTTGATGCTCCTCAGTAAGCTTTGAAGCAAAACAACTTCACATGTTGTTACTGCCATCACATGATAGTCTGCTTCTGCAGATGAACGAGAAATTTTCTGCTATTTCTTGGACTTCCATGACACCAAAGAATTGCCAAGAAAAGCACAAAAAAATTTGATTGACCGATGAGTATCCAGACAAGTATCCCAATCTGCATCCAGTAAAAGCATGGCTGTAGAAATATTGAACCTTGGATAAGATTATTCCTTTTCTAGGAGAGCCTTGATATACCTGAATAAGTGATTTGCAGCAACTGTGAGTGTTTGATTTGGTTTGGCCATGAACTGGCTTAGTTTGTGCACATCAAAGGTGATGTCGGGTCTAGAAATGGTCAAATACAGCAGTCTGCCTATTAACCTTCTATATGCAGTAACATCATGAAGCATGTCTCTGTCTGATGAGCTTAGCTTAAGTAAAGGATCCATGAAAACCGATGTTGGTTTTGCGCCAAGTAGTCCGACATCTTCAATGAGCTGTAGAGCATAATGTCTTTGAGACAAAGAAAGACCATAAGTTTCTCTTGCTAACTCAAGGCCAAGAAAGTACTTGAGAGATTCCAAATCCTTCCGTCGAAATTTGTTATTAAAGGCAGACTTCAGTTCTTGTATATGGATGCCATTAGCGCCTGTTATAGAACAATATCATTCATTATAAATCATTGTCTTTGAAGCTTGTTTCAAGCCATAAATGGACTTTTGGAGTTTACGCATCATTTTCTCCCCCTTAACTACAACTTGGGGTATGTAACCTAACACTACTAGAAAAAGGGTATTTGTTGACATTTGCATTTCTACATTCTTGACATCTTTTGGACAAAACGTCAAGGAAGTGGTGATTTTAAAAAAAAAAATGTCAATAATTTTCATGAAAAGACGAAGGTGGACAAATATTTGGAAAATTTTAACGCTTACACATTACTTGACGATGTTAAACTATCAAGTGATATCTATATGTTCTTGATTGTTATATACCGTCAAGAATATTGTAAACAAAATTAAAACATTTTAGAGCTCCAAGCGCAAAGAACCTCATTTTCTCTATACAACACAAACCCTCCTCACGGTTTCACTCTCTACCCGTCACTTCTATGTTGTCCCCACTCTCGATCGCCGTCCCCACTGCTCACCCGCCGTCCCCGCTGTTTGTCCGTCGCCTCTACCACATCGTGCCGGTCGTGTATGAACAAAATTTTTGAGAAAGTTTGCGCTAGTGTCGCCTCTGAACAGAACCGTTGGGGGCCGTCGAAGATTATGCTCCACCATACACTAATTAGTTGTGTTGATGCTGCCGTTGAAGTACATTTGTGTCTATACCACCGACGAAGATCCTTATCCAATAGGTTTTATTTCTTTATTTTTTGCTTTTCCTGTGGGTATTTTAATTTAGATTTGAAAGGTTTTTTCAATTTTATATTGTATACTGTATGCTAATTTTAAAGATTCTTTATTGTTTGAAGGATTCCAATTTGTACTCAACTTAGGCACTACAAGGATTCTTTATTTGTTCATGTGATGTTTAAAGTGTTAAATAGCTTTGTTTGTTTTAATTGTTGAGTTAAATTGTTTGTTTTGAACATTGAGTGAATTGGTTTGTCTAGATTGTGAGTTAATTCATTTATCTTCCATGTTGAGAAAAAAATGTACTTGAGATTAGCATTTTTGTTATTCTCTTTGCAAAATTGGATTCTTTGTTTGTTGTGAATTCTTAAGTGCTTAGTATGGTTTGTTTAAAACATTTGTGTCTAGTCGGATTGATTAGTAGAATATATTGAAAGGAACCAATATTTTTTATGTTAAGTTTTAAGTTTTAGCTTGGTTGTTTTGGTTGTTGAGTTTAATAATGTTGTTTTGTATGTTGGTGATAGTTTGGGATTGAATAATATTGGTGATAAATAAAAGACAATGCTTATTAAGGAATCTTGAAAGTCATAGGTTTACAACTCTTAAATCACAAGGAAAAATATTAACTGGTATGAGCTCTTCAACGTTAGTGGTAAACTGACTAGAAATAGGTATATGTTGTTATCTATCATTTATGGGAACAACTATTTAGTCATGTTTTAGTTTGAGTTAAATTTAAGTTCTAGATTGAACTTGAGATTGATATTTCGATAAATGCATTGAGTTTGGGGTTGATACATGACATATATTGGGTTTGAGTTTAAAGTGTGCGTGTTGGGGGAGGAAGAGAGGTGGAGATTGCGTAAAGTGCCTTTTGAATTTTCTTAGGTTGAGTGTTGATACTTACATTGACTTTTAAGTATTGAATGCTATTGTATATGTTGTTATCCTGTAGTTATGGTAACAACTATTTAATCATGTTTAAGTTTGATTTGAATTTAAGTTTTATAATATGGGCATTTCTCTCTTCCTTTTGGTTGTTAAGGTGCTAGTTGATACAATATGATTTGAGTGTGGTATTTAATTTTTCTTTAAAGTTTCTATCGTAGTAAATGCATTAATGTGCTTAAGTGTTAATTGAGTTTGAAATAAAAAAAATAGGTGTGTGGAGGGGTGGATATTGCCGAATGTGAATTTTTTCATTTCCTTAGATTGCATGACTTTTAAGTTGGTAATATAGTAATTGCTTCAATATGCTTAAGTGTTAGTTGATTCTGTACATGTTGAGTTTGGAATAAACAGTGTGTGGTGGGGGGGGGGGGGGGGAGAAGATATTGTCGAATGTGAGTTTTTCCATTTTTTTAGGTTGCTTGACTTTTAAGTTGGTAATGTAGTAAATGCATCAATATGCGTTAGTGTTAGTTGATTCTGTACATGTTGAGTGTGGAATAAAAAAGTGTTTGTGTTTGCATCAATTTTTCATTTCTTTAGGTTGCATGACTCTTGTGTGTGTACTATGTTTTAAACTTTTGCTTATTTATTGCAAAAATAGAGTAATAGCAATTTTCAGTCACAAAAGAACATTAAAAAAAAGTCGAAAACAAACTTTATGGCACACAGTAAAGGCAAGTATAAATATTACTACATCTTCATTGTATTTTTTGTAAACATCTAGCAATTAGGATTACTTAATTATTCTAATTTATTGTTTTTTTGTAGTGTCCTTTACAAGTAGAGAGCACCAAGTGTGGATATTATGTCATGAGGTTTATGAGAGAAATTGTGACTAGAGAAAACATTGTCATCTTGGAATCGGTATGTTATCAAAATATTTTGACAATTCATATAGTGTAGGGGAAAGTAGCTTTCATTTTAATATTATGTTTCATTGCTATATAGATTAACACACGAAGATCATACCCACAGATTGAGTTGGACGAAGTGTGAGTTGAGTTGGCTTATTTTTTGGGTTCGTACATGTGATGGTCTTTTCTGTTGATTTAGAAGTAGATTTTGTTGATATTTTGGAACTGTTCATATTGGGGGGTGGGGACGGGAGGATTGTGGTTGTACAGTTTGGAGGGAGAGGGTGCTAGTTGTACATTTTTTTTAAAGAGGGAGGTTGTTCAATGTAAATTTTAGAAGTTCTACAATATATTGTTGGTTTTTGTCCATAGTTGAGAAGTTAGACTTATGGTTGATTAGAGAGATTATATTTATGAAAGTTTTGGCTATAAATATGTGAATATCATTTTAATTGTAGCTAACTTATGATTTATGAAATAATATTCTTTTTGTAAATCTTCAAGATTAGAGTTATCTATATTGATCTTTCATGAAGTTGTAAGGTTATGTATATATAACAATATTGAACAAATGTAAAGTTTTGAAATTTTTCATAAGGTGAAATGTTTGTATATGTTTAGGTTTTGAAATTGTATTTGAATGCATATTTATGTGATTGTTGGACCACACTACAGGTACTACAGAACTAATACAGGAACAATAATAGAATCAATTTGTAGGAAAATATAAAATTTGAAATTAAAAAAAAAATCAAAATAGATTTGACGGTCTTAACTATCATAAACAAATACATTCTTGATATTTTTTAAATGTGAAGAACACCCACATTCTTGACACTTTTTAAATGTCATTAACGTCCATGTTCTTGACGTTTTTAAAATGTCATAAAAACCCAAATTCTTGACGATTTTTACGTATTAAGTAAACAAAAGTTCTTGAAGATTTTCAAATGTCATAAACTATTAAATTCTTGATAGTTTTTACGGATCAAGTAAACAGTGGTTCTGGACATTTTTTAGATGTCGTAAACATTCATATTCTTGATGTTTTTTACCTATCATGAATATGCTTAACGTTTTTTACATGTCATTAATATCAAAATACTTGACGTTTAAACTGTTAACGTTCATATTTTTTTACGTTTGTCAGCCATCATGAACTTTGACATTCTTGACGTTGGCTTCAAGGACGGTTTTCAAACCGTCAAGAATATGGATTCTTGACAGTTTAAAAACGTCAAGAGAGTACATTTTTGTAGTAGTGTAATGATAAATCCATGTAGACTTCTCCAAATAGTTCTCCATGTAGAAAAGCGTAATTGACATCTAATTGAAGTAATGACCAATCTTTTGAAACGACTATGGTTAACAAAGTTTTTACTGTCACTATCTTTGAAATAGTCAAGGCCTTTTTATTGTTTTGAAATAGTCAAGGCCTTTTTATTGTGTGTAGCCTTTGGCAACAAAGCGAGCCTAGTATCGATGAATGGATCCATCCATTTTGTGCTTGATTTTATAAATTTATCAGCAACCAACTAAATTTTTATCGCTTGGTAAAGGGACAATAATCCACGTTTGATTTGACCCTAATTGCTTATAGTTCTTTTTTCATAGCTTGACGTCAATGTTCATGGACAATAACCTCGTGGCAAAAATAAGGTTCTTGTTGAGCAGATACTTGAAGCACAAATTTTTTATATGGTGAAGATAAAGACTCATATGAAAGGGTATGATCTATGGGATGTCTTGTTGAACTTTGATAGAAATTGGACCTAATAGACATGCTTAGCTCTAGGGCTAGGTATGATAGACAGACTTTGACCTCAACTCCAGGATTGGGTTCGATTTAACCAAAGTTTTAAAAGACCTTACCTCTAAGCTAGGTTTGGTAGAAATTGGACCTGATAGACAGGCTTCGACCTCAGCTCTAGGACTAGGTTCGGTTTAACCAAAAGTTTAAAAGACCTTTAGCTCTAGGGCTAGGTAGGAACTTGAAATTTTTCATCAAAGGTAAGAATTGAAGAACAAAGGTAAAATTTACCAAAATTTGAAACTGCTTCAAGTTTGGAAATATTTTCACCTCAATTTTGAAATTTGTTAGATTTAATGGACCTAGGATATGCTCAACTAAAATCAATTAATCTTGTTTGATTCCTACCTCGATCTTAGATAGGGTTTGGTTCATTGAACAGACTTGGTGCAAGCTTAAATCTCGAGTTGAATACTTCATCAAGTTTTGAAATCAATCTGAAGACACATCAAATTTGATGAACCTGGAATGGGGGTAGATTTCCACCATAATCTTGAATTAGGTTGAATTTAATAACAATGGAATTAATCTTACTTGGCAAGAGTTCAACCTCGATCTTGAGTCGAGCATGTTTCTTTTTAAAGCACATGCAATAGCACATTATTAGAATTTCACAAAGAATATGATGAAATAATCTTTGAAAAGCTTGGAAAAATGTTATTCTAAGTGTGACTTGATAAAAATATGCAACTTTTTTTTTTACGTTATGAGTGTATTAAATTTAATTCACATATATGCCAATTAAAGGATCAATATCTCATGAGCATGACATTTATGAAAATGATCTGATTTAATGATCCATAACAAAAATGATTGATTTCTTTCCAAGAGGCACACAATAGCATATGATCCAAGAATTCCATAAAGAATGATGATGGAATAATTTTTTTAAAAAGCTCGAAGCAGTACTATTTTCTGTGTAACCAGTGTGACATTTATGAAAATTATGACTTGATGCAAATATAAAACATGAAATTTCTTTTTTGAATTTTTGTTGAAAAAAAATTAAGGATTGCTTATGAGCATGAAACATGTGAAAATGAATGATTAAATGATGCAATGCAAAAGAAATGATTGACTTTGTATTTGTGCTTGCCACAATATGCAAAGATATAAAATGTTTGTTTTTTTATATGATTCCTAGTAATGCGATGATAACACACATGAATGTAAAGACTATGTTGGCATGTGAAAATGCATATGGAAAGTCTAATCTATACTAGAAATTTATGATGCATGTTGGATACCTAAAATTTTTAAATGATCTTGACCAAGATTTCCAAAACCTAAGTGGAAAATAATTGTGTTCGCACAAATGATGCGGGATTTCTTTGTAACTGACCAAATGCAAGAATCATTATTCGCTATAACTATGTGTTGGCCTGAAATGAAAGAACAATTGTCACTTGTATTTGCCCTAGTATTTCTTAATGTAAAATACATGCTTTTATGTTTTCTAAATCATCTTGCTTATTTTCACCCTTCTTATTTATCAATATCTAACATAGAAGTCATGACAAACAAAATTTTCTTTTGTAATAAGAAGTGAGCACTTTTTCCCTTTTTTTTTTTTTTTTTTTTTGAATACCTTGAATTATTGAAAATTTGTTTATCGTCTTGGATTATTCAATGATGATTTCAACTGAAAAAAGCTTGGTTGGACTCATGTAAAAGGTGTATTGAGTCTATACACGAATTATATCATGGAAATAGTATCAGGTAGGTGAACTCAATTGGAATCATATTTTGGGATAGATATAAGGATAATTAAGTTTTGTTAGCTTATGGAATTTTTTTTTCAGATTATATAAGGATAATCCCAATTGTATCAACCAGGTGAGTACATTAGAAGAGGGCTATGAAATGAGTATAAGTACAATAAAATAGAATTTATGTGGAGAGAAATTTATGCAAGGATGTTCTCAATCAAATTTAAATTGGTGGGCTATTTTAGAGAGATCTTCTTGTATTACTTTAGATAGCCGAAAAAAGTAAATCAAATTATTGCTTTATTAAGTTCAATCGCCCCATAAACTCAATCCTTGCAAAGAATGTAAAGTAAAGCAAAAGGTATTTAACCTTAAGCTTATGTGTGAGAATGGAGTTAACAAATAAAAAAGCACAAACACTTTTATTTGGTAAAACTTAAGAATAAATCTCCTAAACTATAAGAGATTTTTTTTATGGGTGAATGAAATTGAAAGAAAAATTACTCTAATTCTCTTTTGGATAATAATTCTAATGGCAGATCGTTGTTTCTCAAAATTGTATCTGTATATCTTATCAACTTCTTTAAATTGGCTCAAGAAACTTTGGTGCAAAGATTCTAGTCTAGTCTTTAATAGTCGACTCTATTCAGCTTCTATTGTCTTGAATGTGAAAAGTTTTTTTATTTCTTTCTTTTTATCCTTTTTTTTTTTTGCTTTCAAGTCTTTTCCTTGATCTGCTGACAGAAATATTGACTGCTAACTCTATACAATGAGCTTGATGACTTTTCAAATTGTTGAATTTTTCAATTTAATAAATCTTTGGTTGATAGTTTTCCCTGTTTATGGGATCCTTATGTGCGACAATGCAGACAACAACTTTACCAAATGAGCTTGATGACTTTTCCAATTTGTTGATTTCTTTCAATTTGATGAATCTCTTGTTGCTACTGTGTCAGTTTGTGGGATCATTTGAAAAACATTGAGTAATTTGCAAGCTTGCCTTCGCCTCGGTGTGATGAATCTTAGCTTGTATTACAACGCTCTACCATAATGGATCTTGTGTAGCTTTGATTTAAATCAATGATTAATTTATTTATCCCGATTGCTCAAGCTATAATATGATTGTTGCGTTGGTAAACTCATTTTGACTTTTTTGCCCTTTTGGGTTTTTTTCTTTTTTTCTCTTTTGAGTTTTTTTTTTCACTTTTCTTCCTTATTTTAGTATTTCTTTTTTTTTTTTTGTCAAATACAACCATGTAACATAATAAATTAGGATGCAATCGTATATAAAATTGAACACATATATGTCACTTCAGGTAACAATAAGATCCATTTCATGGATTTGCTGGAAGGCACCCGTCTATGCTCAATGCTCCACTAAATCTTGATAAAGTTGTATCTTGAGCAACTCATTACTTTTCATTACTTTTCAAAACCTTCTTAGTAATACAAAAGGTGAGCAATTATAGGAGTTTGGCTTTAAAGTTGCACAATGGGGATAAAAACATATAGTTTGCCCTATATAGACTTATCCATCAGCTAGTACTTTAATAACAGGACAAACATATTGTCTAATGTAGCTTGACATGTGGCATAATAAGATATGTACAAAGATGTCTGAAAAACGGTTGAGACCTTGCAAATTTATCACTTTTTACACATAAATGAAAACATTCATAAAGCTTTTTTTTTTCTTTTTTCTAGCATTTTTCTTTTCTTGTCTTTTTGTTTTTTTTTTTTTTGCCTTTTTGAGATATTTTATTTCATTTTTTATTTTTTGTAAAACAAATGAAAATGTTACATGAGATTATGAGATGATGATATATAACATATGAAACTAAAAAACATTGGTTAAGAAGAACATATGAATGAACTTAAGTATTAAATGAAAAAAACTAGAAAATCAAACAAATATTTACAATGAGTTTAGAATGTGCGCCTTGAACTTTGAATACATGAAGGAAATAAACACACATGTAATATGAATAAGATAACATTAAAAAAAACATGTAATATCAACAAAATTGGTATCAGTGTTCAAACTTTGGATAATTATTAGCTAGCTCTAGGATGCATGATAATGTAAAGTTGGTCTAACAATCCTAGAAAATGAAAAGGTCCCCAAATTAACTCCAATGCCAAAATAATAGAGAATGAGTCAACTTGAGGGATCATTTTTCGTGTGCATGCACAGAAGTCAGAGCCCCTTGAAGACCAACACTACTTTATTCTCAATTCTAGTCCTATAGGATAGTAGCTCAGGTAGAGGGCTTGTGAATATGTGTATCCACAATGACATTAAAGGTGTGATTGGTCACCTAATGAAAAAGTATTAGTCTACGTAAATTCAAAGATGAGTTCGAGAGTCATTTGTGTATAGGGAAGGTGTTAGCACCCTATAACACCTGTAAAAACGGTTACCAAATTTTATCTATTATTATTCAATTTTAAAAAATTAATATAGTCCACAAAACTGAGTTTTAACGTTAGTTTAAAACTTGCATTATATAGGTTCATTGTTGGTTTTAGATTGACATCGTATGTCATGTTATTAAAGGTAATACTGACATTGTAGATGACCAAAATTTTAATACCAGCTACCTTCAATGTCGGTTTTCGACTGAAATTCGACATCAAACATCATCTTCAACGTCATTTGTTCACTTAATTGTTTGACATTAAATATCTGCACCATTTTGTTATTGAAAAATTAAAAAAACAAAAAAAACAAAAACTAACTAATTCACGTTACTATGATGTAAGATTTGAGCTTGACACAGCTCCTCTGCCGCCAAAACTCAATCTACCATCAAAACCGTAGAATTGTTTTGGTATGACTGCAACAATCAACAAAACAATTGAGAAAATATGATAAATATCATGGTAACACAAGATTAAAATGAGAATAACATCAAAATATAAATACAGAACTTCAAAATTTATAAACAAACTTTGTGACTTCATTTAAATCATATAAAGAATGATAAGAAGTGGATTTAAATATTTGAAAGAGGACAGAAAGATGTTGATGAAGTAAAAAGGAAAAGCAAGCCTCACATGATTCTGTGCTACAATTCCAAACTACGATTTCAACACAAAATTTATAAATAAAAGCCTTCTCAAAGACAGATAATTGTGAACCTTTCCATTTAAAGTTCTAATATATATCATCAAATAATCCTATTTAATTTTTTTCTAATATCCCCACCCACCCCGGCCATCAAACCAAAAAAAAAAAAAAAACATCCATATAACTTCCTTAACGGTTGTTTGATTCCTATTTGAAAAACCTCCATATTTTTCTAATATATATATTTGTTATCTAACGGTTGTTTGATTCCTATTTGATACAGATCGTATATTTATTTATTTCCACTTCATATGACTTCAGTTTTCTTTTGCCAGCACCGAATGTCAAATGACCATTCTTAAAGTTTTACTCGAATAATTGACCTTTTTAGATACCAAACCTCCATGTTTGATGGCTAAAAAAATAAAAAAAAGGGATTCATTGTGTTTGATTCTTAGTATAATAGATAGCCATTTCTTGTAGTCATTTAATTTTCATCTAATTGCCATATGAATTAGTTAGTCATCCATTGACTTCTATTTGTCATAGAATTACCTTATATATTTTTTTTTACATAACTTGTAGTTTTAAATTTTAAAAAAACAAAATAAGGTATCAATCACATGACAATCAAATAGAAATCACAAAGTATTTCAATTAGAGAACAATCACGTGATATTAATCAAACAAAAATTACAAAGTAAACCTTAAACCCTATTTCCAGTACATAATAGTTAATGAAAATAACATGAAAAGTCAAATAGCAATTGGAAAGAAATTACAACATTCTTAATATCATACAATTAGATAACAATCACATGACAATTAGATAACAATCAAATAGAGTTGTTCATTGCGATAGAAATGAATCAATCATAAATAGAAATGTGTCTATGAGTCATGTTATGCGTCCCGAGCACAAATAAATTTAGTTTACCTTTCTCCACCTTAATTTAGCCCAAAATTTCTATTAGAATTTGAATTTTAGTTTTGGATAATTTTACAGGGAGTTCGTTGATTTTTTTAAAATAGATATAACTAATTATACATTTATGTGGTATTGATAATAAATATTGAATATCGACATCGAAATCGAAAATTTTGTTGTGAAAAATGAAGCACAACAGAAACACGAATATAAAAAAAATATTAAAATAAAATAACAAATAAAGAAAAGAAAAAAAGAAAATAGGAAATGAGTACAAAATTTCTCAAAATTCTCCACTCAAAATTCTTCACTTTCTCCTATTTATTTGGATTTCTCACCAATGTGTGTTCTACAAATTCCACCAAAAATCACTATTTATAGACAATTTGCCATGCATGGGTGGCTTACATGAAAACTAATCATGAATATATGAATGATACATGGTTAACATATGTGTCAATGTTTACAAGCCATTTGGCATTGGATACTAAGCATATACAATAATGGGACATCTATTATATAATATTTATAATACTCCCCCTTAGATGTCCATTACGTATATAAAATATGTCTTGTTAAAACCTTACTAGGAAAAAAAAAATCTAGTGAAGGTAAAAGAGTACATATTTCGTGTGTATATATATATATATATATATATATAATTTACTCCCCTTCATAGAAACATTACGTATGATCTCTGAGTCGCCACATTTCAATGTTATGCACCAATTTTTCAAATGTTGCGGTAAGTAATGATTTTGTAAATAAGTCTGTCAAATTGTCTTTTAAACAAATTTGGAGTACTATGATGTTGCCATTTTCTTCAAGATCATGAGTGTAGAAAAGCTTTTGTGAAATATCCGTTGTTCTATCACCTTTAATATAACCTCCTTTGATTTGAGCTATACATGTCGTGTTGTCTTCATATAGTGTCGTTGGAAGATTTTCACTAGAAGAGAAGTCACATGTTCCACGAATGTGCTGAATCATTGATCTTAGCTATACACATTCTCAGCTCGCCTCGTGCATTGGAAGAATTTGAGCATGATTTGAGGAAATGACTATTATAGTCTGTTTCACTGATCACCATGATATAGCAGTTTCTCCATGTGAATAGATAACATGTTTGAGATTTAGCTTTATGTGCAACAGATAAATATCCTGAATCGCAAAACCAACTAGGTCAAAATTTGATTTATTTGAATAAAACAAACTCATATCAATCGTTCCTCGGAGATAACGAAGTATATGCTTAATTCCATTCCAATGTCTTTTTGTTGGAGAAGAACTGTATCTACCTAATAAATTTACTGAAAATGAAATATCTGGTCTTGTATTATTAGCAAGATACATAAGTGCACCAATTGCACTAAGATATGATACTTTTGGACCAAGAAGTTCTTCATTATCATCTCGAGGTCGAAATATATCTTTCTTCACATATAGTGAACGAACTTGCATTGGAATGTTTAATGGATATGCTTTATCCATATAAAAGTTTTTCAAAACTTTTTCTGTATAAGTTGATTGATGAACAAATATCTCATATGCTAAATGCTCAATTTGCAAGCCAAAGAAAAAATTTGTTTTTCCCCGATCTTTCATCTCGAATTCTTTCTTAAGATATTCTATGGCCTTTGAAAGCTCTTCAGAAGTTTCAATTATATTTAAATCATCAACATGTACAGTTATAATTGCAAATCCTAATTGTGATTTCTTTATAAAAACACATGGACATATTGGATTATTTTGATATCATTCTTTCAATAAATATTCACTCAGGCGATTGTACAACATTCGTCCTGATTGTTTCAATCCATATAGTGATCTCTGTAACTTTATTGAATATAGTTCTCGGGAACTTGATTTATATGCTTCAAGTATTTTAATCCTTTTGGAACTTTCATATAAACATCATTATCAAGAGATCCATATAAATATGTTGTGACTACATGCATAAGATGCATGTCTAGATTTTCATACACAATCAGACTAATTAAAAATCTTAATGCATCCACTACCGAAGAATATGTCTTCTCATGATCAATACCAGGTCTTTGTGAAAAAGCTTGTGCAACTAGTCTTGTTTTATATCTTGTGATCTCATTATTTTCATTTCTTTTTCTCACAAATACCCATTTGTATCCCACAAGTCTGACACCTTTTGATGTTTGAACTACTGATCCAAAAACATGACGTTTTGAAAGTGAGTTTAATTCTGCCTCCATTATTTCTATCCATAACGACCAATATTTTCTCTGTCAACATTCTTCAACAGATTTTGGTTCAAGATCCTTATTTTCAAATATAATATCAAAAGCAACATTATAGGCAAAAATGTTATCAACAACTATATTAGTTCGGTTCCATCTTTTTCTTATCGTGACATAGTTTATTGAAATCTCATTATTATCCTCAATTGTTTTATCTTCTTCAATATTCTTGTCAGGATACAAATTCTTGATTTCTTCTGAAACATTCGTATCCTTAATCGAGTTAATGATTCTCTTTCTTTTTCGAGGATTTTTATCTTTGGAACCTACTGGTCTACCACGCTTCTGGCGTGCTCCGGATTCATTAATAACTACTTGTTGTGTTGGAATATCAAATTTTGATGGAAAATGTGCAGCTAATATATGCAACTTAGTTACTTTCTTTGCATCTACAAATGCATCTGGGAACATATTTGCTATATTTTGCAAATGAATTATTTTTTTAACTTCATGTTCACATTAATCTGTACGAGGAACTAAATAAGACAATATGTAATACCCCAAATTTTTAAAGTGATTTGTAATATTTTTATTATTAATTATCTTATTAAATGTTGGTAAAGTTGTAATTTTGGGATGTTTAAGTTGAGTTTAATTTTTGGGGTAATTGTATTGGTGGTGGTTGGTTTGTTTGTGATTGGGGAAAAGAAAAGAGAATTAATGAGAAGAGAGAGAAAATTCGGATTAAAAGAGGAAAGAGAAGGGGAATTTATTTGTGGAAGAAAATAAAAGGAAAAGGAAATAAAATAATATATATTAAATTATTTTATTATTTCTTTCTCTCTCTTAAAGTATTGAGGAAATTAGGGCTTTGGTGTCTTCATCTTCTTCCTTGAAAAACCCTAGTTACAAAAAGAAAATGTTACAAAAGAAAAAACCCTAGCCGCCGTCAAGCTTTCGCCACTACTGCCGCCCTCAGCTCTGCCACACGACGCCGCCAGCTGCTTCCGTCTGTTTGAGCCACGCCCAGCCGCCCACGCGCACGCCTCTACAATACGCTCGCAGCCACGACGTCAAGCCACTGCCGTCGCCGCTCGCCTCACGCCGTCAAACCGCTCGCCGCACGCCCATCGTCGCTAGCCCGAGCCGACTCCATCCTCAGCTGCCTCATCTCTGCCACGTCCAAGCCCAGTCGCACGCGTCGCCAGATCCACTCGCCCGCGCCTCAGCCGAGTCGTTCTTCCCTAGATCTGCTCGCAACCGCTCTCCGTCACCGAGCCGAGGAAGCGCACGCCCACCAGAACGAAGCCGCTTGCACCGTCCGTCCACAACCCTCGCGCGAAGCTGCGTTTCCTTCACGTTTGCGTCGCCCGTCTGCAACCCGCACACGAGCCGTGCACTACCAGATCTGGTAAGTCGCGCCTCTGCCATGCCCCACTCGAACGCCGCTCCACGTCGTGCAGCCGCGCCAGTCCTCAAGCGATCTGGACGTCGCGCCGCTCGGATCTACAAGCCGCCTCCTCGTGTCAGATCTACGTCTGGGACTGGAAGCCAAGCCGAGCCGCCAAGCGGAGTCACGAGCCGTGTTCTGTCACTACTTGTCGCTGCTGCCACTACTCGTTGTAGGATTGTTGGTGAGTTTTGGTTTGATTACTGAACGGATATAATTAATATTTCTCTTGGAGAAGGTTTATTAATTGATGTTCGTATGTTTAGGGTCGATTTGGAGGCTAATTCGAGTAAGGAAAACTCTGAAACTTGAGCTAAGGAATACTTCTACTGAATCCATGCCTTTGGCGAATAAGTGCTGGAAGATGGTTATTTTGTCCATACTGTGGTGTTAACTTCGAGTTCTTGTATATTTGATGTTTGGATTATGCATGGCCTGTTATGAGTTGAATAGTGTTATCTGATGTATGAGAATTAAAATTGTTGTGATCTCTTTGTTTATTTGAATGGATTGTTGGATATGGTGTCTGTTAACTTTACCTAATGACTTGTACTTGGTGGTGGGACGGTGTGGCAAGTCTGTGTGGCGTTTTGTCGCGAGAGTCAGTTAACAAGCCTGTGTGGCGTATTGTTCCGACATGGTCAGTTAGCAAGCCTGTATGGCGTATTGTTCTGGCAGGGTCGGTTAGCAAGCCTGTGTGGTGTATTGCTTCGACATGACCGTTCCTACTAAACCAATTGACTGTGTGTCTTAAGTACGAGTTATTAGAGAGAGTTAACGGTCACCTAGTGGATTTAGTAGTGGGTTCCTTACTGGGTATTTTTATATTCATTCCTTTCTATGTTTTATTTCAGGCGAAGGTAAGAGTGGACCGGCGAGGGGCAAGTTAACCCAGTGACCATATCAGGAGGGACCACGAGACATATTTTGCTTCCGCTTACGGTTTTTGGGCATTTGTTTTCTTTATGATTAAAATTTTGTTGGATTTCTTTTATTTGTAACGATTTTGGTTAGAAAACTATTTTAGGGATCCCGTCTAGGTTCTTTTCTTATCTTTTCCATTATTTGATTGATTAAACGTTTGAAAACCTTTTATTATTTTATTTGGATTAAATTAAAGTATTTATTTTGTTTTGTCTTCGTCTTTTAAAAATGGATTTAATGATTCTTACTTAAGTAACGACTTTGGGTTAAGGTTGAAAATCTGGGGCGTTACACAATAATGGTGCATTTCATGTAATTTCTTTTTCCAACTTCTGAATTTATCCCCCTAATGTTGGAAAATTTATCTATTTAAAATAACAATCAGCAATTCATGCAGTAAATATATCACTCGTCAGGGGTTAAGAAAATTAATAATTGATGGAGAATCAAATCCAATATATATTCCTAGCCTTCTTTGAGGACTCATTTTACTCCGTTTTGGTGGAGCTATTGGAACATACATTGCACACCCAAAAATTCTCAAATGAGAAATATTTGGCTCATGACCATATGCTAATTGTAATGGTGAGTACTTGTAATAAGTTGCTGGCCTAATAAGTACAAGTGATGTAGCATGCAAAATAGCATGTCCTTATTCTGACGTAGGAAGCTTAGCTCTCATAAGCAATGGTCTAGCAATTAATTGCAAATGCTATATAAACGATTCGGTTAAACCATTTTGTGTATGAACATGAGCTATATGATGTTCAATACTTATTCTAATTGACATATAATAATTATCAATTGTTTGGGATGTAAATTCACCAGCATTATCAAGTTGAATGTTCTTAATTGAATAATCAGAAAATTGTGCTTTTAACTTAATTATTTGAGCAAGTAATCTTGCAAATGCAAGATTTCGACTTGATAATAAGCATACATGTGACCATCTGCTGGATGCGTCTATTAAGACCATGAAATACTTAAATGGTCCGCTTGGTGGGTTAATAGGTCCACATATGTCATCATTAATTCGTTCTATTCAATTTTCACTTAGTTGATGATAGTCTAACTATTAATTTACCTTGAGAGCAAGCAGTACATGATAATTCATTAGATTGAATAATCTTCTGGTTCTTTAATGGGTGTCCATTGGAATTCTCAATAATTTTTCTCATCATTATAGACCCCAGATGTCCTACTCAGTCGTGCCAAATAGCAAATATATATGGATTCATGAACTTCAGGTTCATTGTCGCATACGTTTCAATTACTCGTATATGAGTATAATATAATCCTGAAGATA
>JBBPDJ010000017.1:9315104-9337202 GCA_037974625.1 Cucumis cinereus
TGTTGCAATTGGCTGATCATCCTCATCTTGAAGTTAAACTTCAAAGGCATGGAGTCAAGGCTTTTACTCAGGTAATTTACTTGTTTTCCTTTAGAGTCTATACCTTGTTTAATCATAGTTTGCCACTTCTTAATTTATTCATTTTTCTATATATATATATATATATATGTGTATTTTATATTAGTAATCCATTAAAATATTAGACAAACATTTGAGACATAAAATACTATTATGCAGTTGACTTCCAGGACCCAATTTTTTAAAGAGAAATTCAAATGGATTTCTACTTTAGTAGTAGTTTAAACTTAAGGGCAACATGTCCACTCTCAAAAGAATAGAGGTATTTTTTTTATATAAAGAACAAAACTCAACACCAACTTTTGTAATTTAGCCTAATATTAACTACACCTCCCAAACAAGTGCATGTTTAGGAGGGATTGATTTTAAAATGACTAAAAGTATTTTCATGTGTTTTTAAACCATCCTACGTATACTTTTAAACTTAGAAGAATAATCAGTATTTTGTTTTGTTTCAAAACATGTAGGATCTGATAGCTGGGGGAACGGAGAGTTCAGCTGTGACAGTAGAATGGGCAATGTCAGAGCTATTAAAAAAGCCAGAGATATTCAACAAGGCAAGAGAAGAACTCGATAGAGTAATCGGAAGAGAAAGATGGGTAGAAGAGAAAGACGTTATAAATTTACCATACATCGACGCAATTGCCAAAGAAACAATGAGACTACACCCAGTGGCTCCAATGTTGGTGCCAAGACTGACTCGAGAGGATTGTCAAGTTGCAGGATATGACATAGCAAAAGGCACTAGAGTGTTTGTGAATGTATGGACCATTGGTAGAGACCCAACAGTGTGGGAAAATCCACTTGAATTTAAGCCAGAAAGGTTCATGGGAAAGAACATTGATGTGAAAGGTCAAGACTTTGAGCTTTTGCCATTTGGGTCAGGAAGAAGAATGTGCCCTGGATACAGTCTTGGCTTGAAGGTTATTCAATCAAGTTTAGCTAATTTGTTGCATGGGTTTACTTGGAAGCTGAGTGGAGATATGAAGAGTGAAGATTTGAATATGGATGAAGTTTTTGGTCTTTCAACTCCAAAGAAATTTCCTCTTGATGTTGTGGCAGAGCCAAGGCTTCCTCCTTCTCTTTATTCCATTTAAGCATTAATACTTGAAGGGAATTGCTCTTTTCCATTTAGGGATCATTTTAGTAGTTTGTATGTGTTATAGCTTTGATTATTGTTGTACTAAGTCTTAAGTCAATCAGAATAATTCAAATGAAAGTGATATCATAGGATGTGAGAAATAATAATGATAGTCAAATGTGAGTTTGAAGTTCTACTCTATTTCCCTACTAATTTCCATGTATCTTCCTCCAATCAATAATTTAAAAAGGAAAAGAAATATTTAAAAAAAAAATTGTTTGAAAAAGAGAAAAATATTTCAGGTATCAACTTGTTTCGAAGCATTTGAGTAGAGTTGTACAAATATGAGTGTAACTTGAGATGTACTACACTAATTCTTTTTTTATATAATTAAATTGGTTAGAGAACATGTGTCTCCAAAGTCTTTAATGGTTCGAATTCTCTTGTTTCTTGTAGGTCCAGGATTTACTTCCTCAATTGAAGTTTTTGAGTTCTAACTAAAGGAATACTACTAGAACTCGAGCCCCCATTAGTTAGACTATTAAAGCTCAAGCCCCCACTATTTCTTGATTTAAAAAGAAATCAACTTCATTTGTTTCTATAATCACTTGATTTACTAGGTCATAGAACCTATAGGCTTTACTATTGATTGCATATCCGATAAAGACACACTCATAGGCTCTACTAGCAAACTTTTTTCTTTTAGGATCTGAAATTCTAATAAAAGCTAGACACCCACAAATTCTGAAATATGACAAATTTAATTTCTTATTCTTAAATACTTCGTAAGGTGAAACTGTATTCTTAGACTTTGAAATTATATTAAGAACACAACACTCAGTTTGAATAATTTAACCCCACCAATATGGTGCAACTCTTGAATAAAGTAAAATAGCAACTACTAATTCAAATAGAGTTCTATTTTCCTTTCGGTTTTGTCATTCATTTCAGGAGAATAAGGTGCTGTCTTTTCATGGATTATTCCATGTGTGTTATAGAAGTTGTTAAAGGCAACTGAATCATATTCAGTTCCCCTATCACTACGAAGTCTCTAAACGTTCTATTAAATTTATTTTTTATTTCAATTACAAACAATTTAAACATGTCAAAAGCATCACTTTTATTTTTCTGCAGATAAATAAAAGTATAATCAGAATAGTCATACAAATCATCAGTCTTGAGAATAAGATTTTTGCAAATAAAATCATTTTCCTTCCCTAGGTCAAAATTCTTGAGTTGCTCCTCGATTGGATTGGTTTTTGGAACTTCTGGTTTTTCGGTGGTCCAGGCGATGGTTACTTTCTTAATGTTAAGAAAAACAACATTGTTTGCTCCCACCGCTTGAAGTGTGCTCCTTCAAACCTTAAAGGGTGGTTGAGATCAGAGGAGAGAAAGTCGCCTTGAGTTGAACCGACCATCACATAACAGAAAAGGAACGTCTTAAAATTGTTGGTGCAAGTACTGTATGATGCGATGAAACATGCATTTGAAGCAACAATAAGACGTCTAGATGTTTGGACGCCTAGATGAGAAAACGTATGGAACTTGGACGCCTAAATGGTGGACGTCTAGACTGAACGCCTAGCTGTAAAACAAACACTTGTTAGATGAAACAATTTCGTGGCACTACTCGTAGTGTAAACAATTTTTTATTGCCACGTTGTCCCTAGGATAAAACAACCATTAAACTCGATCGAAGTTGCACTGGAACCGATCAGAAAACCAACACTTCTTGAAAGACTTTGCTCAGAACCAAAAGAAAAAAAGAACTTTTGAGAGAATTTTTTAAGGTGTGATTTCAGATAATTGAAATGAAAGGAGAAAGAGAGCTATGTATAACATTGAGTTTCTGATCACATGCTTTCTGTAATGCTTCAACGGTCGTAATGCTCCAACGACTAGTCAAAGCGTAACGCCTCAACGTGTTCAATGATGCCTCAACCCATTGCAAGGTCTCAACGCAACACATTACACATTCAACACCTCAATGCGTTATGCATTCAACGACTTAACGTCTCAACACCTTTTGAAAAAAAAAATATTAATAAGAAATTAAAATAAATAGTTAATAAAAATAATATTATTATTTTATTCCATCCACACGTTGTTCGTTTGACCGGATGGTGGTACGCATGCGGAGATATCAACAAATCTAAATTTGTCTATCTTCTCACCCGTTTTAAACATGGGTACCTCTTGGAATCCAAACCCACAACATAAGCTATGCGTATATAGAGAAGCTTCCACTTTGCTTTCTTAACCAATAATACAAAGTTGGAATAAAATATTAATATTTGTTTTTCAAGCAAGTTTACAAATTTTTCATTATCAGAGACAGAGGTTAAGGCTAGGTTTTGGGATGGAAGATGTGTCAGTGAAGGAGGAGAACATACGAGATTTGAGAGGACAAACAAATATGCTTCATGTTGTCTGAGGAACGACTGACTCTTGGGAAGTTGCAGAGGATAAACGAAGGAGAAGACCGAGAGAGAACGAAAGATGGAGTTGTTCAAAGAAGAAGATGAGGGAGAGAACAAAGTGGGAAAGAATTACGTCGAATGAAGGGGGAGAAATTGACGTCGAAATTTTAACCTTTACCCTTTTCTTATTTTCCTTTTCAATAACGTTTTATAAGAAAAGTTATGCTAAGATGTTATTAAAAGGTCTTTTTGTTGCAACAAGCTGCTGGTTCATCTTGCCAACCATCTAATTTTTCATGAAAGAACCAAACATATTGAGCTCGATTGTCATTTCGTACGAGGCAAAGTTGCTGATAGATCTCTAAAACTACTACCAGTGCGCTCTAATTCTCAGTTAGCTCATGTTTTCACGAAGCCTTTGGTTGCTCCTCCTTATTTCTCTATTTTGTTCAAGCTGGGAATTTTTAATCTATAGTACTGTCTAACTTGAGGGGGGATATTAGATTATCTTAAATTTGTTATTGATTAGTTTTTGGTGGTTTCCATCATTAAGACTGTATAAATACTCCTAAAAGGGAAGATTATTAAGCTTATTTTTCTCCCAAACCCCATCTTTAATAAAGACAGCACCATCTTTCTGCTTTGAAATTTAGTAAATCCTTCAAGCATTTCATAGAAAATGAGAGAAAAAACATACATAAAATACAATTTAGGTTACCATGTTGATCTTAATGATAAAGCTAAAAATAAAATTTAAATTCAAAGTCACAATTAGTTTATTATTGTTAAGCTAATTAATCAGATGTCTCGGCATGAAAAAGACATCATATCTTATAGCTATTGTTCCGTACTGTGCTTCATATAAGAAAAGACTAAAAGTCTTCTTCTGGGATCATTTCACATGTTAACAACTTACCTTTCTCCCATTAAAATAACATTTTTTTATTATTATTATCTTTAAACAAATTTATATTGTCTAATCAAAATTTGAAAGTTTAAAAGTTGTTTTAAATCATAATTTAATTTATTGAAAAAAATAACTATTTATAGTGGGAATTAGTATAATTTCAAACAAAAAATGAAAAATATTTAATTATAAATCTTGATTCATATAGTTTGAAGAAAGTTAGGATTTTGTGTTTATGATTTCTGATTAGAGTCTAACGCTCATAGTTAGATAAAATATAATCTTCCCTAAATACTTCGTATGATAGAGACTATTTACAAAGGAGTTCATCAAACCATAGGAACTATTGGATTTGTTGACGACACGACATTCTTCCTAACAAAACTGAATATAGATCTACAGAACTTGTGAATTATGTGTAACAACGTGACCACCGTTTGTATTTTAAACTCTCTCAAAGGAGTAGAAGGGATATGTTACATTTTCTTCCCCCACACAATCATACCAAAAAAGAAATTCAAGTTATTGAGAGTGTTCATGTTGCCTAAATATATTAAAGTGGTAATTAGAAAATAGTTTAATGAATACTCTATCAATTAGGTTTTTTAAAAAATAAAATAAAAATTATTTTTTTTGGGTATTTTCAAAATTCAAGTTTATCATAATCATTTAAATATTTGAAAATTAAAGTATACACTGGTTTCATTTTAAAGTTTTATGTCTTTGTTATCAAACAAGAGATTATCTTTTGAAATTCAATTTTGGTTTTAGAATTTAGCAAAAAAAGAAAATCCCAAATATTTATTAATTAAAGATGAAGAGCAATATAAGAACTTTCTTTACAAATTCAGAGATTGAAAGGTAGAGATTTATGAAGTAGCAGCAGCAGCAGCAGCAAGAACAGTAGAATGAGAAGAAAGAGAGACGCCCAGAATTGGAATAGCAAAAGAAGTCTCCAAAAGAAGCCTATGTTGATATGAGTCAGCATAGCCATAAGCTCCTCTTTCCATTATGTCCTTCATCAACTTTGTGTAGTATTTTTTCATCTTCTTCACCATCTCTATGCATTTCATTTTCACCCATCTTAGTCTTATCTTCCTCACCATCCTCCCCCATGCCACGATCCGCCCCGATCTCTTCCCCCCGAGCCGTGCCACTGGCATTCGTCTTCTCCGAAACTGAATCCGGCCACGACGCCGCACTTCTTCCTCCTCATAGCTTACAGCCATATATTTTGAGAGAAGATGTGTTTGGAGAGGCTGATGAGAACTAGAATTTAGGCTCAAATTATGTGTGTATTGCTGTTGTTTGTATTAATATATTAACATAATAATATACATTATTAATTAGATCATCATATATGCCCTTCCACACACATACATATATCTATATATATATATATTAAGAGCCAACTTTGATGTATTGTAACTCCATAAAATAGAGTTGAAAAAACTGATGATTTTGATTTCAATATTAATGTTTATGTATAGAACTCTATTTTAACTTATTCCTAATAATTAATTAATTTATTTTTGAAATAATTCTTATTTTCAATCTCAACTATTTATTTATTTTTTAAGTTTATGTTGATCTGTACATGTCAAGTGGACCTTGGTGGAATTGTATAAAAAAAATGAGGGGCCAAATAGACTTTGGCTTCTTATTTCCTATGAGTTTGAGTGCTTTTAAATCTAAGTATTTTCATACTCAACATATTAATCCAATTTTAAAAATTATTTATTATTTTTTGTCCTTATTGTTAATTTTCTTTGTTTGTAGCCAATAGAAACATACTAAACCTTATTTAGTTATTTTATTGTTTTGCCAAGATGATGTAGCTTTTTTTTTTTAATACAAAATAATAATTTTAAAATTAAGGTTTTTTTTTTTGTGTAATTTTTTTTAATACAAAATATATATAGCAACTCTATCGATGATATCATTGTCTATTGGTATCTTTTAGTGATAGATGATAATAGTTTAGACTTTGATACATGCTGATAGATTGATGTTTATCAGCGTCTATTGCAAATAGGTAATGAAATTATATTATATTTATAAATATATTGATCTATTTTGCTATATTTGAAAACAAATCCAATTTTTTCATATTATTTTCTTCTTTTTTCCTTTTTCTTTAATTTTTCTCTCTGTCATCCTCTCAACATTGTCGTCGCTGTCGTCTATCATTGTTGCCTCCTTTTGGTAGCAAAAAATAAAAGAGAATAAAAGGAAAGGTTATTTTCAAATATAACAAAATTGATGAACCAAAATATTTACAAAATATCACATTGTATCTACGATGGATCATGAAATACCAAAATAGACTATTATCTGTGTCAATCTCCATCATGATAGGTACCGATAGTAGTCTATCTTGATATATCGCAAATAGATTGTGATATTTTTTTGTTATTTAGAAGTTTTATCATTTAAAAAATTTTCAAAAAAGAAAAAAAATTAAAAATCTTTTTATTTTAACTTTAATTTTTTTAAAAAATGCTATCTTTAATAAAAATAAATGCAACAACTTACTAAAAAAAATTGAAATGCTTCCTATTAGCTATAGTAATGAGAAAAAATGGTGGCTAAAAGAAAGCTTTTGCAAACCTCAAAGTCAAATGTTATATTGTTCAATTTGAGAACATAAGAGCTTTTCGAGTTGGTGGAATCAAATATCGTAACATATTCTATGTTTTGAACTCTAATTATAATAGTTGGTATTTCTAAACCTATAATTAACTGTAATATTACTATTTCAAATCCTTAGTCATTATAGTGTTTACAATTTGTTATGTTTTATTATTTTCTACCATGACTGAAAACTAAAATAATCTACATCTTAACATAGATTATTATATTCTACAAACTATATTAACGATCCCTTAATTACAATTTAATTCTTGCCATTATAATTATTTTAAACTTTCATGGAAATCTTATATAGTAAATCAATAAATTAATTAGGGCCATAAACTGTTAACCCTAAATTGTTAAATAAGAAAAAAAATGACATTTTTATGAAATTTTATAAGACAGGGATTAAATTGTAATAAAGTTTGAATTACAAAGATGGGATTTTTACATACTTAACTGCAAAACTAAGCCGTTTCAAAATTGAATGCATGGGGACTAATTAAGTAGTTATATATTCATAAAAGTCCAAATTTTGAGAGTTATATTACTTAAAATTCTAAACTAATAATTGTTTCAATTAATCAATTAATATTATAGACTAGTAATATAAATTTTAAATTGATTCACTTAAAAAAGTTTAAAATTTTAATTAAGACAAATAGTAATTTACAGTACCAACTCTAATAAAATTACAAATCATTGTTTTCTCTATCTATATCTATATATCTGTGTGTGTGTGTATATATATATATATATATATATAGTGTTGTTTATTTATTTATTTATTTTATAGAAATGATAATTAAACAGAGAGGGGAGAGAGAAAATGAAAACATTAACAAATGGCACCTCCATTGCACACATAAATAATTGAAACAATATAGAAAATGGAGAGATAAGATAATAATGAGGAAATTAGAGAGATGAACATCAAATATGATTAAGTAATATTAATAGAATATAAAAAGGTTGCATTATTGAGGTTGATGGAGCATTGTGAGACTCACATGGTGATGTGATGCAACATATATATACATTTTGCAATTACATTTCATAAATTTGATGGGAATATATTGTAGGGGATAAGGTCTACTTGAAATGTGTACACAAAAACATGGCCTCTTTATTCTCATATTATTGTTCTTATTATTTACGATACTATTTCTTCTCATGATTAGTTGTAAACGAATCTTAATTCAATTGGACCTCCGATCGTATCTCATTTCTATAGCAAGAGAAAAGTGTGTCTAGAGACATGTCTATATACATATGTGTGTGTTACAAGTTGTGGGTGTCGAACTATTGAAATTCTTCAATTTCGAGAGTGATATAACAAGTTCATGCTAGATTTTTTTTCTTGTTTTCTTTTTTTATATAAATATATAAGACTTCAATTCACATGATTGTGAGTTTCAATTATGTCCCAACCTTCACAAAATTAAGACTCCACTAACATATTATATACTCAAATGATGGGTTTGACTTAACATGATATCATCAGTTCAACAAAAAAAATAAAAAGAGTGGATGCAATGCAATGCGGTTGCATTGGCTTAAGTCATACGTATACTATCCTTAAGAGGACAATCATATGACTGAATCTCTTAGAAAAATTAGCTTATAAGTAAATGACATTGAATAGGCTTCACTGATTCATATGTGATGGGTCACAAAGTGTCAATTCAAGAATGCTAAGAAATAATGGAAAAAAAATAGAAGATAGAAGAAATAGAATGCTGAAAAAACAATACGTAAACTCCTTAAATCAAACCTGAATTCAACATTTTTCAAGGTGAATCCTCACTAAACCATCATCCCTCACAAATAGGGATGATTTAAAGAATTATGCTCGTGCTCATTGGTGAAGATGAATGATCCATCAACCATTTAAAGGACAAGATGGTTAGGTGAAGGCTAAAATTCATGTTGCCTCCAACAATCTTAGTCGAAATCGGGGCACAAAAATGGTTGAAGTCTATAAAACCAGCGTGGGTTTGAATGACCATAAAAGCTCTGAATTGGTCTAGGGCTAGATTAATACTAAGACAAGTGTTGACTCATTTTACATTCTTTGGGATATTATAAGGTCAAAATGGCATGATAATCAATTAGTTTATTTAAAAGAAAGTAACAAAATGAAAGGTAATTAAAAACATATACTTCATGACGTTTATTAACAGTGGTGTTTCTCTAATTCTTTTTCTCGTGAGTGTACTAACCTCCAGGAATAGAGTGCTTATTATCAAGCGGAATTAGGTTGTCGATCTTGTTCGATCAACCCATTATTCTTGAATTTTAAATTGAATCTTGGCTTGTTGATCTTGTCGAAGAATTGATCAAAATCTTAAAAGTCTTGTATGCTTTAACCTTTCACCTTGTCCTTAAAGTCTTCAAGTCTTCGAATAGACTTTAGTTTTCTAAGTCTTCCGACCATTGAAAGATTCATGTCTTGAAGTATTATGACTTCCAAAGCATCCTTGTTCTGAAAAGAAACTTTGATTTTCAAGAGTTTCATAGAGTTGTTCACTTTTTAAGAGCTTCAAGATCTTCTAGCATTTTTTGTTATTGCTATGACTTTCAAAGTTTATGAAATCGTAAAATTGAGAGAGCTCATCTATTTATAAAGTTATCTATGATAGCGTGGGTTTGAGATAGTTGGTTTTAGGTCTAATCTATTGGATTTGGGCTTTATCCTTGGGCCTACACTTTAGATTTGTTTTTTTAGGCCAAATTATCATTTGATGAACTTTGTTAAACTTATTTAAATTTGGATTCAAATTTCATACGACTCAGAAGTTAGGCTAAACGGCCACTAATAAGTCTACTTTGTGGGACTTATTTATCTGTGAAAACCTAAGTTATTCACTAGGATAAAAATGGTAAGAAAATATAATTATTTAGAGTAAATCCATTAAAAAATCTTTAATATTTGATTTTTTGGAGTTTTTATTTAGGATTTAAGAAGACAGAACTATATAACACTTCAACCAAACAACAGAAGAAAACTAAAAAGTAAAAGAGGAATTGATCCACTGTTGAAGGTTTTAGAATCAGGTTTGTGGTAGCCACACAACCAAAGAATGGAAGACCTTCATAGATGGACAAACAAATATTTACTCATAAATATTCAAAAGTACTAGAATTCCAACTTATCTGTTAGAAGTATAGTGTCATATTTAAACATTTCTACTAAAAATGACGAGACATCTAAAATGTTGGTATGATGTCAATGTTAATATAGACCATAAACTATAAGACTTACGACTAAAAAGATATATAAAAACCAACTAACCTCAAAAACAGAAATTTGATTGATTCTCGTGAAACTATGGTCCTAACTTTTATACAATTATAATAATTTAAGTTAGGATTAATCCTACTAATTCCCATGATTAACTCAGTTCCAATAGACTACAAATAAAATTCCCCTATTTCACAAAAAGTCCATTAAACACTCAACCAACTGTAACCTCCACACCTTTAATCTTATTAAATTCATTTAACATAATTTTCAAACTCAATAATTGATTCTGTTAGGTCAACCATTCCAACAAATTCGCCTTTTATTTATTTTATTTTATTTTATTCTTTTACAACCCCACTTTAATTTTCAATTTCTTCCTATTCACAAAAATTTCCCCAAAAAAAAAAAAATAATAATAATAATAATAATAATAATAATTGAAAGCAAGAGAAAAAAACAAGTACGTCGGAAAAACTACAGATTGAGATCGAACTTACAAGCTTATCTTCCAATTTGAGCATCAAAGATCAAACATTATTTTCTCTATTTTTTTGTTCTATTTTTTATTTTTATTATTTTATTTTTATTTTTTGGGGGAGAGGGGATTTTAGTCCTAATTATTTGTTTGGAAAGATTCTTTCATTCTCTGGAAAAATCCAATGTTCATCGTCGTCAGCCTGAGAGAGAAATGAAACTGCTGCCGGATCAAGCAAGAGCCCGGCGGCGGATTCGGTCGGTGCCAGCGGTGGTTGGAGTGGTCGGACTAGACCTCATTGCCCTTGGGGAATCTAAACTCCGACGGAGGATCTGTCTCATAGCAGTTATAAGATGAGGCGTCGGGTCCGGTGGTGGTCCGACAGCGGACGCGAATTTCTTACAAAAACTCATATGCTTTGCTATGGCTTCTTCGGTGGTGATAAGTTCATCGGACTTAAGAATCTCATCTTGAACCGCCTCCGAACACAAACCGCAAATCCATTTTCCGTCGAACCGGCGGCGGATTCCGTCGATATAGGCCCCTGTACATTCCTCTGTCAGCCCACAACACTCACACTTGGCAAATTCAACATCCATTTGCCCAATCAGCACTGCCGCTGTCGCCGTCACCGCCGCTGCCGGATTTTCCGGCACTGGCAGTGATATAGCCGCCATTGATTCTGTGATTAAAGTCCCTGAGATTTACAAAAAGAAGAAGCTTTAGAAATTCCTCTGTTGTGTTTCAAAAACAGAGAAATCCCAACCATTTGAGAAATTTAGGATGAAATTAAAAAAAGAAAAAAGATCATTACCTCGATGGTTTTTATTTGATAGTGTTTGAATTTATGTTTCCCTTTCCCACTCTCCTTCTTCCTCAGAATCTTTGTCTGTAAATCTAAAACCAGACATGAAAACCATTTGAAAAGGATTAAACTTTATGGGAAGAAGACCCAAATTAGATCCACTTTGTAGTTTCTTCGTTTGAACAATCAAAGAAAAACCCAAAACCTTTCTCTTCCCAATAATTGGGGAGATAATCCAAGGCAGTATGGGAAAGAAAAGAGATTGCTTTTTTAATTTAGGTCTGAAAATCAAATTTGAGAGAGAAGACCCAATGATTGATTGATGGTTTTAAAGAGGTGAACTGTAGTGGCATCTTCACAGGCATCCATTTTGCGGTCATTAAATCCTGACCGTTGATTGTTTTATTTGCCAGCAAGGAACGATTTGCTGTTCATCTACCCATAATTAACCTTTTTGTAACGGTTAATTTTTTAGAATTAACTCAGACACGTGTCGTATCTCTTTAAAAATATTAAAATGTCAATTTTAATTGCTTTTCATTACGTTTTCTTTTATTTATTTATTTATTTTAAATATTTAACTTTGTAAATTAAAGTATTTGTTATTCTAAATTTGTAATGTGTGTTTTTTAAGCGAATTTCACTTTTAGAAAGTTTTAAGTTAATCACTTAAATTATTTTTAAGTTATCTAATAGTCATTGATATAGAAATATATCGATAAAGTTTAAATACTATTTTTGTTCTTATATATTTTTAGTTTTGGTTTATTTTGGTTCTCTTATTTATTTTTGAATTTTATTGATTTATTTATAATTTCAAAATGTTCGATCTGTGTACTTAATTTGAATTTTAGTTCATTTTCGTCATTCAACTTTTGACAAATGGTCGTTTTGATAAAAAAAAAAAAAAAAGAAATAAACATCAAAATGAAGGATCAAAAGTATCACCTTTTCAAAGTACGATGACCAAAATGAATCGAAATTCAATAACTAAAATGAATATTTTAAAAGTACAAGGACAACGATAAAATTGATTTACCAATCATTTTTATTATATTTATATTTAGAGAAAATCCCCAAATGTAATTTACCAATCACAAAGAAGAAAGATAGGTGGGGGGTTTTGGAAGTTTCTGTACCAACCCAGAATTTCTAGATTCTCAACACCAAATTTGAATTAAATATTTGAAATTATGATTAGTGTCAATAATTACTAGTAACGCAGCCATTTAACTCATATAATCTTTTTCTTTTTTTTAACTGCAGAAATAGTCAAATGGAGATTTTATCAAATCTCATGTTTTTACTTCTCATCTAACAAGAAAATATATTTGAGTTTGATGTGTATGCTTTACATTTATTGTATTCAAGATAAATATGATGTTTTGTCACTCTATTACCCTCGATTAAGTTCGTACTATGTTATTATTGTCAAATGATATATAATTAAATTTATTTTGTTCAGGAGCTTAAGTTTTTTAGTTAATTGGTGATTTAAAATGGTATCAGAGGAGTGTGTCTAACATGTCATGTATTCAAACTCCTACATTGTTGTTTTCTTCTTAATGAATATTCATTTTCACTTTGTTAGGTTTGGTTGGCTAGACAATTTCTTTTCATGATTTATTTATCTCATAGATTCTGTTTTCTTATCGTTGATTATTTTATTTGAAGCTATTCAAAATATTTGAAAAGTCGTTGATATATATTAGCCTATTATTTGAGAATAATTGATTGGTTGATATATATTAGCCTATATATATATTCATTCTCGTCCTTCAGGAGTGGTTGATCAATCGAAAAAAAATAAAAGAGACCTACAGCAGTGAACCAGTTGCAAGGGAAAGTACAATGTTCAAACTTTAATACTTTCGATGATAGTTTATGTGAATAACTCTGCAGAGTATACAATTGCATATTTAGTTATCGACCTCGTAAAGAACACTGATGACAAAAGTTATATGAGTTGGGAAAAGCCTAAAAACTTGAGATACGAAGATAAACTATAAACATTTGATTTTAGGAAATCCTAAAATTTTCGTTGTGTGATCTTTTGAGATACGGTTGATGCAAGTTAGTTTATCATTGTATAAGTTGTGAACTTACGAAACTCTTGCTATACAGTGGATTAATGTTCTTAATTAGGCTTGTAGCCCTTCGAAGGTAGGTGTGGTTCACTAAACTCTGTTACCAAGTTCTTGGTATTCTTCTTATTTTTACTTAATTTTAAGTTATCGTCTGTGTTATTAGCTTTAGTTCTGATTAAACATAACCAGATGAATATAGACTGTTTCTTTTTTCAATTGGTATCAAATTGGGTTGACTACTATACATTGGGTCTTCAATGGAGTCGATTAGGGAAGGTGGATCAACTACTCATCCTCCCATTTTTTATGAAACTAACTACTTATATTGGAAAGCCAGAATGATCGCATTTCTTAAGTCCATTGATCATAAGACTTGGAAAGTTGTTGTGATAGGATGGTCTCACTCTCAACTTACTGAGAACGATGACAATGTGTCTTTCAAACCTGAGAATGACTGTATTAAAGTTGCAGAAGAGGCTGCAGTAGGCAACTCTCATGCTCTAAATGCTATTTTTAATGGTGTGGACAATAATACTTTCAGACTCCTTAATACATGTGTGTCTGCAAATTCTTATTCTTCTCTTCACTTGCAAGCATATTGGGTCCATGTCTTCTTCATCAACTGAACTCTAGGTATGCAACTGACATAAAGCTTCAAAATAGCTAACAAGACAAAATATGAAAATTAAGAAAGAAAATGTTTGACTAACCAAAATTTAGATCCAAATCACATTACTTCTAACATATTATAACCATTGCAGTAAACAAAATGAGAGATTACAACTAAGATGGACATTCAAATAATGTTGAACTAAGATGGACATTCAAGAAATCAAATAATGGTTGATTTTGATTTCAAGAATCCAAAATAAAAAGTCAAAAGAGTACTTTCGGGCCGATATCTAGGTGTTTCCTTAAGTGCTTTAGTAGTCAGATATCTAAAATAGGTTATAAAATTAGAAGTAGACATCATAAAAAAAAACAGTAAACGAAAGTTGATCGTACCTGTCGTGAAAAACTGACTTATGTTTAACTTCTTTCATTACGACTTCATGTGGGCATTTGGCTGTCATCATGTTTGTGTCCTGATACTTTTTCATGCTTTTGTATCTTACTTTTAAACTTCACATCTTTATCTTTGAAGTCATGATCGCAAATACTATATGTTGTGTTTTTCAACCATTTATGTTCAAATGGTGAACAATATTTTGATTTTTGGAAACAAGTGTCTTATTCTTACATGGTAAGAATGTTTCATAAAAAAGTGGTTGAGAAAATTGATCCATGCATACAAAAGATTCTACAGTTCATAGAACATCCAATAGAAAAAGTAAGAAAACAAAATAGCTAAAAGGAAAAGAGAGGAGAAACTACATAAGCCTACATTCAAAGCCCTGCAACTCCAACACAGTTGTTAAATTTCCATACTTCAAAACACTAACACACCATACAAGCATCAGAACCTCCCAAAATTTTGATTCCCAAAGTTAGGGCCAAACACCTGTATACAGTTCCATCCCCCATAAGTTTTGTTGCCTTGTTTTCTCTTTTTTTCACCCTATTTGAAATCAAAATACTTCATATGGTGTAGCCTAAGTAGACTCAAATAGTAACAATATTCTGATTAGAGAGGAAGATATTAAGTTCATTCAATATTCAAAGTCATAAGTAGAGGACTAATCACCAAAAAATTCATTGGTCCAAACAGAACCCCTCAACAGAATGTGAGCAAACTAGATTGAGTCACAGTCCACCATAGCCTTTAAAAAAGAAATGAACTCCAAATTAGTGAGTCTTGTTTATGACCAATTTTATTTAGGCTATATATATGTAGAAAGCCCTCTCGCATAAGAGATAGTTTAGACTTGATTGCAAGAGAAATGGGTCAAAAGTACAAAAAATGGATTGGGTCACATCACATGCTTGATTGAGAGAAAAATATGGAAAGGTCAGGGTTTCATCTAAGTTGGGTTGTGTAGCTTTCGGGTCAGGTAAGTTGCAAACAACATCAGGCTCACTAGAAAAGCTTCAACGACGCCTCCCATCACTCTCAACCATGGTTTCAATTGGGAATGGGATTAAGGCTTCCATTTTCTTTCTTTTTCGAATTAACCCTATTCATCATAGCATCTTATGTGCTTTATGTTGAACAAACTGATTTTGAAATTGAAAAACCATAAGAGGAAAAAACAACTATTTGCAACTCACTATTAAAAAAATTAAAATTTAATTTTAAGAGAATGAAGGAGCAAATCTTGAAACAGCAAATAAACTACATTAAAAGAGAAGCAAATAAAGGAATCAATAACTTGATGAAATAGTAAGATACCTTTGCATCAAAAATGATAACATTCTGAATGACGGCTCTGCCAACAAGTAATTACCTCATTCAACCATAACAGTGGGAAAACTTTTGCTATAAGAAAGTCCGTTTCTAAATCAATTGGGGGCCGCAAATCCTATTCTGTACACAAGTTCTTTAATAAACTGTTCACATTTCTCTATAGAACTCTACCTTTCCATTCCATGATTATAACATTCTTTCTTTCTCCAATTCTTTAATTAACTTTTCTATCTGTCTTCTATAAGCTGGCATGTAGTGGTCACTTATCATTGTCTGAGATAACCTGAGTTTGCTATACAATGATCTTGATGTAAGGAAAATACCAATCTTACACTCTGCCAGGGGGCTATTTTCTGAGATGCTGGATGTGGAGCTGCTGCTATCACTTTCACAATCAGGGGCATCTGATTGGATATCGATAATATGCATGATCTTCCCAGCTGGAAAAAATCTGTGTGCTTCCTTTATTCCACAATCAGAGCTATCAGACTGTCCTACTTCTGCCATAGCAGCAGCTTCTTCTTCTCTTATCTCCTTCGCCACATCAGGCTCGCCCTTATCGTATAGTTCATGCTCGAGTTGCTGCCATAATTCGACTTCCGTCATTTGTTCATCTTGAATATGGCCCATGAGGGTTTGACCATCATCATCAAGCTCATCTGTGATACCCTCAGGATTTATCTCCTCAGAATAGGAACATTCGATTTCATTACTCCATTGCATCGCTGTAGAGGAAGATTCAGGAAGTTCAATATCTTCGACAGTTTCTTCGGGGGATGATCTAAGTGGCTCACAAGATTCCATTTTTCTTGGAGATGGTTTTGGAGAACTTCCACCTTCTTCAGCCACTGAGTGAGAAGCCATGGCTCTACGACGTGGGCCTATGCATGACCAAGACGATAAACGGAGTGAAGGTCGTGTCCATGCTGCCTGAGCCATGCTCTGTGCTCTCTTCATCACAACCTACAGAGTTACAAAACATAACTAGGTATAAATTTAAATATTATATACAAGTCACAGGAACTAAGATGCCATAAAAACCCCCAAGAATATTAACTATCAATAGATGTCCGGTACGTAATTGTATCTAATTGTTCGAGAATTTGAAGGTCTGATATCTTAAGATGATTGTGTTTGTGTTATGTATCAGGTGTACTAAACTGATTTTAGTATTGATTTCAGTGTTAACTAATTATGGTTAAACTACTGTTACAAAGCTCTTTATAGAAAGAGGTTGAAGTATTTCTACAGTTTTTAAAAAGTAGTACAAACATGCTATGATGCCTGTTCACGTTACAGTAGAAGGAAAATAAATCAAAATAAAATAAAAGACCCCTCCAGGTATCCATTTTCATGGGAATCCAAGATAACTCCACAACAAAAGGCGTCTTATTTGCATTGTATGACCTGTCTATTTGAAGTCAAAGAACCAAATCTCGTGAATTTCAAAATTTCTGTCAAATTTCAGCTCTCCTAAAATTATTAATATGCAAGGATTACATGTGCACGATGCATGTTACCTGTGTGCCACTGGAGACTGGTCTCAGAATGGCTCCTGCACCAGCGACTTTTGCTCTTGCACTCGCTATGGATGGGAGACGGGATCCCAATGCCGAAGCAGAACGGTAAACAGTGCTAAGAATTCGAGTGCGCTCAATTTGATTTCTCAGATCATTTACCCAAGCAGAAGCAGTAACCTATACCAGAAATTTCAATGGCTTCAACAAAAAATCGGAGGAATGTTGTCAAGTAAACTAAATATGTTTGTCTAAACTTCATTCATCTTCGTAAGTAGAACATAAACACACGCATATATTCCAACTTCATAAGTCTTAATAGACAACCTTTTTCATAGAATCTATAAAAAGCCAAGTAAACTCTAGCAGGCAAAATGTATCCAAACAGATTAGGCGCATTTTTAATTCATTATTATTTATTGAAAAGGATGGATTCGGCACAAACGATCCACAAACATTCATTCCTAAACTCTTAACAACTTAAAAGTTTATTCACCAAATGATAAAATATAATTTGAAAATTTTCAGAAAAAAAGACACATGGTTCATAGGGTAGTAACGTGAAGCAAATAAATTTCTCAATAATTAGATGAACTTGAAACATACCTCACCACGCAAGTCATCTACTGAAGCAGCTGAGAAGGTGGGCACCAAATCAGCTCCATTAATCACAGAAGTGATAAATTCATTGCCTGATTCTGCTAGTTCCCATGTCATACAAGCAGCTGCAGAGGTTAAAGCTAATTAGTAACATGATCGATTCATTAAAAAAGAAAAGACAAAACATCACGTCATGTACAATGGGCATAATAAAAAAACCACAGAGAAACTATCCAAAACTAATACAGACCTGGCGCAAATGTAACACAAGAAGTAATAGATAACTCCTTCTGCTCTCTTAAAATATAAGTTAGAAGTGCAGCTGTTCCTCCACCCAACGAATGCCCCACAACCTATTAGAAACTAAATCATGATTATTCCATCGATTTTTTTTCTTTGTATACTTTTTATCTGTTAAAAAGCATCATGGTAAACTAAGAAGAAATATCCAACCTTAATATTATAACCAGAATATTGACCAAGAGCTTTCAAAAGACAAGGAGTAGATAGCTTTGCAATCCAACGAGCGGCTGCAACCATTCCACAGTGTGCATATCCTAAAACCAAATTGCTAACCCCTCCTTCATGCACAACACTGTGATGGAATGGCACCACAGCTCCAGTGGCAGCTGTAAGAGTGTCTTTGATACTGTGTGTTCCACGAATCAACAGGAGAATACATTTTGTATTGTGGTCAACTATAATGGTAAAAGCAGGCTTCAAAATCTGCAGTCATGGATAAATGTGATAATGGAACAAAAATGAGTGGGAGAGCGTATATTGTACAATATCTATTTCAATTATCTGAAGTTCATCAAGACTTACTCCTGCTTTTGGTTCCTGAAGGAGAACATTTTCCTTAGGAAAACCAGTTTCTTCTAGAAACAGTGGAAATGGTTTTTTTGAGAAATGCCAACACAAAGTCAATAAGTGCAATAGGTACTTCAGCTCAGTAATCATTTCTGTTCCCTTAAGCTGAATACTGTCTTCATTACCAAATATGCTGCCTACATGTAAGTTCCCCTGCACAATAAGCATATCCAATCAAAGGCCAAACCGGTAAGAATGTAGCAGCCCTAGCAATTAATTAATTTAGATTGTTCGGATCAAACATTAACTTCTTCTATTGAGGGGTTTTTTTTTTTTTTCTATTCAAAGAAAACAAGAGTTTTCGATTGACTGACGTGTGAAAAGTTGTAGTAAAGAGAAAAAAAATATTCCTTTAAAGTATTACAACACAACATTGTACTCAAGAAAAATCCCTGAAAAAATTACAATATCATCCCCTTTAGAACTACTACATTAACCCTAAAAGAACCTCCAAACCTCCAAATTCCACAAACTACATCCCAATCAAGAATTTCATGTGGAATTAATCATTTCTATCTTCCTTCACAGTTTGTATCTTATAAAATACCAATGAAACCAGACTAACGTTAGTGAATAATCCTATTATTAAATACAAGATAAAAACTTGAAGTTTCTCAATAATCCACCATACCCATTACCCACTAAAAGAAACGTCAAAGTTTTAAGAAAGAACTCTTAATTTGGATAAGTTAAAACTCCCTTTTTTTCAAAAGTCATCTTTATCCAAACCCAACAATAAAGTAGGCCTTGCCAAGCACCATATAATAAGTTTTTCCAAGTGAAAATTGATAATCATCCTCTCTTTTCCCCAAAAACCAAGAACTCTTAGCCCCTTGATATACAATGATAATATAATTAGCCCACCTCTATTCTTCTTCCATAAATACATATGAATAATATAATTACAATTTTTTCTGTTTATACAAAACTAATAGATGAGTTTAGACATTTCTTTACCTCTGAGTGGATGAATGAAGACTACTACATCACGTAACCCGAGGTCAAAGATAAATAAAACTCACTAACGGAAACAAACTGATACAAGTACCTTGAGTTTTGAAGGAAGACATAGTAAAAGCAAGAACCAATCAGCTTAAAACATACAATAGACAACACATTATTAATACATCAAGAGTCTTCAACCATAAAAAAGCTCCATACCTGTCTCTTTAAGAGAAAATTAATTCCAAATGCCAAATCCCCAATGGGCCACTTTCCAAGAGTCTCCGAGTATGTAAACCTCAAGGTCTCAGATAATGTTGAAATAGTCTCAAGCCATGTAGCAGGCGCTTGAATCAGTCTATGAGAAACTCGATCACCTCCAAGAAGAGCATGAGTGGGAGCATCATTACCATCTACATCCCCATCATCTTGATCTCCACTTGAGTGCAACTTACGGTTCAACGTATAATATAGAAGTGCAGCTGCACCAGCAGCCGTGGCCATAGTTGCAGTTGCCATGAACTTGTATTCCCTAGAGCAAGACAGCAGGTAAAATAATCTGTTTGAAGACGAAAAACCCCTAAATTTCAGAAACTTCTGAATCCCTTGACACACACATGCAACAGGTTTAATCGATGATACAAAAAGAACATCTTTTCAACTTCTATTCTTCTTTGGAACAATAATTAGAATCCAGTGGGAGTAGAATTTCCAAGGGTGCAAAAGAAATGGATAGCCAAGAGCATGTTCTCTTCTCTTCCCATATTATCAAAGCAACCCAAACGAAAACCGTGAAGACAAATGAAATTCTACCATAAAGAGCATATTTGAAGAGAGTTCAATTACAGAAATATCCAGTGCGAAACAAAGAACAGAAAAACGATCGGAAATTCTAGAATCAGTAGGCGAAATTGAAGAACAATGAAGCAAGAAAAGAGAAGGGAGAAAGCGTTATACCCGAAAAACCACGATTGTCGCCGGAAATCGTAAGAAGATAATGGGCGTGGCGTCGGGAAGGATTTCGGAATTTATAGTGTGTGGAAGAATTTGGAGGATTTGGGGTTTCGATCGCAGCTTGGGCGAAGCAGTTGAGTTTTAATTGATTCGCAACGAAGCAAGAAAATGGGTACTTTGTTTTGTTTAGGCTTATAGTTTCGTAACCATATTTTGTCAATTACACGCGCCAATTCTTTTTTCCTATTTTTCCATAATTACACGTGGCAATTCCAATATCTCAATGAAACCGACTTTACAGGAACAAAAACGTTTCTAGTAAATTCATTTTCATTTCTTTTCTTTTTTTTTTCTTTTGTAAAAACAAATATTGAGATATGGTTTATGATTTGTAAATATTAATCTGTTTTAGTTCATAACTATGGTTTCTTTAATTTAAATAAAATACGACAAATTATTTTCATCCATATCCTATTATTTTCATAAATAGAAGAATGTGTCAAAAAAAATTATTTTCATAAATAGAAGAATCTGTATAAATTTACCTTCTTAACCTATGTCAATCCAAACTAATCAATTACTTTTTTTTAAAAAAAAAGTATATTCCAAGAAAAAAAAAAGTTCATAATTGTCCGGGTGGTCATGCTATGTAATAGGTACGATGAATAACATTTCGAGAGTTTTATCAACAAAATCAAGAAACATTCTAGCAGGAGTGAGAATATGTATCACAATGCAAAATAATTTACAAATATTACAAATAGCAAAGTTTGATTTAATCAAGAGTAAAGACATGGACTTGACTTGACCAGACATTAGCCTCAACTAAACAGCAACGTTCGATTTAACCCACAAAAACACTGAAAAGCTTATGTCATTTGATAACACACTAGATCAACCCTTTTCTTAGGAAAAATTTGAGAACTCTCGTTTATTGTGATTGTTCAAGTGCACATGAAATCAGAAAACTAAATCACACTCATAACTCATACTCAAGGTTGAGCAAAGGTGCAAGCTTAAGCTAAAACATTTATGTAAGCTATGTGTATCGGCATGGCTACACCATCCTTAACCCATCTTTATGCTTATGTTTTTCTTAGGTAGCATGTTATTTTCGTTGTATGTCGTTATGCTTTT
>JBBPDJ010000017.1:9337302-9352860 GCA_037974625.1 Cucumis cinereus
TTAATTAGTAGATTGCATTTGCTCCTATCCCAAATTTAAAGTTTAGTTATGTGGTTTATTACTTTCTCAATTTCATTCAAGAGTTGGATATGTAAAATGCAATTAATGTATGCTCTTTTTTCTTTTCTTTACATTGTATTTATACAGTTTTAAGACTGCAAAAGAGGTGCAAAATAGGGGCAAAGACATGGTACAATAAATTTTAATTGTTTTAAAAAATTACAAATATAACTTGACGGTGAAACGCTGTCAAGAATAAAGCTTTACTTGACAGTTGTAAAGCGTGAAGAATTATATTATACTTGACAGTGATAAACTGTCAAGGGTAACGAATGCCTGACAGTACAAAACCATCAAAACTAAATTTTTCCTATTCTTGACACTGGGTTACTTGACAGTGAAAACTGTCAAGTAAAACTTTATTCATGACAGTTTTTCACTGTCAAGTAAACTCTTATGCTTGACAGTTTTGCACTGTGAAGAAAAAGAAGCTTATTCTTGACACTGGATTACTTGACGGATTTAAAACCGTCAAGTAATCCTTTACCTGACAGTTTTCACTATCATGTAAACCTGTTTTTGTATTAGTATGTTGAGACGGACTGAAGGGTTATGTGACGATCCGTTGGACGGGTTGCTATGGAAAAGACCTATAAGTTTAGGTGATGTTATGTCTTTATGGTTGTTGTGGAAAAGTCGTAATGCATATTAAAGGGGTAATGTGGTTATAACGTCGAACGTTTAGGTTTGATCGGAGGTCATATGTTGTTTTCTTGGCTGCGAGATCTTCATTCGAGGTAAGGGGTTCTCTATTGTCTTGCGTATTAATACTTTGAAACGTATGAATGTTTAAGTTGATGTGATAATTGTGTGTTACTCTTATGTGGTATGAGATCCCTAATATACGGTCGTGTGTGGTTACTTTTGAGTTTACTGTTGTGTGTGAATGATTATGGATATCATAACTGAACTGTATTGTTGTTATGCATAACCACTAACACAATGATACCTATGTTATATATGTTGTGTGGACTTTGTAACATAGGGTGTAGTTGTTGTTATACATAATGGTTGAGTCAATGATACCTATGTTATATATGTTGTGTGGACTTCGTAACAAAGGGTAAAGTTGTCACCATGCATAATGACTGACATGATGCTACCTGGGTTATATATGTTGTGTGGACTTTGTAACCTATGGTCTAGTTATTAATATGCATATACATTGGCACGATGCTTCCTAGTATATATTTGTTGTGTGGACTTTGTAACCTATGAGATGACTATTATTATGCACAATGACTAGTAGGTGTAGTACTTTGCTTATTGACTGTGTGAAACTTGAGTGTATCTAGTGGTTAGTTCTATGTGTTGACTAGGTTAGATGTTGTTTCTGTCTATAAGCCATTGGTTGTACTCTATAGTGGGACGGGCTTGCTACTTGTGGCAAGCGACCCGACAATACACTAGACTGTTGTTGCATGTGTTCCCACAGGTTCCCTAGAGTGACCCTTCTGTTTTGGCTGATATGGGCTTCCTTAGTGGACCGTTATATTGTAGGAAACATGGTATAGGTTTAATGGGGAGCCAACAACTACCTAGTGTGGCCAGTAGTGAGTTCCTTATTGGATATTTTTATATACTCATCCTTTCTGTGTTTTGTTCTTCAGACAAAAAAAAAAAAAAAAGGAGGAAGTTGGCGAAGCACAAGAGAAATTTGTGACCATGCTCATTGGGACTATATGACTAGATGTTTCCACTATAGTTTTGAACCGTTTTCATGTTTACTTTAGCTTTTGCAAATTGCATGTCTTATTTTGGTTTTCATAATAAAGTTGACTTGAATGTTTCTTTTTAATTTCTTTTAATAAAATGGTTTGAGATTTTCAAGAGCTTGGTTTTAAGTATTTTTTAATTTTATTTCAGTAACGAACTCGGGGTTAAAGTTTAAAAATATGGGGCGTTACACTTTATAAACGTCAAGTAATTTGCAGTTTATTTTTTTAGGGTTTTAGATGAAAAATTTGAAGTGGGCGTCATTTTTTTTGGGTGGTTATCTTTTTATTTGTCAAACCTTGTAGTTTAAGACCATGTTAGATAATTTGTAGTTTAAGACCATCTTTATTGAAAACACAAGTGGTTGTTAGATTGGATACAAATTTCGTACAATTTTCAATTTTCCAAAAAATTAAATCCTGAGGTTTTCGATTTATTGATTATCTTATGTCAGTGGATCTTAATAGGCTATTTGCTTGGAAAGTGGACAATGCGTCGTAAGCTCAAGAAGCTACATATTGTAGGCTTTGTGTTCGATGCTTTTTCATTTACAAAGACGTGGTGAAATTTTAAAATATACACTCATGTTATATTAATTATGTAGGCTGAATTGATAGCATATTTAGTTAAGCCTACTAGAATGATTAAAATTTAAAATTGTTTATTTCTATCAAACAAATCATTTGTATAAAAAATGAATTGTGAAAACTACAATTATGCGTAACTATGAATTATGTTATTTTGAACTGATGATGTGCTTTGATATATGGTTAGGGATGTCTATATGTTCTTGTTCAATTGATTTTAGTTGCAGTAGATTTTTTAGTGTAACTGCAAATGGTGTCTTAAGTTCCAACTTCCATGAGGAAATTTTAATATTAAAAAACCATATACGCTTTCTTTCTTTAATGTTCTTATGTGTTAGATTAACTCATTCTATCACTTATTTCAAGAGTTTGCACTTGTAGATGAAGTCAACATCGTTGTTCTTGGTTTCAGGCTCTGAATCAATCTTTAATGGTAATGACTTACTTTAAACACCTTCAAAATCTATTAAAGCGATTAGTTTCTAACCTTTGGGACATATTTATAGTGGTTTCAAACTGATTCAGAGTGATTAAATTGGAATATTTATAGTGGTTCCTAGATATTAGTTTGAGCTTTTTGACAAGTATAATTAATTATATAAATATTTGATCTTTCGAGTCTATGCTCATTTTCTCTTGTACGTCATTCTTATCTCAATTGCATATTTCTACTCTTTACATCCGTAAGTCTTAGAAGGCTAACATCTCTGAGGTCTATTTTTGTATTGGTTCGGTTCACATGAAGAACTAACACCATGAATCTTTTCTGTAGGTTTTTGTCTATGGTGTTGGCATAAAATAGTTTATTCTTTACAAACGAGTATCTAGGATGGGTTATAGAATATATAAATGAGGTGGAAAAATAAAAAAAATAAAGATGACTTTCTTTTTTGTTTTTGGATGATTACTACTGTGTGGATTTTTTTTAACTCATGATTGGTTCTTAAACCTTTTTTTTTAATCATATTTCTATATTTGCTAGTTCATATATCATTTGATGCACTTCCTGATACTTCAATGTGTTTTGCAGGCCTGAGTCTTTTGGAGGAGGAGGGGTGTTGATTGTAGTTTTGGAACTTGGAGCTTGGAGTTTTGTTTTTTTACTGTAGATATTTGTTACATCGATCAAAATGTTGCTTGTTTCGAAACAATCTATTGCATGTGAATGTAGTTTTGCAAATTCTTACACTAGGCTTTTGTTAAGATTCTTTTCCTGAAAACCGAAAATTTCCATCGAGAAAGTTCTTTTCTCTTAGGGTTTAGATTTGCACTTGTGGGATTTGTGGCTTTTTGTATGGTTTTCCTAACACTTGAAGTATTTGATAAAGTGTTGCTCTATGAGCCATTTTAAATTGACACATTGCTTGTTGTATTTTGGTTTAGGTCATGAAATCCAAGTTTATATTTGAAGCATAGATCATTCAAGGCCATTGAATTTCAAGCTTTTTTAAGTTTGTATCTCTTGTACTAATGTATTTTAATTGTTAGAACTCTTTTTTTAATAATAAAGCTTTTGTCTTTGTTTATGAATCGATTGATTGTTTTATGTTAAAGCATTTGTATTTTAATAGAGTTAGAATTCTTTTTTTAGTGTTGTAAATTTTCTTGTTGGTGTATACATAAAATTGTGAGTATATATTATTTGTTTGTTGACATGATTGGAAATGTGTGGATTGTTTAGTTAACTGATAAATATTGTTTGTCTTATATATTTCAATGTGATTGTTCGAACTCTAAACAGGAACAATTGTATATAGGTAATTTCTAATAGTATATTTTTTAAAAAAAAGAAACCACATCCAAACTTGACAAGCAAAAATGTATCAAGTATAATTAAGTTGCCAATTTTTAGTGTCACAAAGAAATTATATTTGATAGGTAAAAACTATCAAGGTTGAAATAATCTTGATCGATAATAAATGTCAAGAATTTAGATAATTGACATGTGAAACAAGTCAACTGATCTAATATACTTGACATTTATAACATATCAAGCAAATTTCAACTAAACATTTATACTCAGTAAAAAAAAATTCTCTTATTTTTGACACGGAGTTACTTGACATTATTAAAAACATCAAGTACACATATACTTGACTGCGAAACAATGTCAAGTAATACAGTTTTTTACAGTTTTTGAGATGTTCTTGTGTTGTCCAAATTTGAAATATTTGGTTTTGATTGATTTTGTGTTAACAGTGTAAGAATCTGACCAAGTTAATTAAGTTGTGAAAGAGATTCATTTTAGTGTACATGTTTTTAATAATGACCAAGAAAGGCTAATTAATCTTCTTTTGTGTTATGAATTTTTTTGTTTGTTACTTTCTATTACTTGTAAATTGTGATATTATTTTATTTGTTTGTTACCAATTTTATTTTGTGCGAACTTGTTTGATTTAGTGATATACTTTGTTTCACAAATATTTGGTAATTGGTCTCACATGAATATCACCAATAATTTCAAATTGTTGTACCCCATATTATTGGTGGAAATCATGGAGAAATTTATGAGAAATTTAATGGCAATGATTTCAATTGATGGCCATAAAAAATGTTATTCTTTTGCTTTGGGCAAATATTTGAAAATCATGCTATTTCAATGTTCAAGGATAAGCTAACAAAGCAAAGTTGCATGCACTTGGGCAAAAATATGTATGACACTTGGAGCGGACTAATAACACACTATATGGTTATTATAGTGGTGGATTTGGCAAAAATACATGGGAATCATTAGAGCAAAATAATATATATACGACAGAATATGTCATAACAATGAAGTTTAAGGTTGAAAAATTTATGATTTTTCAAATGAATGATTCTAAATTTCTGATAGGACACATTCTGTGATATGCCTCCCCATGCTTGAAGGTTAATTATATATTGTATGGTAATTCCCTGTATGAAAGCATAGAAAATTTCTTTTGAATTTGAAAAGGTTGAAACCTTCTTAAAAATTTTATATTATTGTGGGATGTTAAAGAAAAGTGACTATTCTAATTAATAATCCAAGTTTTAGAGTATTGGATTACAATTTTAAAAGAGGTTGGAACATGTTTTCATTGTAGACAAAATATTTGGTATACGTCTTTAGTGAATAATAAAAAAAAGCCTCGACATCTATGGCAAAGACTTAATACAATCAAACAATTACTTTCTAATGGAATTATCACGATTGTCTTTGTAAAGTCAAAGATACTATTGCGAATTCGCTTGTAAAAGTCTACACTAGAGAGTTAGCTGAAAAAAATTTCATCAAGGAGAATGGGATTAAAACCTTTAAGTTTAAAAGTTAACTAGAGAGGCAACTCAACCTAGGTGACTGGATATTCCAAGATCTAGGTTCAACGAAAAACCAACCTTTGTACAACTTAGTGAGCACTGTGCTGATTATTATTTTTACCCATTATAAGAATGATGAGACAGTGCAAATGTGATTTAAGGGTAAGCATTATGCTTTCAATGATTTCTATAAGTAGTTGAATAATTATTTATGAAAAAAGCATATACAATGTTCTTTATAAGAATCACCTATGTGAGTGTGAAAGGCCTGCTTCTATGAGAATCTTCAGGCGAACTCTCTAAAACACTCATGAGAAAAGGTGGTGTTCAAGGCAAAAACTAACACAATAATGAGAACATACTTTGCCATAACGAGAAACTGTGTGACTTTAATTGTCTTAAGTTTACTCTTGAACGACTGACAATTCAAGGCATCAAGTCCAATAATTAGCCAAGTAAACTCAATTATTGTTCACTAGGAAAAGTTCAAAGTCTTTACTACTTATCTTGATGCAGATTCTTCATTCGGAAATACCAAACTGTAACGCTCCAAATTTTTTTAACCTTAACCCGATGTCGTTACTGAAATAAAAACAAGAATTTAAAACCAAGCTCATGAAAATTTGAAACCATTTTATTTAAGTAATTAAAAAGAAACTTCAAAATCATCTTTATGCAGAAAAACAAATAAATAAATCAACAAAACAATGTAAAACTACTAATGTTCAAATCCTAAACAAAACATGCAATTTTCATAAGTTAAAGAAAACATAAAATCATAAAGACTATAGCGGAATCATTAGTCAATATAGTCCCCGATGACATGGTCACTAGTCCTTCTTGTCCTTCACCGGTTTTCTCATACTTACCTGAAAAATAAATATGAAAATGATAAGTATAAAAATACTCAGTAAAGAACCAATTACGGGGCCCACTAGGTGAACTGTTAACTTTCTTTTAAATTTATACCTTGTGCAACACAATCTAATGATTTGGTAGGAATGGCCACACAATCTAATGCTAGGGTCGTCCTAGCAAATCTGTGAGAACACATGTCAAAACAACCTAGTGTATCGTCGAGACACATGTCACACAGACTTGTTAACCCGTCCCACAAATGAGGTACAACAAGGCTAATAGATAAAGTTAACAGCTACCATAGTCCCAAAACATTCATAAGCATACATATGAAGTTTAATTCGAAAAATGAGAATCACAATCACCTCACACATTTATCCTGCTTTACGGTTTTCCATAACAAACCATAAAGACATATCGCAACACAACCTCATTGGTTTTTCTATAGCAATCTGTCCTAACAAACCGTCACATAGTCATTCAGTTGATCTCAACATAGTTAACCCATCACCAACAACTAACTCAAGAGTTAGTCCATTCGGTTAACTCAACCCATAACCATCACCAGCAATTAACTAAACCATTTAGTTAACTCACTATATAATCACCACTAACAGTTAACTAATCCATTCAGTTAACTACTCACATGAAAATCACTAACAGTTAACTAACCATTAGTTAACTCACCACATAACCATCAATAACAGTTAACTAGTTCATTTAGTTAACTCCTCATATAACAATCACCAACAGTTAACTAAAAAAATCAACTGAGCGGAAGCATCTCATCCACGTGGTCTTTAAGACATAGTCACTGGTCTTTCTTGTCCCTCACCGGTCTCCCTTTACCTTTGCTTGAAAATCAAAACACACGGAAGGGTGAGTATATAAATATACTCAGTAAGGAAAAAGTTCTCTACTAGCCCCACTAGGTAGCCGTTGATTTTCCATTAAGCCAGTACCCTGTTTCACACAGTAATAATGGTCCACTAAGGAAGCCCATATCAACAAAACGCAAGGGTCAACCTAGGAACCTATGGGAACACATGCAAAACAGCCTAGTGTATCATAGGGTTGTGTGTCACACAGTAGCGAACCCGTCCCACTACAGAGTACAACAAATGCCCATATACAGGAACAACGTCTATCCTAATAAAAAATACAACACTAGCTAGTAGTCATGCTTTTATGTTTCACACAATCATAAAGCAAGGTACCACACATGCTAGTCATTATGCACAAAATAGCTATACCATAGGATATAAAGTCCACACAACATATATAACCTAGGTAGCATCGTGCCAGTCATTATGCATATTAATAATAACTATACTACATGTTACAAAGTCCACATAGAATGTATAACATTGGTAGCATAGCGCCAGTCGTTATGCATAACAACAATTTTACCCTATGTTACAAAGTCCACACAACATATATAACATAGGTATCATTGTCCTAAACATTATGCATAACAACAACTATACCCTACATTACAAAGACCACACAACATATATAACATAGGTATCATTGTGTCAATCATTATACATAACCACAGTACAGTTCAGTTATGCAATTCTATAAGTATTCACACACAACAATATTTTTCAAATATACCGCACATATCAGTAATAAGAAACAGTATCTGCACATCATAAGAGTAACACACAATTACCGCATAAACTTAAACATTCACACACCGAGAGTTGGGGTGCAAGACAGTAGGAAATCCCTTACCTCCAAATCGATTGGAAACTAGAATTGCATCCAAAAAGATCTTCGAAAATCACCGTGAACAAGAATACAACCAATAAATCCTCATGGCTAAACTAAGAATGATAAAGAACCTTTACGCCTTTAATCAAGACTTATCCAAAGATTGCTCGAAATTATACGAACAACGTCCAACGATGCTATAACTTATTCCAACAATTCGTTCCATCAAGAACGGTAAATAACCTATTTAGTTCAAGAGTTCTCAAAACAATTCTAATGGATAGCCGAAATTCCATTTAAGATTCTAATAAATATTCAAAAATTTCTTACCAAACTCACCCAAACCTCCAAGAAAATGCGGTGGAACTTGGCGTGGTGGCGGTGCAAGTCAAGGACAGAAGCGTAAAGGAAGCTACGGGAAACGTCGGCGTGAGGGGCGGATCCAGCGTGAAGGAGGGCGATGACATGAATGAGGATAGTGACGCAGCTTGAGCTGCTGCAGGAAAGCGAGAGCACGGCTTGCGGTGTGCAGATCTGGCGCGACACGTTTTGTGTTGCACGGGTTAAAGAAAGGATCTGGTCGACGCCATACAGCTTTAGCCGACGTATCGCGGATCTGTGCGGCGGCGTTGTGTGACAAGATTTACGTGGTTGGCGTGAGTCACAGATAGGAGGGAGGCGCGAACTTGACCTGAGAAAGAGAGAAAAAGAGATCCGCGGATCTTGCACGGTCGGTGTGAGTCGCGGTGGGGAAAGGGCGGCGCGGTGCGGGGAGGCTAAAACGGAGAAGAAAGAAGAAAGAGAAGAAAGAGAAAAAAGAAAGAAGGAGAAAAGAAAAGAAAAGGGAAAAAGAATTAATAAATAAAAAGAAATAATAATAATAATAATAATATATTAATATTAACATTATTATATTTATTTCTTTTCCAAAGTCTTTCTTTAAACACCAACTAACCCCAAATAAAAGAGTAAAAACAGAAAGTCCAAAAAGAAATTTACATCTAAATTTGGGGTTGTTACACCAACGAATTCACAGTCTCCTTAAGACAATTTTACTTACTCTAGTGCCTGAGTTTCATTAGTAATTGTCTCTCAGGATAAAACATAGTAACTTTCGTGAAAGCGGCACCTCGTCCAAAAGATCTAATGAACTACATTTTGTAGAAATAAACCAAACTTGAACAAAGTTTAGAAAATGAAGAAATGTCTATGAGAGAAAATCATAACGGAAAAAGGTTCTATGAAACAATTTGAAAAAGATGCATATTTATAGACTATTCGTGGTCATTCAATAAGTCGCATCTCTTATCAAGTTCGTTAATTTCTAAAGGACATGTTCATTTATAAAACAATGCAATCTTACATGAATGGTCATATGACATTTATTTCAACAATCCCCTCTTGCCCCATATGCAACATCCCAAAATTTGAGATAATTTTAATTTAATTATTTAAATAAATTAAGTATAAGTTGGCTTAATTGAAATTCTATGGATTAGGGATGTTAATTTGGAAGTTGGAAAAATGTGTGATTTGGTGAAAATTTGGATAAGAAATTAAAATATGTATATATGGGTACTTATATTTAATAGAATTTGAGATAATTTTAATTTAGTTATTTAAATAAATTAAGTATAAGTTGGTTTATTTGAAATTCTATGGATTAGGGATGCTAATTTGGAAGTTGGAAAAAATGTGTGATTTGGTGGAAATTTGGATAAGAAATTAAAATATGTATACATGGATACTTATATTTAATTGAAAATTTGATAATTTAACGAGAAAAGTTATACTTAAATATTTATTTATATAATTATTGGTGAAAAACTGAACTTATTGAGGAGAGAGAAAATATTTGATTTTATTTGGTAAAATGAGAAAAAAATAATAGATTTATATATATATATATATATATATATATATATTTATTTATTATTGGACAAAGGAAATAATAACAATAATAAAATTTATTATTATTATTCTTATTTATAAAAAGTGAATAAGGTTTTATTGGATTGGGTGCTAAGTAAAAAAAAAATCATCTTCTACCTCAAGTTGGTCGCCACACCCTTCATATCTTCAAAACTGTGATTCTCCTTGCCGGCCACCAGCAACCTTCTGCCTCACATAACAGCCTACCGACAAGCCATAATTGCTGCCCTTCCCCTGACGACGCACAATCGACCTTCTCCAACGAAGCCTTCGTTCGCGTCCAGCTGCGCCAAGCTTGACGTGAAGTTGTCTGCGCCGATCAGATCTGACACGCTGCAGCAACTGAGGTTTGTCCACAGCAAGAAACCTCCATGTCGTGTTTGTCTCCGACGAACGTTGCGTCGTTCTCAATCATCGTGTCGCTGCTCTCCGTTTGTTTTGGATTGTTGGGTGAATTTTGTTGGGTAAAGTTTTATATTTTAAATTGGATTTTTTTGATACCCATTAAAGTTTATTTTGAGAATTATTTTGGAATTAATTGGGTGTTTACGCTAGGTTTTGAAGGTTGGATTTGAAGATTATTGTTGGTTTTAATTTGTAGAGTTTCCTACAAATTGAATTGGGTTTCGTTGACGATAAAGTGGTAAGATTAAGAGAGTTAAGTAAATTTAATATTAGATAATTTTTAATGGAAAAATTATGAATTAAGTTTTATGATGCTTACGAACGAATTGAGGATTTATTTGCAAGCCAAGGAATTAATGATTTCTTGAGGTAAAGGGTTTATTGTCAGATCCTCGACTGTAAGTAAGAATATTTACACGATGAGTTGAATTGGAATTGAATTATATGTTGATTTAACTATATTATTTGTTGAGTTAACTGTTAGTGATTATTATGTGATGAGTTAACTAAATGGATTAACTGAATGGATTAGCTAATGAGTTAACTGTTAGTGATGATTATGTGATGAGTTAACTAAAGGGATTAACTAATGAGTTAGTTGTTAGTGATGATTATATAATGAGTTAACGGAATGGACTAGTTGATTAGTTAACTGATCTGAAATGAATTGAGTGAATGCTGACTAAATTGTGTGATAAGTTAAATGAATTGATTATCTGATGAGTTAACTGTTCTGAGATGAACTGGCTGAATTGTGTGATGAGTGAACTGAATTGACTATTTGATGATTTAGCTGTTAGTGTGGATTAAACTATATTGAGATGAATTGATTGACTTATGTGATGAGTCGAACTGATTGAATTATGTGATAAGCTGAACCGATTGGTGTGATGATATGTTAGGACGGTTTGCTATGGAAAAACCTATGAGTTTATATGATAATATGTTTTTATTGTTTCCAATGGAAGAATTGTAAAGTGTGGTAAATATGTAATGTGAATGTTGAATGTTGAATTAAATTTTCATATATGTGCTTATGAATGATTTGGACTAAGAATGCATGTTTTGGTCTATGGTAGTTGTTAACTTTATCTATTCCAAAAGAATACACTGTATGTATGTGTGTTTTCTACGCGATTCACTGAATTTATTTGCACGTGTTTCTACGAATTCACTAGGCTAATTGGCATGTGTTCCTACGGTTTTACCAGGCTGACATGCAAATGTTCCTTCGGGTTCGCTAGATACTTATGTGTGTTCCTTCAGGTTCACTAGACAGATATGTGTTCTTCGGATTCACTAGATAGATATGTGTTCCTTCGGGTTCATTAGACAGTTATGTGTGTTTCTTCGGATTCACTAGACAGAGATGTGTGTTTCTACGGGTTTACTAGACTACGTGGCATAGGGTATAGGCTTAATAGGAAGTTAAAAGTTCACCTAGCGGGCCTGGTAGTGAGCCCGGACATTTTATACTCACCCTTTTCATACTTATATTTTTAGGTAAAGGTGAAGAAGAGCTGGCAAAGGACAAAAAGGACCCGACCATACCATTGGGGGCTAGTTTGATAAATGCGTTGTACTTTTTGTGTTAAATATTTATTTCAGTATGAGATGAGTGATTGTTAGACAAACTTTATGTTAAACCTATTTGAGTTTTAATTCAAGTAACAGCCTCCGTTTAGATTGAAAATTCGAGGCGTTACAGCATAAATGGTAATTGACAATTTAAGATAAAATAGAAAATAAAATGTTTGTGTAACATCCCAAAATTTGAGATGATTTTAATCTAATTATCTTAAATAAATAAAGTAAAAGTTGGATTATATTGGTTAGGGATGTTAAATATTTAATTTGGAAGGTTTGAAAAATGGTGAAAAGATGGAATTTTATTGAGGAGAGAAAGAAGATTTTGTTTATATGGAAAAAAGTAGGCAAAAATTGGAGTTTAGAAATATATTTATTGTTAGATATATATATTTGTTAAATGAAAAAAGAAAATAAATAAATTATTATTATTCATTAATATTATTTATTTATAAATTTAGTTTAGGGTTTCTCGTACTGCGTGAAAGATAAAAATTTACTTTTCTTCTTCTTCCTTCCCTCTCACGCCTCCGCCCAACCCCTCACACTCCTTTACACTGCACAGCCGACCGCCTCCCTCTGTCGAATTCTGACACACCCCTTTGACTGGCCGCGTGTTCCATCTATTGCGAAGCCGTCACTAATCCCCTTCACTTCAAGTCGACTAGAGTCGTGTCGTCGTTCGCGGCCGCTCTGCAAGTTGTCGCACCGTGCGCTCCAGCCCTGTCTGCGTCGTCGTCGGTCAGATATGAGTCGTCGTAGTGTCGCCGCCTCTGTTGGATGAGTTTTGGTTAGTAATGTTGGCGGTATTTTAATGTAGGTTTGGATACCCATTAAAGTTTGATTAAAGATTAATTTGAAGTTTAAATTGAATTTACTATTGGTTTTGATGGTCAATTTAGGAGCTATTTATTTCAATTAATTCGTAGTGGTTTCTTTATGAATTGGATTGGATTTTCGACGATGAAATTGGTAAGGTTAATATTGAATATTCAAGGATTAAAGTTAAAGTTAATTAATATTTTTGTATGAAAAAATTGTTAATTAAATGGTTATATGTAGGTTGAATTCCAAGCTTTTGTAGAGTTAATTCGTAGGATTTTTCTACAAATCAAAATGAATTTTTTGGTGTTTAGTCTTGTGTTATGGTGTTAAGGTTAATTTTAATTAATAATTTTTATGGAGAAATTATTAATTAAATTTTTTATGTATAGGATCATTTTGAAGAGTTATTGTAAGGGACATACTACTAGATTCTCGTCAAGTAATAAGGATATTTATGCAACAGTAAATTAATAATTTTTATGGAGAAATTATTAATTAAATGTTTTATATATTTGATCATTTTAAGGAGTTTTGTCGAGCCAATGGATTAACAACAATTTGAGGTAAGGGACATATTATTGGATCCTCGTCAAGTAATAAGGATATTTATGAAACAGTAAGATTAGTTATGTGACATCTGAGTTGCTTGATTTTGTGATAAGATGAATTTACTGATTAGGTGACAAGTTTAAGTTATTTTAATTAACAATTTTAATGGGTAATTATTAATTAAAATTGGATGTGTAACGGTCACCCCTACTGAATTCACGACTGTATGTAGTACAAGATCGTTGGATTGGTTGCATGACAAGAACTTTGGTTATTGGCTTTGGTAATGGGTAATTATTAATTAAAATTGGATGTGTAAGGGTACCTTAATGTTTGGATGTTTATGACAGCTGTTATCGGTTTGATTATCATTGTTATGTTGTATGGTTGTTATGAGAACCTTATGACATACTCGATGGTTAGGATTTACAGCTTCTTTGTTTTGTTGTATCGTGGCATGATGACTGGGTTTTTGTATGTAATTAACAGTGTGGTGTTTATGCATGTCCTTTCATACTATATGGAATCTGTAAAGCATGATAACTGTACTAAGTGGGACGAAGTTATGTATTCTACTGCTTTACATATTGGATGTGGGTACCGTTAGATTATGGTGTCTGTTAACTTTAGATATTAACTATATTACACTTTGTTTGTGGGACGGACTAACAAGTCTGTGTGGCATGTGTCCCGGTGCTACCTAGGTTATATATGTTGTGTGAACTTTATATCCTATGATATAGTTATTTTGTGCATAAGGACTAGCATGTGTGGTACCTTGCTTTGTGATTGTGTGAAACATAAAAGCATGACTACTGGCTAATGTTGTATTTTGGATTAGGATAGACGTTGTTCCTATATATGGGTCACTTGTTGTACGCTGTAGTAGGACGAATTCGCTACTATGTGGCACACAACCCGATGATACACTAGGCTGTTTTGCATGTGTTCACATAGGTTCCTAGGTTGACCCTTGCATTTTGCTGATATGGGCTTCCTTAGTGGACCATTATTACTGTGTGAAACAGGGTACTGGCTTAATGGGAAATCAACGGCTACCTAGTGGGGCTAGTAGAGAGCTTTTTCCTTACTGAGTATATTTATATACTCACCCTTCCGTGTGTTTTGATTTTCAAGCAAAGGTAAAGGGAGACCGGAGAGGCACAAGAAAGACCAGTGACCATGCCTTAAGGACCACATGGATGAGATGCTTCCGCTCATTTGATTTTTTTTTTTCGTTCTTTTCTGAAACTTTATGGATTTGTTTTACCCCATTCTGTTATGGTAATTTTTTTCCTTTTGAACTTGTTTGAAATATAAGGGATCCCGATAAGGATGTTTTTCGCAGGTTTTTATTTGCTACATTTTAATATCTGAATTTCTCTTGTGAACTTTGATGGGATAAAAACCCATTGCAGCAGAAGAAATACAAAAATCATTCTCAATTTTATTTTGGAAAAATAAACTACCATACATTGGAAAAAAATGCAGAAATTATTTACTGAAATAAATAGGCCAAACATGTTTTTTAGATAAAATTACATAGAAAAAAATTAACTTACTTTAGGTGCCGTCTCAGAAATCTACAAAACTCCAAATTGTAGCCACACCAGTTGGAACCTCTCCTATCCTCTAAGTGATTGAGCTTTTGGCTTGTGGGAACCAATTTGGATTTTTTGTGGAAATTTTTTTTTTAAGAAAAATAAAAGTAGTGGTTTTTTTTCTTCTTCTACAGACTCTCTGCAAATCCTAGGTTACACTATTACGCAAAACGATCTTCCCCTTCTTCTGGATGAAGTAGGGGAGATCCTAGGTTACACTATTACGCAAAACGATCTTCCCCTTCTTCATAGAGAAAAATTGGGAAAACGTGGGATGCTCCCACGTTTCCCAAAAAATAACTCTCAATGAGAATTATTTAATTTTAATTAAACTAAAATTAAATTAAATTAATTAATTAATTAACAAATTAATTAAATTAAATTAAATTAATTAAATCATATTTAATCAATATTTCATTTAAATCATATTTAAATGAATATCT
>JBBPDJ010000017.1:9352960-9365127 GCA_037974625.1 Cucumis cinereus
TTCAACTATTTACTTTCTCTCTCCCGTTTTATAAAACCATTTTCTCTAAAAACGGGAAGGGAGGTCACATCATACACCCGAGATAGACCGCAACTTTCGAATTTAGCACGGCTGACTTGCTAGCTGGGTGGAGCAAGTGCCGCACAATTGTTTTGACCCGCATTTGAAAGGCTACGATTGTGACACTATGCAAAGTCCTATTGGTGCGATAAAGTTATGTTCAAGTAAATTATACATGTGAGTTAGACGAATGCAATTGCCACAATATAACAGATGGAACATGATAGATAGTTGTCTCCTTATGTCTAAGCATACCCTAATTAAACTTAAGAATGGATTATGCAATTAGCAATGCACGGTAAGACATGTCTGGATTCTTTTGGCTTGATCAATGATGCTAACATTTGACGAGTGATCAAATAATATGTTATTGTTTTTCTCGGTGATATTATTGTTCTTGATTGTTCTTCTAAGTTTTGAATCACCGGCTAATATACTTGTTTTATAACACGTTATTAGCACGAGCCTATACCATTTTTATTTGCAAAAAGTAGACAAATTAAAAATAAAGAACAAAAATACTTAAAATTAGTTAAATTTGTAACAATTTAGTTTATGTATTTTGATAGGTATTTTCATGTTCAATTATTGTATTTTATAATTTGTAACAATTGAGATAAAAGAAATAGGAAAATTATTGTAAAATGACAAAACTATTAAATATATTTACAAAATAGAGCAAAATTTTATATTTTATCAATGATAGATATTTTGTAGACACTGATAGAAGTTTATCAGTATTGATTAGTGTTTATCATTGATAGAATCTAACACTTTATTGAATTTTGTTAATATTTAAGTTCATTATGCTATATTAGAAAATGGCCCTGAAAAAATAATGTTGAGATGTAACTTTTTATGCTTGTATATAATGATAAACCGATTAAGTGTTAATTTTGTTTAGAAATTATAAGATCAAAATTTATAGTTAATTTGACAAGGTTTTTCACAATAGATATTCTAAAATATAAAGTCTACTATTTACTACGAATTTTAAAGACCAAGTTAAAATTAAAAACTAAAAAAGCACTATGAATTTTAAGAAGTTTACAACTTTTGAACTAATAAATTAATTAGAAAATAATTATTAAATTAGGTAGCTAAATTATAGGAAAAATTGTTAAGATATTTAAACTGTCACACAATTTTCCATTCTCGTAGGTATGACACTTTTTAATATATGAAATGCATAAAGAGTATCAAAGTGCTAACGAGTATTTAAAGCATATAATAATAAGTATTTTGAAATTTTTTTTATTGAAAAGTTTAGTACATTTGCTGAAAATCAAATAAAATCGAAAAATCTAAATGCAAGTCTCGAAACCATTGAGCTAAACCAACATGTTCAAAAGGTGAGAAAGCTTTGGCCGCTCTGGATCACCTTCGTCGAGTAGTAGCTCTGGACATTTATAAGCATACAATTCGTTTAATGTGGTGAGACGTACCATTGCTTTTGTAGAAGGCAGTTGTTTTAATTCTTTGCAATTAGAAAGACTGGGTGTTTCCAAACATACAAATTTTCCTAACCATTCTGGCAAAGCATCAATGCCTCCAAAATTTTCAATGGACAGAAATTTTGAGTGCAGTGAGGTGTTGAAGTTCTTAAGGAATTTGTGTTACGCTACTATTGCTCAACTCATCCTGAACTAAACAAACTTGTTTAATGGAAGGAAGGTGCTGAAGGATGCCAAAATCATAATTCTGCATATTTCCAACAATTTTGGTTCCCCTCAAATTCATGAGATGACATAAATCTTCTAGTAGCTTATCCAACGATCCAGTGTTTAAATGACACATTTCCAGCTTATTTCTCAAATTTATGCTCAAATTTGAACATTAGTTTATTTTCACACGTCGACTGCAACTACGAAAGTGTAGTCTATTTGAAAGTTTTGAAGGTGTTGGACATTATCATTTTCATAAAGAACTTCTCAATTGATTTTAAGAAATAATTATATGATTAGCAATGCATGACAACATATGCTCTCTCTTTGTTTTAAACACTTACCATGATGCAATGATGCGTGTGCATGAGTGTTAGGATGCAATATGCAGGCATAATCTGCAAAGCACATTTAAACCAATTTATTATCTTCTGAAAAATGATTTCTTAGAAATATTGAGCTATCTTGCTTGATGCAACTACTTCGTAACATTAGCCCCGTAATGAATGAGAGAAGTTCGAGTAAGAATACGAATTTAGCTAGGATCAAGTTTCGGATAATTTAATAAAGTTGGCATAACAAAAACTCTCTTTCTAAAGATGAATGTGTGTATAGAAAATCTCTCGAACAATAAGAGATTGATTGTAAATCTTCAACTTTCAATGAGTTATCAAAACATGATCAAGTGAATTAATAAATGAAAGTGATCTCATTTCAACAATTATGAGAACTAGAAGTAGCTCCTCAAGAGTTCATCTGATCATACACATATCCTTTCATTGAGTTCACCTAAGGCCACCCAAAATTATAATAAGACATTATTAATCATGCAAACACCACAAGTAATCAACCAAGAAAAGACTCAAACAAAAATAAAAACAATACATCCTAAATTAAAATCGATCAAATCTAAAAAATATTAAGAGCAATCAAAACACGATTTTCTAACAACGATGTCAAAAAAATAGATAGGCGCAATTCCATGCGTTGAGTTATAATGTAGTTTAAAATGGCAGACTAAGTATCGTCCTTTGAAAAATTGGTTTAACTCACTCTTGACTACTTAAAGATTCTTCTAACTTTATTTAGGGGACCTGGCTTATATGAATTCTAACTCATCCTAGAAAGCAAGTAAATGCGATAGACACCTGGGCGAAACAAGCAGAGACATGTTCTAGGATCTGTATCTTAAAGCCTTGTAATTTATTAGGTAATTAATTTAATAATTAATTACGCAATATTAATTTAATAACTAATTATGCAATACTAATTTATCCACTACTCAGAAAAATCCAAGGTTATTATATATAATCTTGAAAAGTATGTAGTTCACATACAAAATGGACGATGTTCAAAAAATAACCTAAAGGTCTATAGTACATGGATAAGGTTAGGTACCTTATTCTTGTGACACGATAGATACGACCCATTTTGTAATAGTTACAAATAGTTATTATATATAATCTTGAACAAAATGTATTTGACATACAATGTGGATCATGTTCAAAAAATAACCTAAAGATCTATAATATATGGATAAGGTGTGGTGTTTTATTCTAGTAACAGTATAGATACGACTCACATTATAATAGTTACAAATGGTTTAATCCAAACTATTCATGTGGAGACTGTGAGTGAGAGTATTCTATATAAAAAGTTTGTATAAGACGAAACTGTAAAATATCTAAACCATCTTTATAAAGTCATTAATTGATGAGAGTAATATTTCATAAGATATCATGTGCAACTTGATCTTCATTCTAAGTGACTTAAGAACTCCTGTCTATGAGCTTAGTCCTTTGATTTGTATGAGTGAAAGTGACCCGAGTTGCCGACTCAATAAGCCTACCATTTTGAGGACTCGACTAAATAGGGAGGAACATAAATTTACAAGATGGAATTCACGTATTTTTATATAGGGGTAAGTAGATGGGTATTCCCTTAAGTACTAATTTCGAGTCTTGAATAATTAAGAATTTTGAAATTTTATTTGAATTTTAAAAATTCAAAAGTCAGAAGTTGACTATTTGAAGTTAGTGGGTTTTTCTAACTTTAAATCTTCATGACTAACCTACTAGCTTAAGTGAGGTGTTTAATCCATCTTCTTCCACAAATCGCACAATGCTTTAGCTAAATAAAAACTAGTCGTAAGTTTGCATGTGATTTAGCTATATATATAATACACAATTTGATTGTGTAATTGGATGATGAAACTTGTTGGATGTTGGAGAAAATTCACAAGTGTTCATGAACTCACTCTCTCTCAACAACTCGTTAAATTGGTCACAAATTTGATTCCACAATCAAATTCTAAACCTTAAGGATAGTAGAGAAGACTCTTGACGTTGTTTACAACTTGATTCCATTCAATTTCATCAAGAATTGAGTGAGAATGAGCTTCAAATATAAGTGTTCAAGATCTTAATATGTCCCAATTTTTCCCAACATGCTTAATCCTCAAAGTTCATGAAATTTAAAGTGTTTAGTTTGATTCTCCCACTAGCATATTAATTTAACTTTCATAGATCCACTCCAATAAGCCTACCCAAAGGAAAAACAATATTGGTGCAAAAAACTAAGGTGATCCTATCCATTTCTAGAGTTTGCATTGATATTGATTACATACAATCATCTATCGAAGGGAGGACCATCCAGAGCATCACGAGGTCGAGTACGAAGCAGTAACCCCAGGAAAAGGTGACGCATCAAATCCAGAATATTCCCCCGCCTTGGAGGATGAAAGGTACTATTCAAGCATGCCAGAGACTCTTGATATTTGCATGTCCGTTACCGTAACTATAGTTAACGAATAATGGTTCCTTAGCTGACCAGGGACCAACTTCAATAGCATTAGCGGTATTAGTGGATCTAGGGCGGATTATACTCAAAATTCTCCCTCGGATCTCACTTTGCAAACTAATGTAGGAGGCCATAGGTTATATTGACGTCTATCCTTCTCCCACTTTCAATAAATACTTTCTCCATTCACTTTGATATTTACCCATACAAACACCTTGCTTAGTCAAATATACCGAAAAAATTAAAAATACATCATATATATTGTAATTCATTTTTTTGTTCGCGTTTACAAATATAAAATATACATCGGATATATTGTAGAAATTATTGTTATTGAGAGAGAGAATGGTGAGAAGGACTAAAACGGTAAATTTAGTTAGATTTTCTTGTGTAAAATAATAGTTTATTGAGCTATTTTTATCAAAAAAGAAAAAAGAAAGTTACAATTGTGTAATTAAACATAGTTATTTAGGCTCAATGTGTATAAACCCAAAAATATAACCCATATTTTTCCTCCCACAAAGTATTTTATAAATTATGGTTCATTACTTAGGTAAACTTAGGGTAAGTGTCATTTATCTAATTGATTGTTAATTGGCCCAATACCACATTTATATCGGACAATTTAGCAATAAAATGTAGTTTATTAACCATTTTAACGAACGTTCCTTGAGCAATAGTCTTTTAGTCGATATTTTAAATTTTTATTTTCTTATTTTAATCATATTAAACAAATAAAATATTATCTTCTTTCCAATCTTATTACAAATATTTTAACATAAAGTTTTAATTGCATTTTAAATTCTTTATAAAAACAAATAAATTAAAACTCTCTGTTTCTACGTAACTCTCTCAATTTCTATGTTACATACCTTTCATATTAAAGAAATTAAAATCTATAACATTCATACATAACAAATGTAACAATTATATTTTAAACTACGCAATGTCATGTCTCATCCATTTTCATTAGCATGCATCGTATAACACTTATATTAAACATTAACGAAAATAAAACAACCTAATATATACATTTTAGTTAGACATTAAACTACATAATGTAATACTTGTATTACTTCTCACTCTTTCGAAGTTCTTCTAAGTTTCATTAACGTTTTATTTCTTTCTTAATGTAAATATATGGACACTCCACTTAATTTATAAACACGATATCTTTAAACCTAAGTAAATAAATTCTTAAAATAACCTAGATATTTCTATGGAATAATTTTCATCTAAAGAAATTCTAGACTGTCTTAAAGCCTAAAGAACGGTTTAGAATATTCATAGAGAAATCAAACTTGTACATTTAAGTCATATCATCGATATTCTAAATGAACTTTTAGAAGAGTTAGCGGTTGCCCTCTACCCTAAACCAAAAGGCTATTTAGATTTAGATTAAAAAATGAGATATTGAAGTTTTAAACCAGAAAACTCAACTCAATTGGATTCACACATTGATTCAAAGCAAGAAGACTTGTTTCACCACATATCCCAAAGAGGAGTAGATATAGAAAGAATTTACAGATGAATACAGACGCCAAACGAGGCCTTGTAGTTTGTAAATGTAATTGCAGAAGCTAACCCAACAAAGACAACATTCCAGAAATGGAAACATAACATAAAATGTTGGTTTTTTCACACTGTTCTACAAACCCAACATATATATATATAATTCTGATCTCATTCCAAATGGAGATCATCCAAAGTTAGGTAGCCCATGTGAATGTCTTCTTTCCCTTCCCCACACCTTGAAACTTCAAAACAAAAAGATAGACAGGGATCGTAATTAGGGTATAATATAAGAATATGTGGTATGCATTTAACGAAGTGTGTTAAAGTTAGAGATGGATGAAAATGAAAGTTGAATAGGGGAGGATTTGGGTTCAAAAAAGGAAAGACAGTAAGTCTGTAGCATTGTAACAAAGGGCCGACACAAGCTTTGAGTACAAGCATAGTCTTCCTCATTCATCTCTCATATGTCCCTCAAATATTAATTCAATTCATTTCTGTTTTATCTTTTCAAGATGACTCTACCACGTGTTTCAAATACAAACAAATATGTCTTCCATTTTCCTTATTTTAATAAATATGTGGTTTCTGTTTTTCTTACTTCTCTGCCTATATATATATATATATATATATATATATATATATATAAGTATTTTTAGTCTATTTTCAAATATACAAATACAAATTAAAATATATTTATTAGTAAAATGTCGTAATTTATCTAAGTTGAATTGCGATAGATAAGATAAACTATCACTTACATTTATTTGTATTGAGATATTTTACTATATTTGTAAATATTTTTATTTAAAATAATTTTTCTTTATTTTTGTTTAAAATTTTAAAATTACTTTAGGTGTTACAAACTTATTAGAGATTTTAATGGAAACTAATGAAGTGGGGAGGATTTCACAACAATTTAATAGATTTTTACTTTGAAATAATGTTTATATGAAAAACATTTTAACTTTTCAAAATAATATAGATTTCTTTTTTTTTTCTTTTGTTAAATTATAAAAATTGTCCTTGAAGTTTGGGAAAATAGAATTTAAAGTCTAAAGTTTTAGAATTAGTTAGAATTTAATTTTGATAATTGGATAAAACTCATAAATAGAGTACCTATGATTTGGTAGAATTCTCCTAAAGAACTTTAATCGTAGGATTGTTTATAAAGATTATTCTATCCAAACTATATGAATTAAATTCTAATCAAATTTGATAATCTAATTAATAACCAATAATTTTAAGCAATGGGCAATATAATTATTGTATTGAAAATTGAAAAAACAATTAATTATTTTATTAATCATTTGGGAAAGATATGAAAAGATGAGAAAAAGTAATTTAATTTGATGATTGCAGTTGAAATTTAAAGTAGTTCAGTTTCTCATTTTAAGCTAAATTGGCTCTTTGAATGAAGGTTTAGCCCCCAAAAGGCTTCTCTCCACCATTATAAGTACCCCTCCAAGGCCTTTCCTTTCCAAAATGAAGGTGAGTTTAATTTTAAACCATTTTTGCATGGGTTTTATTCTTTTTATCTCTTCCTTTTTGCTGAATAACCCCTTTAATTTTTGTAATTTTGTTTTTGGGTTTCAGTTGTTGAGTTGGATGCAAAGTAAACTCCAAGGAAAAGTAAAATTTCAGAACAAAGGATCATATTCTTCAAACCCTTGTTCAAGTAATATTAATTTGCACTGTACTTTAATTGTTTATCTCTCTCAAGTACAAAACCTTTACTTTACTACTAACTCATCATTATTTTACATTACATGATTATGATATGTATATGCTATATGCTATATCATAAACAAACCAGCTGTTGAGCAACCAGCTGAAGAATCCAGTCCTTCCTTGCCTCTTGGCCTACTAGCAATTGGAACTTTTGGCAACAATATTAACGAGTTGAAAGTATTGAAGACCGATGTTGAAAACGCTGTCATCGATGCTCAATCTACATCGAATGAAACCGACAACGACGAGGGTTCTCTTGAAGATGTCCCTAAATTAGAAGAGGAGTTGAGAGAACTTTGGCAGCAGAATTCTCAACTTGGTGAAGAGGAAAGTGATGATTTTGATAATGATCAAACAGAAGAACAAGTTGTGAAAAAGAACATCGGTTTGGTGGTGAGGGAATGGAAAGGTGATGATGACAAAAATAATGATCCTCCCAAATCCATTGTCAAGAGATCTGTATCATTTTTGGTCAAGAAAATCTTTATCTGTGGGAGTGGTTTTGAACCGTTGCCACCATCGCTGCCACCAAACTTCATGGACACGCCGCAAGACGCAACTATGAAAAAGGTACGTATAAACAACCAATAATAATGTGTTATAGTATATTTGTACGTTAATTATTAAATGTATAGCAACAATTTTCAAGAATTGAAAACATAACAAAATTTATCATTGATATAAACTCGTATTAGTGATGTATAGTATATCACCGATGGGATTCGAGAGCTCAACCTAAAATTTGTTACACAACTACAAATTCTTGTACACTATATGCGTTATATTTGCTAATACTTTAAGTTTGATTGTTATGTACGTTTATACAACTGGTTATACATATATATAGATTCAATTATGGTTCTATGAATAATGTACGCCAATAATGGACAGATCTTGAGGATGATGCTGCAAAAGAAAATTTACCCTAAGAATCCTTCTCAAATGGCTTCATTGAAGAGATTCATAAAGGAGAAAGAGAGAAGAGATAGGAGAAATGAAGAAGATGAAGAGAAGTAATTATGATAATTGCAATAATGTAAATTGAGGGTCAAAACCCATTGAATGATGTAAGAGATAAGAGTGTATTATTTTAAATAGCCAATAGCCATAAACTCACATGATCTTATTTCCCTTTTTAACAATTGTCCCCTAAGGGTTGGAAAAAATCCATTCCAATTTCCAACCTCCTCATTTACATTAACCATGTATTTTAATTCACCTTAATTCTAATCAGAAAGAACTAATTTTTAATTAATATCTATAATGTGTTAGTTTTATCATTAAAACTCAAATAATTAGATGATTTGAGTATGATTTCAATATATAATGTATTATATAGCAAAATAACTTAATATATATATATATAGATGTAGATCGACCAAAAACTTTATCTTAATTAAATAACTATACATCCAATGCCGCACTATCATTATGACATGTATGATAACTAGCATGCAATAAGAAAAAACTAACTGTAATTTTCTTAATAAAAATGAAGGGTAAGAACAAACTCAAATTTTCTTTTAAAACAAAAAAACAAAAAAAAAACAAGCAAATGAACTCAATTTTCAAAAATTAAATGGTTATGAAGTAAGACAATATTAACGATTCTATTATAATCCACGACATAATTTGGCTCATCAAATTGGACTGATTGTGGACACAAAATCTAATGCCCTATTTGAAATCTCAAAACTTGTAGGAGTCGTTTGTTTCGTGGGATTTCAAGATTTACATGGATAGACATATGGATTATCGAATTTGTATTTTGCAGTAATGTAAAATGTTAGGGCATCTGGAGATTCTAGGACATCCTAGGAATGATCTATCGATCAGTTTTGGATACCTTTCTAAAACATAGGTTTTTTGGATTTTTGTAGCGAAGGCATCCATTTTTTACATTTTTAACCCTTATCTTTTTTTTTAATATATATGTAAATATCACTCTTCTTTATTTTTCTTTTATAATTAAAATAAATACGGTCAACTATGTAATTCACTTTTTTTTTTGTTCTATTGTAACTTTATTTTTTAAAAAATATATTCGAATTCAAAATTAAATTAATATTTAATAAACATTCTTAAACTTATATATTTTATTTTGTCGAGAAAACTAACGAATGAAAGAATTGTTTTCAAATATAGCAAAATGTATTAAAATATTTACAAATATAACAAAATTTTATTGTATATTAGTGATAGATTTTAATAAACTAGTATAGGCTACTAAGACACTAACCTTTATCATTGATAAAGAGTGACAGATGTCTACTAATGTATGTAAAATTGTGATATTTGAAAATATTTTCAACAGTTTTGTCATTTAAAACAATTTTCTGAATAAAATAATAAAACTATATTAATTTAAATGGAAATAAAAGTTAATAAAAACAAATATATGTTATATAAGTTCAAATTTATATTAAATTAGTTATAAATTAATGAATAATAATAAGGTTAATCTTGGAACATTATGTAAATTTAAGACATTCTCAAATATAAATCCTACGAAACAAACATGGTTACCAAAGTATTTTTAGATATCTTTAAAAAATATTCATACAAAACAAACGTCAGACATCTGTAATTCTGAACATTATCTATAATTTCGAACATTTAAATATTTTGATTATCTACGCTTTCGTGAAAACAAAGAACTCATCCAGAAGCATACCTAGATATATACTCATATTGGCTTCCATACCCATCTCTGGTAGAGCTAGCAACATATCCACTTATGACTAGTCGACCCATATACCAAGATCCTGTTGTATACTTTCTCATTGAAAGCTTGGAAGGAAACTGACTTAAGCCCGACTACAGAGACCATATAGATGTAGATAGGGATGTACCTATGAACCAAAACGTGGATTTCTTCTTTCTGTTTGAGTCATATTCCACTTTGTCTGCAGTTTTGTTCCTTTTCTTGTCAGCATAAAGACTGCCTACAGTTGGCTCTGAAACTCCTGGCTCTGGCAATCTCATAAGATGAAGAACTCGCAAGCAGCAATAACTCCGGGACACTTGCTTGAATGCACTGTGCGAGCGTGTCGACACGGTTACTGGGAAGGTCATAGCGGTATGTCACTGACTATGGAGTATGGCATTCCGTGCAACGACGATATTATCGACATGTAACACTCAAATTTGAGGTTAATTTATTTTAATCATCTTGAATTAATTAAGTATATAAGTTAGTTTATTTAAGATTAATTTGTGATTGATGTTAATTAATTTATTTGGGAGTTTAAGGAAAAATGTTGATTCGATGGAATATGAATTAATAGTTATATAGATATATAGGTATATATATTTAATTGGAGGAAAAGTGGTTATTGATAAAAGATGGTTATTTTATGAGGATAGATATTTAAATATATATCTATCTGCCGTTGTCGATCAGTTTTAGTCGTTGCTTCGTCGTCGCCGCTCACTAGACTTAGTTAAGTGTGGTGAGTTTGATAAGTTTTTTGGTGTTTTGTCATGGGCTTTGGATACCCATTAAGGAATTAATTAAAGAGTTTAGTTTTAGAATTGATTTTGGAATTTATTTGGAGGTTCTTCTTGATTTTTTTAAGGAATAATTTGGAGAATTTTTGGAACTAATTCGTGAATTTTCCAACAAAATGGATTGGGTTTCAACCAAAAATTGGTAAGCAATTAAATGACTCAATTCTGATTTTAATTGATGTTTTTTTATGGATAAATTAATAATTAATAGCGTTATGTTTAGGGCTAATTTGAGAATTAAATTTTCAAGCCAAGGTTTAAACTTTAATTTTAAGGTAAGGGGTTTACTATCGGATCTTCAACATGAGTAAGGTTGATTATGTATTGAGTTGGATTAATATGCATCGACAGTATGACTGTTTTAAACTGTGATTTATTATGGAAATTCTTGAAGCATGATGGTTGGTTTACTATGGAGGTTCTTGAAGCATGATGGTTGTGAATGAGAATGTTGATCTAATTTTACATGTTATGTTTATGACTGGATTGGACTAAGATTGATTGAATTAGAATATTTTGGACTGGTAGTAACGGTTGAACTTTGGCTATTAGGCTACTAGTATATATTGTATGTACGATGTCCTTATGGGATCACCACTTAAGACTGTTGAATGTATTGACTGATAAGTGTACCCTCGGGTTCACTTTTATGATTGTGCTCTTACGGGATCACTAGATTGTTATGGCACAAAGTGTAAGTTTAATATGAAGTTAATGGTTCACTTAGTGGGCCCAGTAGTAGGTTTATTACCGCATGTTTTATATACTCATCATCTCCATGTTTATTTTTGGGGCAACAAGAAAAATGGCAAAAAAAGAGGTTTCATTTTGAAAATTAGCAAAAAATAATTTAAATTATAAAAATAGCAAAATGAATTTTATAATTATTAA
>JBBPDJ010000017.1:9365227-9382630 GCA_037974625.1 Cucumis cinereus
AAAAAAAATAGAGATTTAGTAAATCTTCCATATTAAAGAGAGAAAAAATAGATTTTTAAAAATAAAATCTTCAGTTACAATCCATCTAGATTTTCTTAAAGGTATTTTGGGATTATTGAAAAGTTGGAACAACCATTATTCTCGAATTTGCTATAAATCTTATAATTTTCGTTTTCTGCTATAAATTAAAATGACCCTCCACATTTTGCAATTTACTCCAATTCCCCTTTATTTTTCAGGCAAGGGTAAAGGGAAGTCGACTAGTGACAAAGACTTGTGATTGTGCCAATGAGACTATTATGATCAATGTTTCCACTACTTATTTATGATTTAATGATTTTAGAACGATGTGCCCATTGATAGTTAGGTTTAAAAAAAATTAAAACTTATGAGTTCTTTTATGTTTTAGTTAAGGCTAAATAAATTATTTATTTAGTTATTTTTAATTTATTTCTCTAAACATTTAATTTTCTACCTGAGGTTATTTTTAAATTTATTTCTCTAATAAAATGAATCAAATTTTGACTGTTTTGATTTAATAAAATATTATTTTTATTTATAGTAATGACTTCAACTTAAATTTAAAAGTTAGGTCATTACAAAAGATCTTAGTGGTCTCGTTGCAAAAAAAATTGCATCTTTCTTTTTGTTTGAGTCAGTCACCTATTTCCATATAGGTATCTTATTTACGGATTATCATTTCAAGTATTGCTCTCATCCAACTCGTTATGTCGGAATATGGATCCAATAACAAGAAAGAGAAATTACTTGAATTGACAAATAAAAATAAAAAACCTAACTAAAGTTGTGTTCAAATCATAATTGGAAAACTGCATGAGTCAACTTTTCAAATTTTCTTGAATATCATCATATTATCATAACATCATTGAATCGAGAGACAGAAACAATGGCTTCTCAAATCAAAAAAGATATTCCAAAAAGCGTTGCGTCAATGTTCTATATTCGTGATTATCTTGACCGTAACCACATCAACATCCTCTCTTTCAAATCTCTTGCTGTTCTTTCCACTATTGTTCTTCTTCTAATTTCAATTTTGCCTATGTTACATACACAGGCAAACTACTTGTACTGCTTCTTGATGGCCGCTGTATCATTGGCATTATGCGTTCCTTCGATCATTTTGGTATTACCATATTGCATCTTTCTTTCTTTCTTTCTTTCTTTCTTTCTTTCTTTCTTTCTCTTGTTATGTTATGTAATTTGTCTTCATACCCTTTGTTTTTTTAATCAAATAGAAAGAAAATTTGTGTAGGGATTGTTCTTGAGACAGCTTTTGAAAGAATTGTTGTTGACAATCAGTACTGTGATAACCCCATGGGCCGTCTAATTGGGGACCTCGTAATCTCATTTCTCTATTACAATTTCCCTCTGTTAGGTATTTAAATTGTAGTCTCAATTCAATTCTTAATTTCAGGACCCCTGGCTGCCCCAACTTCCCCCACATATCACTTCTGTCCCACTCCCTCACATTCTAACTGTAAGTAACACTAATCTCAGCTAATGTCAAATCCATAAATCATCCAACACACAATCTTCTAAACCTCCACTCACCAACCTTTCTTCCATTCCTATATTTTGAGCATTGGGGATTCACAACATTACTTACCAATATTTTACAATCATTCCAAATAAATGAAACAACTAACTTACATTCAAACCAATTCTAAAACCCTGCCTGCTAATGAATGCAGGCTAGAAAGGCAGTAAGGGATTCGTTAGTGCTTAAATGAAACTTGAAGGTATGGATGGAGGAGCTCCTTCAAGATATGTGATTGATTCTAAATAATCTGTTACTTCTCTAAGAAATCAAATCTCGAGTCCCATCATTTCCATTGTTTTTTTGTATTGAATTTTCTATTTCAATGAATGAAAAATCCCCTCGTTTGTTCTTTTAAATTCAACACTCCGCTTAGAAAAGCATGTATCTTTAACCAACAGGTTGATTTCATCTAAATTTAATTAGAAGCATAAGTTTTGGGTGATTGTGAAAGGGTTATATCCAAAAAAGTTAAAAGAAAGGGTAAATTTTTAGAATGGAGAGATTTTACCTATATAAAGTGTTAGAAGATAAACTTATGGTCCCCTGTAGTGATTTCTGATTCCACCCTGTATACAACTAAAGAAAATTAGCAACCTTTATTTCCTTTTGAAAAAAGTGTATCATTACTCATTATTCCACAATTAGAGAGCTTTTTTTGTTTCCAACTCAATACCATTACCATCCAATAACCTGTCGTTTCAGAGGAGCCTTTTGGAACTCTTAAAGCAAAATACTACGTGGCCACTGAGTCACCAAAGGAGAAAAGATGACGGATCATAACCTATCAAATCCAAGAATTAACTGATCTTTACGTGAGATAGGCCTATAATCCATCCATCAATTACAACCAAACAAATCACTTTTCTTCTTTTTTTTGGATATTAGTTTCATTATTATGTTTAATACTTCTTTAAAACAATAGTTAAAGAGAGCAAAAGATGAACGACGAAAATGGGAAATTATTCTAACATGACGACTATAAAGATTGTTTCGTAAGAATCCTTGGATATGAATTCTACAATTTGCATGCCTCCTAATAATTAATAACCACTAGATGCAAATTTGATATACTTTTACTATTTCTCTCTCATGCTTCTAAAATCTGGACAGCCTAGTGATTTCCTAAAATAATTTCTCAAATACAAAAGTCTGCTATTGGATGAGCTTACTCTAGAAATGATAGGAGATAATAAATTCTCATTTGGCAATGAAGCCAAATCCCCTAAGGCTCAAGGTTGCAGGTGCCCAACTCACCCATTTGTTCTGCTAAGAGGGGAAAAAAAGGCTGGACAAGCGTAGACGACCGTACAATCACAATCATTTACAAGTAGATATATCTCATTTATTACAGTTTATTAACAAATTATTCTTTTTCCTTTTTAGTGCAAACAACATTAAAATTGGGAATAGGAGGAATCTATTAGAACAGCCCGAGAATGTGTAAACTGAATCAATGATGCCTACGTTTGAAGGTGCACAATGAAGAGAACAGATTTAAGATTTCTGGGCAGGTGAAAAAGCAAGTGTACAAATGCAACTAAAAAGCAAGAATAAAGACCATTTGTACCGTACTCGACAATGCACAGAACATTTCTACGGTTGAATTTCATAATAACAAATGCCCCTACTGATATGACCAAGGCCATGCATCGGTTAAGGAAAAAAATGTAAAAATACCTTAAATGTAGGGTGATAATTGCAATTATGCCCTCAAACTTTCAACTGTAATAATTGAGCCCTCATACTCATATAAGTGTAAAATTAGAATCTTCAACTTTCATAAAGATAGAAATTGTACCAATTGTATAAGTAATGACGTTTCAATTTTTATCATTTTGGGTCCAATTTCTACCACTATTTTTAAGTTTGAGGGTCCAACTTTAACATTTGTAGAAATTTTAGTGTCTAATTGGAAGTTTGAGGGTGTAATTGCAACTATCGTCATACTTTAGAATTGTTTTTTGCAATTTGTAAGATAAACAAACAGTTATTGATCTACATCTCCACTAATATGACCATCAATTCTATTAGAAGTAGAACAGATTTAAATAAATAATGTGCAATATGAGTTCATTATAGATATGTGAAGGTACCTAATATGTAATTAAAAAGATCCTCATTAGACTGCATCTTGAACATAAGTTTAACTTGTCAAAGCATTACTTGACTTTCTAAAGGTGGTAGGTTGGAATCCTCATCTCTTGAAAGTTACTTAAGAAAATAATCCGAATGAACAGGCAGAGTCAGGCTGACCAATGACCGATAAGAATCCAGGCAGGTGAGTGACTGAGAGAGACGCTTCCACTCTCAATTTCCAAGGAAAAGAATTGCTCTGTATTAAAACTTTAATGGTGTCCTTTCTTCCGGCCTAACATATTGCTCGCTATTTGTATGTCATGTCTAGCTCTGTTCTATAAACTAGGTGTCTAAATCAGAACTTCTTTCACATATAAAACTAAAACAGAATCAGAACTAAGAACTAAATGAACTAATTGAGTTTAACCAAACCACTTAAGCCGCTGATAAAGAACAGAATTACAACAGCTTAATAATCTAACAGCGTTGTAGTATAATCTGCAACCACATCATAGGATTTCGACTACTGCCAGAAGTTATATAGCCAACTAGCGTCTAACAAGGAACTATTTGATAAAAGATTCTCAAACTTTTCAGATTCGGTTCAAATTAGACATTACTTCATGCTCTTACTTTGCCAACCGTAAAGCCTTCCAAATCTTCGTCAATTGAATACAGAACAAAATGAGATAGACAACTAAAAATGTTTGGAAAGGAGGAAAATCTAGACTGTTAAGGATTATCAGTGACTGTGTCTCCAGATTAGAACAGAAATACAGCATGGTGCAGAAAAAAAATACAACATGGTGCACGACTTGAATGCTTAGAAGGAGACATCCAGATAATTTAAATGTGAAATAAATAATAAGAAATGAAAAGCACACAAAGAACAATTCCAATATGAACAGAAATTTAGAGAAAAAAATGTGGTAAGAAAAACAAGTAACATGCTTACAAGGCAGGAGAATTCAGGCTGAGGATATGGCTCCATTGGAAAAATAAAGTAGCAGATCAATTGCAGAACTGGCTCAATCCCAATATCAGAATGATGAACAATGAAACTCCAAAGTGGATTGACGACAAAGAAGGCAACCACCATATCATCCCAAAAACTCCACCAAAAATTGAAAGAATTTGAGTAACTTGAAAATGGAGTAGCATGAGCTATACGTATCAGTGAGATCTCCTTCTCATGTTATGGGTTACAGAGCAACCCTCAAAGAAATCCAAGATGGCATTTTCGAGTTCCTCGACCGAGTATTTGATGTAATTTTCGGGGTGTTTTCCACTCTCTATGTGGTGGCCATGGAGGCCAAGAAACGATCTGTAAGCTGGGATCAACTTCTCAATTATGGATATGCGTAGCTCCTCCCTCAGCTGAGAATCTGGTACGAACCATGATGATTGTGTCCTGTGAACCTCCTCAAACATTGCGTTGAAAGTCTTGAATCTATCTCTAATTAGGCTCTTTGCAGGGCCGGAAGATAAGCTCCCCCCCACATTCAACCCTTCGTTTCGTAGGCAATACAGCACATTCACCCACGTTGTTCTCTCGTAGTTTGTCGCCGCCTGTCGATACTTCCCGGTAAGCCTTTTCAGATAAACATCTCCGATCATTTCTCGCAACTCCGGGGATCCTTTTATCTTATGAACGATGTAATGAACGTTGTTCATGATGAAGAGATGAGCTAGAGAAGGGTCTCTGTAGTGCCTGGACTTCCCCTCCAAATTGAATTGCAGAATCACGATGCTCCATATAAGATGGAGCGCTAATGGCGTTTTTCCCTCTAGCTCACCGAAGTCCATATCTGGAATTGAGGGGTCGGCCGAGTACCTCGAGCCCGTCGATGGTTTGGACACGATGAGCTCGTCTAAGGTCACTTTGTAGTCCGAAATCAGACTCACATAGTTCATTACGTACCTTGTCAACGGATGAAGCGTCCCGCCCGGAACTGGATGCAGCGACGGCTCCCGCAGCACTGCATTTTCAAACTCCGATAAAGTCCCTCTGACGGCCTCCGCCAGCCGCGACACTATCTCCGCCGCCTGAATCCGAATATACTCCGCGGATTTTGATTCGAATATCACATCAATATCAGGTATCAACTCCGTCAAGGCATCGTGGAGGTCTAGAATCTTGAACAGCTTCTCCGGCGATCTGCGGCTTATACTGATCGCCTCGGCGAAATTGAACAACTGAGTCACAGGACCTTTTACAGTCTCCATGAAACAAGCATCATCTATGGCGGTCCCTATGCCATAAAAAATTTGCTCGCAAAGCTTCTTCTCGCTGGAAAACAAAGTCCTAATAGAAACCTTAGCTGCTCTAATCCACCTTCTGATCTTCGTCTCCAGCTCGTTCCAATCCAGCCTCTGGATATCTCCAATGCTTAGTTTCTCAATTCCGAGCCGTCGGAAGCTGGAATCGAAGGTGGACTTCCGCACACTGCCATAAACTTGGATGCACTCACGCAGGTAACCCGCCGATATCATCCTCTCAGCAATACTTCGTAGATCAATAATCGCATCGGAAGGTATCAGATCAATTTCACGAATACTGCTAGTGGCCCTGTAGCTGGATCGACCACTGGACCCAAAACTTGGACTACCAGTTAAATCAAGCTGAACTTCCTGTAAGTCGGGTTCATCGTCGGGTTCATCCTCGAACACACCACTCCCACTAGTGGACATAGAACGAGAAGAGGGACTGGGATCAGTAAGCGACTCAACCTCGATCGGAGTGGTATGACTGGAGAGAATGTGACGAAACTCATCTTCAAGCCTAGCCATGGCGATCTGCATAGTGGAATCAGCTTTGTTGTGATCGTCAGAAATGGAAGCAGAGGACATAGACCTCTGGATTTCATCGACAGCCTGCAAGTAACGGTCGATCTCTTCCCTATCGGAGTCAAAAATCATCTTATCTTTAAGCTCCTCCGGTGCAGCGGAGTCCCAGCGTAGTATAATCTGCTCAGGCGTTTCTGAAAGTTCAAGAGAAGGCTCCATCAAAAAAAAAAAAAACAAGAATCAAAATCTGTTAGTGAAAGTGGGAAATGGTTTGGACGTGGGATTAAGAGCCTCCTTCTTCAGAGAGGAACGAAAGGAAAAAGGTATGGCGGAGAATTTTGTCGGGAAGTGAGTGATGATTGGGGAAGAAGAAGAAGAAGAAGAAGAAGAAGAAGAAGAAGAAGAAGAGGGAGGGGGGAGGGTAGCGTTTGTGAGGAAAATACAGATGGACAATCCTTGAAAACAAAATTATAAGAAATGCAGACTTTTTTTTGACTTTTTTTTACTTCTCCCCTTTTAAATTACCTTCTTTTGTTTTTCTACTTCAATTATTGGATCCCATCCAAAGTTCCAACTTCCAACACATATTTTTCTTTTTTTTTCTTTTTTTCTTTTTTTCTTTTTTCTTTTTTCTCTTTTTATTTTCTTAATATCTAATATTAAATGTATTAGATTTCCAAATCAATTGTCCTCCAAATTCATACATCCTATCTTACTCTATTACATCTCTCAATTTTCTTTATCATCTAAACAATACTCTCTCTAACCTTTTCAACTTTCTTTTACACTTTCTTCGTTTGATTCACCACGAGTCATGTCGATGGCAAATTCACCTGTGTTCATCGTCATTGTGAGTTCTTTATATATTTATCTTTATGCTCACCTCTTAGGTTTGATCTCGTTATCTCGAACAGGTATAGTGACAGATACTTGCATCAGTGTAGTGTTGAATTAACCACACTCTGATATCTAAGTTACTACATAAACTGTATAGTTCAAATAAGCACAAAAGAGTAAAAACTGTTTTTTCTTTAACGCTCACTTGTAGCTACATACAACACCAATAATATTGAGGTGGTTGTGGCTCTAAAGATTGCAAGATGTTATGGTCGAGCTCAACTTGACTATTTATTAATTAATATATTTTTTCTAACTCAGTTAATCTAACTTGAGGTTTTGGATTTTTTTTCTTTTGGGACACATTTTCCACGTCTCCTAATTTTTCATAAACTTAGACACATTCACAGGCATTTGTTCCTTGTCTTAGAAAACATTTAGACAAAAGGAATAACTCATTTATCTTATAAAAAAGTGAGATTCTATCGTTTCTCTTCCTTTACAAATATTTGTCATAAATGGTAAAACTATAAGTAAAATCCTTAATAAATAGTGGTCTCAAGTTTTTTAAGGTAACATTTGGGCTTTTGTAAATGACTATAATTATAAGAGAAATTACAAGCAATAGATTATGACAACAAAATTTAGAGTAAATATACTTTCTTAATTCTTTTATAAAAAATAAATAAATAAATATTAATATGTCAATCTAACTACAACTCAATTAAAACGAGAGATTCTTTAAATATAGACAAATAGGACAAACTATTTACAAGTTAAAGCAAAAAAAAATCTACATTTATTATAGTTCAAATAGACGTGAACAAATCGAAAACTGATTTAACTCTATAACTATAGATGCTAATAGAAGTCTATCAGAGCCTATTAATAATAAAAATTGATAAAAGTTTGTCGGCGATAGAAAGTGATACGTTGCAATTGATAGAGATGAAAAAAAAGTCTTATCAATATTTTTTTTTTATAATTTTTTTTTATCAATAAATTTAAAATAGACATAATAATGTTGTTATATTATTTTATACCATGTCACGTCATGGTGAGCAGCGAACCTCTTTTCTTAGTTTGGGTTTAAGTACATGTAATATAGCATATTTTCATGCTTTCCTCATTCCGTGGGAGAATTGAATATTAAGTATAATTTTAGCCCATTATTTCACAAATATATAATATATATAATATAATATAACATATATATATATATATATATAAATATATATATATGAAAGATGGATTTTGTTATTTTTTTTATAAAAAATAAATAAATAAACAGGCATGCATGATGTATTGGGGAAATTTCAATCATGGTCGTCAACACACAGTGAATCTCTATTTAATGTATGCTTATCATTTAAAATTCCTAAAAATATCATGAAAATAAATATTTTTTGCGTCAGGAAAAAAATAAATAAATAAAAATTAAAAAAAAAAACCTTTTTTGTCCCTTTATTTTGAACTAAAAACAACTTCTTTTTCGAGAAAGAGGTGGTAGCTAAGGCTACTTATGGGCTTTTTTAGTACTCCTGTGGGCCCTCAGCGCACTAAGTGGAAACTGACTCATACCCCAATTATTGCCCAGCATTGGGCTCACTATTCTGGCCCATTATTTAATTAATGGGCCATATTACAAGGCCCATATTGTTTCTCATGCCGTCAAATCCTAATTGCGTCAACGTTTTATTGTCACGTGTGAAGGCAAATTTTCATTCTCATTCCTCTTTTTTTTCTTTTTCTAAAAGCAAATTTTTCCCTCCATCTTTTTTGCGTTGGGAAATTGAGATTGTTTTCCTTTTAAGACATGAAAAGAAAAATGAAATTGTTTACCTTCTTTTTTTTTTTTTTTTGTTCTTACATTATCTTGATATTAAAGTTGTCGATTTTAGCGTTAGAAAAACAATTTAGTCTTAGTATTTTTAAATTTGTAACAATTTAGTTCCTACATTATAATAGGTAATAATTTAATTCTTATATTTTCAAGTTTGTACAAGTTTCTGCAAGAAAAAATAAAGATTAAAAATTGATATGATATTTTGTCAACGCACTCTGTCGCTCAAGTTAGTCTTGTGTTTGAGTAACTAAACAATAGAAAAATAATAGGACATGTGGGCATGCTTTCAACCAATGATTTAGGTCGTTTATATAGAATAGTGATTCGTAATTGATGCTCAAGCTTATAATTACTTCTCTTAAATTTCTAAAACGGTTGGTTAATACGCAATGGGCAATTACACTATCATTGTAACAAACATATGATTCCTCTCAAATGTTTCATTCGTAGCTCTTGTCTATTGAGAATCCAAATAGTTTCGCACTCAGTTACTTAGAAGTGTTCCTACATAGGTCCTCCCAGCTCTCCTAAACGCTACCCTCAACAGTACTTTTCTTGAGGAGGTCTTCCTCCCTTGAACTCCTCTTACGAGTGCTAGGTACTCCCTGATGGATAGCTCTTAAGAGACTAAGCACTCCTTTATGGGTAGCGTTTCTTAGTAAGTTAGATTGTGCTCGAGGATTAAACTAAGCACCACCCTCAATTTAAATTTAAAAATTAAATTCCATGATACGAGACTAAGCACTATCCTCAATTTAAATTTAAAAGTTAAATTTCATGATACGAGACTAAATAATTACAAATTTTAAAGTACAACGATTAAACTGTTACACAATAAAAATACATAAATTAAATTGTTACAAACTTCAAATTACATAAACTAAGTTGTTACAAAATAAAAATAAAGAAAATAAATCGTTACAAACCAAAGCTTAAAAACTAAATTGTTACTTTTATAAACATAAATGGACTAAAATTGATTTTGAAATAATACTTATTTATAATTTTTAAACTATGTTCTAAATCATAAAAAATAAAAGCAATAATAGTAATATACAACCATTAAAATTTTATAATAAATTAAAAAAGGTTCAACACTTTGATTACAGAACTGAAATTTCAAATTTCAAAAAATCTATCAAGTGGCCATAATTTTCAACTCATATTTTTATTCTACTGCTGAATATAATAAGGTACGATTATATTTTATTTATTATAAAAAGAATAATTAATTGTTTTATTTAATATTTTTAATGAGCTAGAAAATAAATAAATAAACAAAAAAAACACCGAGCTATTTTATATTTTGAAACAATAGTTTAATAGTAGATTTAAAAATAAAATAAAAGGTCTAGAAAGTTCCCAATGTGGTGCCATCTGGACTCATAACTTTTTCTGCCAATGCCAATACTAAGATCCTTATTCTCTCGTTCACCCAACCAAAAAAAAAAAAAAAAACTTTGATTTGATTAAATATTTAATTATGTTAATTAATGATCTGACAGATTAGACTGACATCCACGTGCATGCATGCATGCTCGCACGTACATGTACAGTTACATTAATAGACCATATAATAAAATAAAATTAATGATTATTTTATAATAATTGGACACTTATCGCTTTATGAGTTGGAAAATATAATGATAGGGTATTAAATGAAATAGTTAATTAAAGCATCAATTAATTACGATTATCAAGGAGATGAGACAAAATCTTCATTTCCCATTATATTCCTCATTTCAAATTAATTCTTGTCCCATCAATATTATTTAAATATTTCTTATATGTATAGACACATACGTTAAAACAAGTATGGTTGAATTTATACAAAATTTTAAAAATAAGAGGTTTGATTCACTTACTTTATATATTGGTAATATACGTACATATATAACGATGTTACATTATCAAAATATTGAAATATATGAAAAAAAAATTTCTATACGAGAAGTGAGAAGAAGATTACGTTTTTTAAAAAATAGTTTATCTTTTTTTATAAGTATTATGTAATATATTCTTGATACCGTGGAAAGAATATAGGGAATTATCTATTTACATGATGATATTTAAATTATATAATTGAAAGTTGGTGCTAAAATTAATTGATTGCATTGAACAAAAATATTCTAAAAAATTTAAAATGATTTCATTCTAACTAAGCTATTCAAAATCGAACAATATATATGTTCATGTGTAGAAGGTTATCTTTTATTTATTTATTTATTTATTTATTATTATTATTATTGGAGAAAATCATATTTGGAGGCTTTAACATCAATGATTGAACATCCATGTGTGTATTTTCCCTATATATATATATATATATATAGTGCATTGTGTTTCCTCGTGAATGGTTGTATCATTTCATGATAAAGTTCTTTTATTTTCCTTAGAAAATATCTCAATTGCCTATGTTGAAAACGATGTGTATGTCACACTTAATATAATACCATCGAGAATTGGTTTGAGGCTTGTTTTGAAAGAATAAAAATGAATGATTAGAAATATACTTTTACTTTATAATAATAACAATATATATATTTTAGTTCCAAATTCTAAATTTTAATTTCAAATACTTTTGATATCGTGATTTTATTACACTTCGAGAATTTAGTATCAAAAGAGAAAAATAAAAATTGAAATTACTTTCATCATCTCTTCTTCCAATGTGATTGGTTCGAAATTTGTCTCTTAATTTTGGACCAAATAAATTAGTTGTTTCTACCTAATTTCTTAGAGTGGTAGCACAGGTCGAACATAGAAAATCGTTGAATTTCTCAGTTGAACTACTTATAGTCCCAAGATAATCGAGGAAAGGTGGGATTTGAGATGATTTGTTAATCGGGAGAAACACAAATTGCAAGGAAAGTAAATAAAGATTGAATTCAAATGATCAAATAGTCTAGCCTAGGTTTTTGAGTTATTCCTCAAATTGTAACTTGATCATAGATTTGTTGAATTAATTTTTATATGGTTTAAGCTTACCCAAAATGATTCTTCTTTAAGTCAACCAGAGAATTATTCACTATTAAAGTTAATAGTTTACAAGCTAATCTAACTCTTTGCTACCTTAGATCAAATCACAATTATATGTCACTTATTGCAATTCAATTCCTAGCTAATGGTCATACCACTTCAAGCAGAACTACAATCATTAACATTCAAATGTAGAACAATAATCTAAAGACAAATCATGGAATTGTAATTAAATGATCAAAATCTCACAAATTATAATATCAGATAAAATAACTCTATGCCTAAGAAAATCACGGAGGAGTCGTTTGGATACATTAAGAATTCAAAATATAAAAGAAAACAGAGAGAAAGACGTAGGAAGTTGGCTCGAATGGTGTCTCCATAACCCTAGGCAAGTGATGACCTTTCTATAAAAATCGAGCTGGCGTGCGTGGTACTGGCAGACAATTTTTCTCGTGGAAACTTCGAAGCACTGCTATGTTGTTCATTTTGCACGAGGGCATTTTGCCTCTCGGTGTCGAGCATGGCACCGAGCTAGTGCTACAACGTCAACATATAAGGGCAAAATCATAATTTCCTTCTTCCTCTTCCTTGTTGATGCATTTTAAGCTCTGCTTTGGCCCATTTAGCTCAATTATGTCACTAACGTTCCATTCTACCCTTGGGTGCTCAAAACATATAAAATCATCAAATAAAAAACATAAAATCTATTAACAAACTCAAATTGCTCAAATAAGATAGCGCATTGTCAGTGTTATCACAATGTCACTGTGTTTTAAGTGGTTTAAAATTTACTTTTTGATTATTGTATTTTCAATTTTTTTTTATTTTGGTTCAAACGACAAATACAATCGAGAGAAAACAAATTAAAATTTCAAAAACTAAGAAAAGAAAAAAAAAAGTAGGGTTAAAAGAGGCCTAAATAATAAAAGGAAAAGGAAAAAAATAAGGTTTGGAAGAATTAGAAACATTGAAGATATAATTTAGGAATTTTGTTGGTTCACAGCTAATTGCATATTACATATAGCTTGAAGCCTATGAAATGGTAGTAAGTTAATAGGGACAAACAGTTTTTTATATTAAAAAAAGAAAAAAAAGCAGTATGTGTCAATTTATTTATTTATTTATTTATTATTAATTATCATGTTTTTTTTTTCCCTTTTTGTAAGAAACAACAAAAGATTTGCAGATTTTAATAATTTGGGGTCCAGCTGTGTATATGAAAAAGAAAAAAGAATTGAGTTTTTTTTTTTTAAATAATTTTAATGATTGATAAGTTTGACCTGTAAATTTGAAGGGATGATATTATTAGATTTAGGAAGTGGGGTTAGTGTGTGTATGAATGAGTTGGAAATCTGACTACAAAAATGGTCTTATTGGGCTTTATTTACTCTTATTGGGCTTTAGGGTCTCTTTTTCTTGGGCTTTCACCACTGTTTCTTTGGCCCAACTAAATAAATGGTTCCTCTTAAATTTTCATTTTCCCAAAATGTTTCCAAAATTAGAACTCACCAATGTAATAAAATGAGGGGTTTGGAGAAACTTTTTATGTCAATTATCTTCTTTCTTTTATAACCACTTTTGTTATTGCTTCTTAAGAGTGTAATTTTGTAATTTTAATACGAAGTTAATGTAATTAATTGCCTAATTGAACCACTCAAATCAAGTTTTAAAAGTTACCACTACACATAAAACATATATAAGAGTTTAAATTAAATTGATTTTTGAATGTTCATGAAATTGATATAATTATTAGTTTAGGGTTTAAATTGATACAACTTCAAAGTTTTCGATTTAAATTGACACAACTCAAGGGTAAATCAAAATAATATCAAGTAGTTTTGAAAATTTTGTCAATATTCCTGCCAAAGTTATTATCAAATACTTCAAAAATCAAGGATAAGAGATGTTCAATCGATTCAAACAAGATATTTTTAATTTCTTACAATTCCTTCCTAATTGAGCAAAAAATATATTAACAATCTAATAACTTTCTATCTCTGAATAAGAAGTAAAAGTGTGTGTTTATCAACTTTCAATTTGAGAAATGTGCTATCAATTGATATTACTGATAGCTTTTATCATTGATGGAAGCTTGTGCACTGAAGGGTAAACTTGGAATTCTAAGCAAAATTTTGAAATCATTTTTTTCTGAAATGTTTCGTATTACATTTATTATTTTGAATTATTTTTTCACAATATATCATGAATAAAAACATTGTAATTGTTCACAAGAGATTTTCAGAGAAATTTACTTTTGAAATTTTGTATTGATTTCAGTATAATACAGTAAATATAATTTCTAACATTTAATCCTTTGATTATTTCTCTTGCATGTAAGGTAAAGCTTAGAACTTTAACTCCCGATCTTTAGAAAGTAGTGGATTTAAGATTACTTTGAGCTTCAATCTTTGGATTTCAAGAAAAGTTTAATTTTCAAGTTTTCAATTCTTCATAAGCTGACAATCTTAAGAGCTCTACAGGTTGAATCTTTAAATCTACAGAGCTTCAACTCTTTGTCATCATTTTTTTTTTTCAAATGAAGGGCAAGACCTCTATTTATAGAGGATTTTTATGGTCTTTAGGTGGACTTGAACCCATTTGCTTGTTTGGCTTGAGCTTGGATTAGGGTCCAATTTTCTATAATGAGCAAAACAGTCCAAATTACAATTTTCACAACGGGCTCGATTTTCGTTGTAACGACGTAACGAAATTTAATTAGTCAAAATTTCTCATTCAATAATAATTTCAGGGCCTGTTTGGATTGGCTTAAGAAAAAATGTTATTAAAAAACTGATTTTTATTTAAACTCTTACGATCTTAAAATTATTTTACACTTCAAAAGGTATTTCGAGTGAGTATCAAACACTCTAATTTTATTCAAATGGACTTATTTTAAGTGTATAAGAACATTGTAATTGTACAAAATAATTCAAATTTTATTTCAATTAATTCAACATAAACTAAATAAACTAAAAGTAATAAATATAACATAAAACATTTTAGGAAAAAAGAAAATATTTTCAAAATTTTGTAAAAATTGACTTGACTTTACTAATCTACAAATAAATAAATAAAAAGTATATTCCACTCATAAGAGTAAAAAATAATCCAACAATTAAATTGAATAAAGAGTTTCTTTTTCTTAATTAATTTTTTTTTCAAAACTTGAATATTTATTAAATTAACAATGCCTAAAATTACAAAATTGAATGGATAGTCAACATTGATTTAATAGGTGACTTGGAGTAACAACATTAAAAGAGGATAAGAAGAAGAAGGAGATAGAGGGAATTAGGAATTTAAATTTAAATTGGAGTTGTTGAGATGGGTTGGGGTCATGAACCTAACCTCTTTTCAATCATTGACCAAAAACACCATCAACATTGCTTTCCTACCTATTTCATAATTACTTTAATCAAACGCCTCTTTCAATTCTTATACGAGATTTTCAAATCGAGTCTGTACAAATTCACGTTATCTGTTGACCGTTGAGTTAGGATGATCTTGACTACCCTTTTTTTTTGTTTGTGACTAAATTAGATAATTTATAAGTTTAGTTTTTAAACTTTAAGATTTGTGTTTATTTAGTTTCTAAACTACGATTGGCAAAAATACCCTCAAGGTCGGGTCTCTAGATAATTTTTTTATTACGTTTTAGTACATATATAGATTATTTATTTATATTCATTAAAGAGGAATCACTCTAATGCTAAAATTATCTATTTATTTAAGAGGAATTACTTTTAAATATATAGTGCAAACACATTAGCTTGTTTTGTTAATGTTTTTAATTTTTTTAATTTCATTTATAATTAAATTAACTTAACTATTTTATTAAATTTACAATAAAAAAATGCCAAAATGTTATTTATTATTAATTTAAATGTCAAATTTAAATTTTAAAAAATGGGAATTTTTTTCCATGGAGCTCTGATCCCCGAACGATCGGAAATTCTCTGCCCCGACCTCGAGTCCCCAAAACAGAGAATGGAGCGAGGACAGAGACGGTGATGAAAATTTTCCACGGGGACAGGATGGGGAATGTTCCTTACCCCATAGCTAACCCTAATCTAAAATTTTAAAACTATCAAATAAGCCTTTCGAACATTCGATTAATTTTTTTTAATAAATTAATTAATGTATTAAATATAAATTAATTTTGCAATATTGTTCAGTAAATTCATTAATTTTTTTGAAGAAAAATAAAAAATATGGCAAATTAAATAGACATGAACTTAAATATATTTTAAGAGTAGAGTTGTAATTTGATATTCTTTCCTTCTTTATTTCCAAAAGTTGGCAAACTTTGCGTTCTTGTCATGTGGACGGGGACCTTTTTCCTTTTGGAGTAAAATGTTAGTCATTTTCAACGGCTTATTACAAAAATGGTTCCTTAATTTCTAATAAAATTGTATCAATAGTCGAATTGAGTAGTACGACTCTTAGATTGGCATTAATGATTAAACCTATGACTTATAGTTACAGTTGGGATTGATTTTTCAAATGTTATATTTATTTATTTATTTATTTATTTGAGTAAAGTAATTACTAATTACACTAAAATAGGATTTTTCAAATAGCATAAAAAACTATTGTGTGGTGAAGAGTGAAATAGTAGAGAATAAGGAGTACTCTCTTTGGACCAAACACAATTTAAAGTATTTTTGAAAAGTGTTTGTTAAGATAAAATTATTTTAAATACTTATAAAATCAATTAAAAAATATCCTTAATATATGAGTGTTACACCTAGCATATGTTTGACTTTGGTCAAACATACTTTTCATTTGCTTTTTTTTCAAAGGACTTTTCAATTGTTTTTGACAAAGCTTTCAAATGATTTATTGTTATTATTATTATTACATTATTTCCCTCTTAAATAGCATATAAATCAAATATATTCGCATCACACATCAACTTGAATTAGAAATGTATATAGATTGGATTGGATTGTCGGATTATTTATTTCTTTTCTTTTTTAAGTATATTTTTTATTAACTTAAAATACTTAAATTTGCTACAACATATATTATAAACTTCATAACAATATATTAATTATAATATTTATAAGTTATGATACATATATTTTAATAATATTGGAAATTAGGGTTGAGATGGGTCAAGACGAATTTTTTAAAATGTAACTGAACTCAACCCAACTCCAAAAAACATAAAAAATTCAAGAGAAATTCAGATATATGGCAAAAAATGAGGGGGTGGTTGGAAAAATGGCAAAAACAAATTAATAATAAGAAAAATGGCAAAATTCTCTATAACCGATTTTCCGGAATTTCAATATTCCAATTTTACCCTTCA
>JBBPDJ010000017.1:9382730-9402736 GCA_037974625.1 Cucumis cinereus
CTTTAGATTCAGTTAAATATATTAGTTTTTAAAATTAATATCTAATTAGATTTATTTGAATTCGAAATATAATCAAAGAAAATCCCTAAATTTATGGTAATTGGTTGAACAAACGTTTAATTGGTAATTAAATTTCGATAAGGAGATGCAGAGACGAAATCCCGTGAAATACGAGGTATTTCACGAAAATATTAATAATAATAATTATTATATTGTTATATATATATATATATATATTTATTTATTAATAAATAAACATATATTTAAATCTGTATAGTTATATATATATATATATTAATTATTGGAAATAATAATAATAATAATAATAATAATAATAATAATAATAATAATAATAATATATTAATTATTGGAAATAAATGCAAAATATACGATTATAATTATATTGTTATATATATATATATATATAAACATATATTTATATCCGTACAGTTATATATATATTAATTATTAGAAATAATAATAATAATAATAATCATTATTATTATTTATAATAAATATGTTTTAGGGTTATTGTTACCTGAAAGATAAAAAAAAAAATTCAAAACTATACAAAGTCGAAGCCGCGGTCATGCATCAGTCGCCAAACAAATGTTATAATTCAAAACTTCTTCCTCATGCATCAATCGTTAAGTTTAATCTCCATCGTCGGTCGCCTTGAACGTCGCCATCTGCGTACGAAGTCGCCGTCGAACGAGTCTTTTATCTTCGACCGCCTCGAATAACGTCCTCCGCGAACGAAGCTACCGTTAGACGAGTTTTTTATAGCTAGTCGCCTTGAACGTCGTCCTTCGCGTACGAAGCCGTTGTCGAGTCGTCATTCGCGCATCTCCCTCCGACGAGAGCACTGTTGTACGTAGTTTCGTGAACTCCTGTCCGTCGGTCTTCGATCCGGACTGCCGCTAGCCTAGCCGTGTCAATCTTTGTTGTTGTCCATGAATTGACTTTGGGAGTATTTGGAGGTTTAGAAAATTTTGGGGTTGGGTAGGTTGTTGAAAAATGTGAGGTTAGATGATATGTTTCAGGGATAGTGTTTTAATGATAGTGTGTTTGGGGAATAGTGTTTTAGTGATAGAGTATTTTGAATTTTAAGATGATTGTAACGGGAAGGTAAAGAGTTTATTAGGAGTAGGGGCATTTTTGACAATTTTATACATGTATTTTATTTCTTTTTTTCGATTTTGCCATTTTACAATTATAATTTTTTTTTGCTATTTGTCCAAACTAAACTTTAATATTTGTTATTTATCTAGTCGACCCAAAATTCAACCCAACCTAACCTAAAATAAAAACTGACCCAACTCAATCATTACAATTTGGATTGGATAATCTGAATTGTTTGGATTGTTGGATTATTTGAAGACCCATAACTTGAATGTCCTTTTTATTCGTTAAAACATTAGATAATTATTAATTAAAACACACTTTATTAAGAATACAAAAACCAAACAAACCACAAACGGTTAAATATATATTCATAATGTTTGAACAATTTTCAATTTAGAATTTTATTGCAACACAAAAAATGTCGATAAAGCTCTAATTTTCTGGCAACTTCTTACAAATTTAAACAAAGAATTGTAATATTTATTTTCCTCTAAATTTTCTCAATCTATAAGTATCTTGTATGACAAACTTATCATCAATATATTTTAAAATAAAATGACTAAATTGAACCCTAGAAGAAGAACCTATGAGGGACCCTAAAGTGAATTTAGAAAGAGCTTAGAAAGAGCTCAAAGAACCATGAGTGAACTTAGAGTAGGCTAAAAAAACCATAAGAAAGTAAGCATAGAAGAGCCTAAAAGAGAGTTTACAGGGCCATTAAGGCTTAAAAGGACTCATAAGATAGCCTAGAACGAGCTTAATTAAACCGAGAGAGAGCCTAGGAAGCTCAAAGGACTCATAAAAAGCCTAGTGAAAAAATCTAGTGGTCCTATTACAAAGTTATAACATACAATCCATGAAAGAGTTAATCCAAGCATGTTAGGTATTTGGCTATTGTTTCGAGTGGTGGAGTTGTAGTAACCTAAAGTGTAATGATTTGGATAGATGTCATTATGAGGCTAGATGTCCATTACGTAACACCAACTCTATGTAAGCCGTTAGAATTACTCGTCAAGGACATGCCAAAAACACTCTATACTATTCTTTACTGTCAATTTTCATCTTGACTGCTTACTAACTTGAGCTACGAAATTAAAAATTATTTAGTTAGGATGTCGGTGACTAGACAATGAAATTGGTGTTCACTTTCTTCATCTTGCAAGACCATTGATCTATCTTTCTCTAAATTAAAATTTTACGGTTGATTCATTTTTTTTTGGCATCTAACACACCACAAGTATTTTTTAGGCTGAAAAAGAGGTAAGGAGGATAATATTTTTTTTATTAAAAAACAAAAGAAAAAAAGAAGAAAAAAGACAGCATGAAGCTTACAAGTACAGCTGTCAAATAGCTTTATTTAATTTAATTGTGTCTTTTTATGTGTAGATTTAAACTTTTAATTAACCAATCTTGAGGTTTCAAGATGTCATGTTTATAAACTTTAAATTTTTAACTTTTATTTTAATTTAGTCCATAAATTTTAAAATAACTTTTTGTTATTATTATTAATATTTTTTAATTAATTTAGAATGATAATAATATAGAATTTTAAATTTGATTTTTAATAATAATTATAATATTTTAATTATTTAAAGCTAACTAATGGACTAAAAAGAGAAAGTAAATATTTAATAATTAAAAATATAAATTGTGAAACCTATAACTAAATATAATAATAAAAACTCTGGAAAAATTGAGGAAGAAAATATATATTTTCCTAAAGTAGTTGACCCTTTAAAGAAATAAAATACATTCATGTGTTTCATATGTTCCGCGGCAATCTAGCTAGCTCTTTGAATTCTTCCAATCAGATTGTGCAACGTGTCCTCCTAACTAATTATATTCTATTTTTTCTTAATATATAAAAAAGATTTCTTCTAAACAAAAAAAGATTTTTTTTTTTAAATGGAAAAGAGAAAGAAAAAGAAAAAAAAGGAAAGGAAAGGAAACCATGTGTTTGGTGGTTTGATTTTAGTAATTTGAAAAAGTAATATAAAATTCAAAAAATAAATATTATGGGCCTCCAACTATTTGATTCTATTTAATTATTTACATTTTGTATTTATATAATGGATAATTAATTCACGTGTAGCTCATATAATATGTAAGATATGTGTTATAATGTATTGTACTTTAATATAATAATTCAAATGTATAACAAGTTGTAATATAATATTACATTCAAATCTTAAAGTATAATGGTCTCAATTAGATTTTAGAGTGGGTTCTTTTGGTTGTTTCCCCCCACAATTTTAGTACCTTGACTTGCTGCTTTTTTTAAATAACTCATTTGAGTTTAATGTAACGATAATTATATTTTTCATGTAATAAAATATATTTGCATTAAAGATTAATAGATAATATTGTTTTTATTTTATTATTAAAGAAAGTTAATCGACTAAATAGAGAGTTGGAAGTTAATTTGAATTTTTATTAAAAATTACTAAATGTAGCCTTTAAAAGATAAGAAGAGGGAAATAGAATAAGTCATGACATTTTGTTGTTGTGATACTATCATAAACCACTAATCGACCTAAAAGCTTAAGGTGGTGGTGAGTGAAGGTGAATTTAGCGTGTGTTTTAAATACATTTTCAAGTGTTTAATTTTAAAAATAAGTCATTTTGAAAAAAAAATGAAGTGTTTGGCAACTAAGAGGGAGCATTATAGACTGAAAAATTGAGCCAACCGACCAAACTAGAGTCGGTTGGTCGGTGTTAGTTTGTGAAATTTTCAAAAATAATTCCAAAGAGTTAAACCAACCAACCAACCGATCGAATTTTACTTCTTGACGGTCAACGTCGGTTTGAACATTTACTAAATCGACATAGTCGGTCCTGTGGTTGTTTGGTCTGAAAACTGAATCCCACCGACTAATGTGGTATAATATTATTAAGAATTAAATTGAAAATAAACCCTTAAATATTATTAAGTTTAAGTTGAAAAGATGTGCAATATAAAATTTTAAAAATAAATTATCAAGTTTAATATTCCATTGATAACACAACACAATTTAGTATTATCTACCAAACCCTAAACCTACTTTTTTTTTTTTTTTTAGCTTTCAAACTAAAATTAATCAAACAATGATTTTCTCCATTTTATTGCTAATTGTTTAAGAAGTTCAATTGTTAGAAATTATTTCAAACTATACCTAAATCATTACTAAATAAAATTATAGGACAAAAAATGTTTGGTAACCTAAAAGGATTGTTATTGAGTGGTAGATTAAAAAGAAATTGGAGCTTAACAATTTTAATTAGCATTTTAAAGATAAATTATTTTAAATGATCAATTACTAAAAACGTTTATAAATATAGTAAAATATCACAATCTATTTACGATAAATTGTAATAAACTACTATATGTATGTATTTGTATCGCAAGTATAGACTATCACAGTCCTATCACGATCTATCCTTAATATTTGAAAACAACCATATTTCAAATCTATTTTGATATCTTGATTTCAGGACTATTTTATTATATTATGCTAAATTATTTTGTTTTGTATGTATTTACCGGAATAAATTAAGCATTAACTTTTGTAATATTTTATTTGCTATAAAAAATATTTTTGGTTATGTGAGAAAAATAGTAGATATATAAAATGCATGTTAATAGTGAAGAGAATTTAAAAAAAAAAATTGGTAAAATTCCAAATTTAATTTAAAGAATTGAAAAAAGGGTTAAATAAATGACTTTGAAGTCTCAGCTCAGAGAATGATCTTCTTGATCACATTTTAAATAATAAATTAATTCCTTTCGGTAAATATATGTTTTTGACTTTTTTTTATATAAAAAAAAAGGATAGGTAAGAAATTTGAAATAAAGAAATTCAATGAGAATCGGATAATATCTCATATAAATTTAGATATATGCGTTTTATGACAGATTAAAAAATGAATTTCAATTTTAAAGATAATGATTCAAAATATATTTAATAGATTTATAAATCATAAAAATAATTGATTAAACATTAAGTTGAGTTTAAATGATTATTAACTAATTTGAGAATAAGTTTTATCTTTTTAGGCCTAAGTTTAGGTAAATACGTGTATAGTCCTTCTAAAGATGTGTAGTTTTAAAAAGTATCACTAGTATTTATGTTTGATTTTTGAAAAATAATTATAAAACATTTAAATATTAAAAAAAATAGTTTTAAATTAAAATGTCATATAATTATTTTAAAATACAAATATAAAATTATTTGAGAGACCTATTAAACATACTTTTTAAAACTAAGAACCATTTGAAAACTCAGAGATCAAACAGGTTTGTTATTAAAAAATCTATATAGGCTAAAAACTTAAATTTTAAAATTCAAGAACCAAGCACACCTGCTCTTCAGTTTTCAAGACTTGGAGATGAAAAAGATAATTTTTCTTTAATACTTTTTATTTTATAAAATTAATGATATACATATAAATTTAACCGACATCAGATAAAATTATGGGAGATTTTCACATATAACAAAAAATTGAAACTATGAACAAAATATAGCAAAATCTATCCATTTTTTCATAATTCATTTATTTTTTTTTTTTGCTATCCAGAGAATTTCTCTAAAAGGTATTATTTTAAAATTGAAAATTCATAATTTAGATATATTTTATGCTAGAATTTGCACCATATATTACAAAATCAAAAAAAAAAAAAAAATAGAATACAAATTATATATTACTCACGTTCATAACTACTACTATTTAAAAATCTTTATTTAATCATCTATGGATTTAGTCTTTGTTTATTATTATTATTCATACTATGTATTGACAACTTTGAATTTATAATTAATTTATTATTTTTTACAATACAAAGTTGCAATAATCAAACTTGCCTACAATTGTACTACTTAATATTTTTTTAAAAAAAAATAAACTAATTAATAATTTACGAGGAATAGTACTCAACAAGCCGAGAACGAAGAAAATGTAAAATAAAAAGAAACTCGAAATTTCCAAGAAGTTGTAAGAAGGAATCCACAAAATTTTCTTTTTATTTATCTTAATTGACTTTTTTTTTTTAGTTTGTAATAATTTAGCCTTTAAATTTTAATAAGTGCTATAGTAAAATTATTAGTTTTAAATTGATAAACAACTGAGAGTCATATTTTAAAAACTATAGAAACTAAATAAGTATGTAATAAATAAACATGGACACTTAAATATGATAAAAAGGTTCACTATAAAGATTAAATTATTATAAATTATAAAATACATAACTAAATCATCCATTAAAGTTTAGAAACTAAGGTTCATTTGGTAATTAGTTTGTTTTGTTTGTTCGCTTTAAAAAACAAAACAAAATTTTAAAAATTAAAAAATAAAAATCGAAATAGTTATAAAAGGGAGATTTTTTTTTTTTTTTTGTTGAGAAATTTAAAAAGAAATGTGAATTAAATCCTGATGAAGTTAGAAGAAAACGTTTAAAATAATAAAAATAAATAAATGGAAAAAAGAGGTAGGGAAAGTGAAAGGGAAGAGAATAGGGAATAAGATGAAAGATATTTATATATATATATAAATAAATATGGAATAAAAGAAAAAAGGAATAAAGAGAAAGCGTGGAGGTGCACGGTGGAATAGGGAACTTTTGAAATTAGGGTCACGTGTTAAATATAGAGTTTTTGTAAAAGGGAAGAGAGGGTGTGGAATATCGAGGAAACGTGGTAAGACCGCTTCAAACAGATTTAAAAATATAAATAATAAAAAACTATAATATAATAAGTGGGACCCACTCCAGTCCTTTAGTTTTTTCGAGCATTGTCGGCACGCCTCCGCCCTCCACCCTCCACCCTCCACCCTCCTCCGCCCACTTTGCCCTTCACTTCACAACTTGCCCTTTCTCCCCTGACTTTCTCTATTTCTCCACGCCACGCTTTCAACACTGTCTTCTTCTCCCTCTTTTTTTTTTTTTTTATTTTTTTATTTTTTTTATTTTATTACCAAAATACCCTCCTTCTTTTCTTTTATTTACTCTCTTTCACTCACACCTCAACCATTTTATTCATTTTCTTTTTTTATAACTTTGGGTATGAGAGAGCGGAATTTTAATTACTTTTTTTTTTAAAAAAAATAAAAATATTAATTAAAATTTTTCTTTCCTTTTCTCAATTTTCAGTCTCTCTTGCATTTTTAATAAATCTTAAATTTGTCAAAATTTTATCAAAATGCATTAAATAATATCTAAGGTCGTACGATTTGTGATTATTGTTTTCAAATTTTTTTAATACAAAAATGCTATTAAATAACAATAAACTAGCATTGTATCCCAAATTTAAGATTTATGAAAATTTGACAAAAATTAGTCTGATGGGAGTAAACCAACTAAAATTAACCAATTTTAAAATATAGAGATGAAGATAAGTTTTTAAATATAAAAATTTAATTCTTTTAAAATTATTTTATACATTTCGTTTCAAAAGATTTTGGAAACAAATGATGCATTTTCCCATAAAAACAACAAAAATGAACAAAACAGAGTTCACCAAAATTTATATAAAAGAGGAGCACAATCAGTCACGGATCCACAAGTTTTATTGATGGAAGACTAAAAGTAATTGGTATTGTTTCAGTTTTTGGTACGTATACTATATAAAGAGGATAAAGTTGAGGGCGGGCTCGAGCCCTTTTAGACCTATACTAAATCCGTCGGTGAGCATTATTAAGGATGTCATAGATGGAGTCCTAGAGGTTCATAAACAAACAAATTCTCTATTTAACAAGCATAATTTATGTTAGATATTATATTAAATTTACCATCACTCATCATCTTAAACTTTTGGGTTAAATTGGTGATTAAAGATGATATCAAAGTAGGTGGTCTCAGAGGTCTTGTGTTCCAGCCCTACAAATGTTATATTTCCTCTATAATGGGTTAGATTGGTGATTTAAGAGTTTCTTTAACCCATTATAAATTAACCAACTTTTAAGAAATAAAAGACACGTTGAATGTTGAAAGTATAATAAGATTGTGCTCACTACAACCTACATTTTTCACAAATATGTAATTAGTAATGACACAATTAATTACCCATCGAAGACTAATTCAATGATAATAATGAATGTCGATTCTCCTATAAAAAAAAAAAAACATTTTAAATCCTAACCTAGTAGGGTGTGACACGTACAAAAAGCTAGCCTAAGTTGAAGATGTATATATCAACATTTAATACATGAAATAACAATATTTGATAGGATGATTCTAAAAGATAAAAACAAACAAACTATGACGAATATTTCAATGTTGGTTTAGAAGTAGCTCCCAACATTTTCGAGTACTATATTAAGTATGAAGAAACAAGCTATTTAACAAAGAGGCCCCAAATGTGGAATATGAGAAGTTGAGATTTAGGATCATTTCGTAAATAAGTAAAACCACAAGGGCATTCATCCAAAAACCGACTCTACTTTCGCCCCTTGAATTAAGGTGTTTAAGTAAATAATTGTTTTTCTTCCCTATTTTTATATTTGTTTTTTTTTAAAAAAAAAAACACGTGCTTTAAGTTCCAATTAAATTAATAATTTTCAAAAAACAATCCCATCAAGACATCAAAGAAAATAAAAATAAAATAAAAACCAAGAAAATGCTAGGAAGGTACCTCTTCTTTATATTCTTCTTGTCATCTCCAAAATTTGCAACTTCACAATCATCAAAACAAATTTGAACATCCAAAGAGTTTTTCAGATCTGAAAATTCAAGTTACAATTCGAAATTCCCTGAATTTTTTTTTTCATTTCAATTCCACCATGTCTACTGCCTCCGACAACGCCGCTGCCGCTGCACGGAGGTCCGGCAAGGTACCGGAAAAGTCCAGTTTTGCTCAGACTTGTAATCTGTTGAGTCAATACTTGAAGGAGAAGAGAAGCCTTGCAATTACTCCAAGGATTGAACCAAAAGGTACTTTACTTTTCTGGAATTTGAAATTTCTTAACTAATTCAACTTTTTTTAAAAAAAATTCGCCTGACTTTGTTGTTCTTTTCACGGTTGTGTTTCAGATGAGTTTCCGACGACTCACCCACCGGTGATAATGAATTTGTTGACGAACATGGAAAACCCAGATGAGAAATCTGCTTCTGTGGCAGCGGCGGACTCTATTCCTCCAGCGGCAGAGCCGCCCTCTGTCACACAGATGACCATTTTTTACGACGGAAAAGTGTTGGTGTTTAATGATCTACCGTCGGAGAGAGCGGAGGAGATTATGGCCATGGCCGGTAAGGGAATTGCGCCGTCTTCCAGATCTATCGCGACTGCCGTTTCCGACAACGGCGGAGAACAACCTCTGACGAAAGTCTCGAGCGATTTACCCATTGCAAGAAGAGCATCTCTGCATCGATTCTTCGAGAAGAGAAAAGACAGGTAATTAGAATGAAACCCATTTGAAATTGTTAAAAATGATTGAATCCCCCTTTTTGTTTGATGAGGTTCTTATGATTTTGGGTTTGTTTCAGAGTTGCAGCAAGAGGTCCATACCAAGTGAATTTACAGGCTTCTTCTAAACCGAGTGGAGAAAGCTACAGATTCAAGAAGGGAAACGAGCAATCTTCGAAGCAGTTTGATTTAAATTTATAAGAAAAATTAATTATATAATAGTTAAGATTATTATTGTAAAATTCTGACATTACAATCATGGATGGGCTCGATCCATGGCGAGTGGAATCGACTTTGTTGTTCTGATGGTGGAAGCCGATCCCAAAACAAATGAACAGATGCCGACTTCTTTTTTACTTTTCAACGAACACATACACACACACACACACATGACAAATATATATTTGAAAATTAATTAATATGCTCCTTGTTGAGACTAAATGTATATCCATCTTACTCTATTACGTCTCTCAATTTTCTTATGCTCCAAACAAAAATATTTTAGGTTCAACGTTATATGGAGTCTGATTCAAATCTGTTATCAAGTTTTTTTTTTGGAATGAATGGAATAATCCATCCATATTGTTGTAATAAGTTGAATTTGTTACACGATACTTTGAACAATTAGATAATGGGTGCCTCGTAACTAGGTTATTAAAGTACCGTGTATAAATTATCTAACTTAAAGACGATTCTTGATCTATAATTTAAATTATTTTATCTTTAATAATTTTTTTTGTGTATGTTAACCGATTAATATAAATCTATGGATAGATTTTCTATCGTTTTTATGTTTATGTTTATTTTTATACCCATTGAGAGTTTTTTTTTTCTTTTCATCTTTATAGAATAAGATCGTTGTAGTTTATTTCATTGTATGTATTTCTTTCGGTGGCTTAGTTAACAAAATGTTAGTAGGTCTTATCTGATTGCATTTGGTGTTGTTTACTTTGTTTTGCATCTGCATTGGGGTCCGTCGCACCCACTTCTGATTCACCTACTAGAATTGAGAGGAGATGCGATGATTAAGAGAAGTATCAGCATCTCTAGATGCAGTGATACTCAACGCCTAGAACACAACCTCTCAACTCGATGCCTAATCTCACACTTAGACGCTTTATCTCAATATATAATATAAGTGAAAAGTCTAAGACATCCAGTGCAAAGTGTGAAAAGCTCCAAACTTCCATCAACTTCAAATGTCTATTACAACAATTTTCTCTCCCTTAGACCCATCCCAAGATTCACACACTTAAATGCTCTGGTCTACCCTTAACCTTTTCCCAATAAAAACCAAGATGTACAACAAATGGAACATCAATGAAGACAATGATCTCTTTATATTAATCAAAAGGTATAGTACAACACTATGCCCCCTACTATAATGTTGAACTGGATGCATCGCGATCAATACAATTTTGAAAGACTGGCTATGAAATGTAGGACGTACAAAAGATGAATTATACGATGAGAATGTAAAACTTCTACACAACAAGGTAGCAACAGCTTTCGGAGAGCACCTGAAGATCTTGGCTACCTAGAATGGGGAGCAAAAATATTTTAAAAGCGTAAGTCGTAAAGCTTAGTGAACGACATAAATTTTTAGAAAAATATTTTTAAGGAAAACAAGTGTTTCATAGGAAACCATTTTCAATGCGTAAACAAAGTTAGAAATCCATTTCTTTCTTGGTACTCATTTGGTAATGAGTTCTTCTCCATATGCATTGTACACTAAATTGTTGGGTTTAATGTCCTACAACTCGTGATTTGTGAATGTTAAAATATTCTATTAGTAAATAGAGTTGTTGTTAAAGCATTGTTCAATAAATTGTTATTGAATAAAAGATTTGCTGATGATAAAACTAAGAATCCAATAAACTAGGTTCCTTAACTATAGTACGAGTACTTGAACTTTGTGTAGAGAAATAAACGTGGATCAAGTTCGAGCAATAGTCTAAAGGGTTTATAATATAAGAATAAGGTTGGGTGCCTGATTTTGGGGACACTATGGATACGACTCATTCTGTAGTTAATACAAGCGGAGTGATCCTAAGATACTCATGTCTATGTGAGTTGGGGCATCCTATGCAATGAGATTGTATAAGACCGAACCATGAAATAATCACTTTTACATTATACCACTGTTAACTAATTAAAATTGATTATTTCAATTACAGATGACCTAGGTAACTCGACCTTAATTCTGAGCTATTTAATTTTGTTGGGCGCGTGTCTTGAGTACCCATTTGATTTTGGTGCTAATATTGTATAGCACATGACGTTGAATGCTAGATTTGAAATTTAGAAGGTCGTTAAGGTGATGTCCATCAAAATTAAGACTACTTTGATAAGTGTTTGGTAAATTTAAACTTAGTTTTAGTAAGTTTTCTTGGAGTCTTTGAATACCCATTTAGTTTTGGGTTGAAAGATTGAAGTCTTGGAGGATTTTTAATGATTATCTAAAAAGTTTAAGGTTGTTTAAATAAGTTTGAGTAAGTTCTTTAAGGTTATTGACCCATTAGATAGTTATTGAGATTGTTAATGGATCTAAAGCTCTAAAATTTTGATAATTGGTATAAGAGAGTAATGAGTTGAAAGACCCAATAAGTTTGATTTAAGTTTTGGATGCTCTTTTGGTTATGAATCTAGATTTGAAGTCTAAGGATGCGTAAGTAAAAAGCTTAGTTTAAATTAAGACAATGTAAGAATACTATAAATTAAGAGTAAGGGATGAGAATTTAGGGACTTTAGAAACATAAAATAGCTTGAGTGGTTATTATGAAGTGTTTGGAAATAGTTGTATCACCTAGCCATGTGAAGATAACTCAGAGGCCTTAATCATTGTCCTCAGGTCAAACCGAAATGGAAAAAGCTTATAATCCTAGTGATATGAAAATCCTAGGATTTGAAAATTAGGAACCTAATTGGTGAACCCCTGATATCAAATACTAAAACCCCTAAGTCAAATTGAACATAATCCGAAGGGAAAGACTAGAATTGGATTACCTTTTGATCGAAGACCAAGAGATAAGGAGAACTAGTTTCTCAATCCAAGTTCGAACACTCCACAATCAAAGTAATCAAATTTATTTGAATGTTTTTGGCTTGCAACTCTAAATTAAGAATTGCAAAAGATGACGATGTTATAGAAAACTTTTAAATATCAAAAACTATTTAACACAATCTAAAGGGCAAAACTTAAATAGCTTCCTAATAAAATGTTAATTCATTGTGAAAAGATTAAATTAACTCTACTTTAATGTTATTAAAAAGGACAAACTTAAAATATTGAAAATACATCACAATTATTAAATAAAGTGTAATCAATAATTTGATGCTTGTTTGGTTCATATCATCATCTCTTTCTTTTGAAGAATTCATCCCCAAATCTCAATTGGTTCCATCCTATAGCGTCAACTAACTCCAATTATAAATCTTCTGATCAATTGTTGCTTCTTGAATCTCTGCAATTGAGTTTACCTTCTTGAATGTAAGAATTCAGTGTTAATTGTAGTTTCTTGGCTCTTGAACGTGTAATTGATCCCGGGGGTAACACTTCTATCTTCATTCCAAAATTTATATGCTTGCTACATTTTTAAAATTTTATTTCTAACATAAGAATCCTATCTCATATTCCAAGCACCATATTGTATAATCTTGGTGGTCACATACTTTTTCTAATGAAGAATATTTATTATTCATCCTTGCTATTATATTTTTTTTATGAGACAAACTTTTACAAACTAAAAAAAAAGTAGTTTTAAAAATCTATTTTTATTTTTAAAATAAAATAAAAAGCAATACAAGAAATAGAGAGAAAATAGAGTTAGAAAAATAATTATAACTATTACACAATCATAATTGAATAAATACTTTTAGATTCAAAGTTATTTTGTCCATTAGAATAAAATATATAATATTTGAAAATTTCATTGAATTTATTTATCAAATATGGTATGTTTTAATTTATTAATTCAGAATGAAATATTTTGTAAAAAAATTAATTTGTCCAAAATAATAACATAATTATTATATTTGAGATTAAAATATAAAAATGATTAGAAAATGATAATAATTTAAGTAAAGAACTGTTTGTGTGGACTTTGTTTGTTAGGATGTTAAGTGTCAGCATATGATTGGGTGATTCAAACCATAGCAAAAACGAAGCAATGCAGAGTATAAAATCTCTTTTTAGGAGCCATCCAAAACTTTCTCGGGGCCTCTCTCTTCTTCTCCCATTTTTTCGAGGTCGTTGACACGAGCCTCGTTCCACACCAGTGCCCTAATCTATCGCTTTGTCTGAAAATTATTGTAATTTAAGACCATAAATCCGAAGAAAAATGCAGCATCAGAGGTTGAAGCAACAGCAGCAAGCTTTGATGCAGCAAGCTCTTCTTCAGCAGCAGTCTCTCTACCATCCTGGCCTCTTAGCTCCTCCCCAGGTTTCATCTTCTTCCCATCTATTCTTTCTTCCTTTTACCACTGATTTATATTCTTTCATTTGATTCTTCCCTTTTCCTTGTTGATTTTGAGCTCGATTGCTTCTTGTTAGAACAATGGGAGGTGGGTTATTTTTTTTATTTATTTATTTTTCTTACAACGAGCTTGATTCGAGCTTGATTGGAGCCTTAATGGGTAGTTTTACTTTCTTATTTTTGTTTCAATTATTGATAAATTGAAGGGGAGTCTGCTTTTGTAAGATATGTCGAATTGAGTTTCATTTTCACTTCACATTACCAAGTGGGGTATCAATTGTCATATCAATCACGGGCGGAGCGAAGAATTTCCATAGAAGAGGGCAAAGCTATCATAGTCTTATATTCTTCTTTCGTTTTGTTTCCCTTAATTGTAAATTCTTATCGATATCTCGATGTTTGATAATAGTTTAAGTTCTAATAAAATCAATTCTCTGGTTGGTTATTAGTTTGAGATAACATCTGAATTATAATTAATTTCTGATGATGTTATTAGCAGTTTTCATCCTACAAGCTTCCTTGGCACCTAGGCATGGTAGGTTTAGGCAAATTGTCCCTTAAGATTAGTCGAGTGACCCAAGTATTCTAGGGTAGGAGTAATGAAGAAATTTTTATTAGTGGTTGTCATAGGAGTAATGATTAGACTGCTTCCCTGTGCAGTGGTCTAAGCAATATGTATGATATTTTTATTTTATATTCCAACCATCTATCACGGATATGTGGACTTGGTACAACCGTCTTCTGGTCGGAAAGTGTCATGAAAGGAGTTTTGGAAACTTGAGAACAACAATAGGATAGAGAACCCTGGGTTTCATTACCATTCAAGTTGGATGGCTGGCAGTTGTTTCAGTTTTTTTATTGTATTTTGTTTAGATGGTTAAACATTCAAAGCTTTCTTCTCTACATCAATAGGTTAAACTGAAAGCTTGTATTTTCCGTAGTATACTCAGTGAGTACATTCTTCAAAAAGTTATAGAGTTGTCAAACAAAGATGGTTCAAATAAATGTAATCTGTTTTTATTTTGTTAAATATTATGTTATGCATTCCTGCATCCTGTTCAGTGAATAAGATAAATGTCTGTCTCTTCTGCATATTATTTTTGTGGTTCATTTATCTAAGCTCACAATTTTCAACTATTTGAATAATTAGTTCGAAAATTGGAAGTGCATTTACTTGGACTAGTTGGATTGCTTGTTATAACGTCTCATAGGCTAGAGAGAGTTCTCATTAAAATAATCTTCAGAATACAAGACACTGTAAAGAGAAAAAGTAACAATCTGCTTAACAATAAAATCACAACTACTAGCAAAACATAACTAATACAGATCTTAGTTATTATTGCACACCCTTCCAAAATTTGTGAAAAATAGATGTTTACAGTTAAAACTTAAAAATGCAATTCAGTTAGCTTTACATCAGGTTATTTTTCTTCCGTGTAAGCATTAGCGTCTTTTAACCTCTCTGGATTAGTCAGGAAAATCTCATGGAAACATTTCGAAATCCTTCAGCTCCAGGTCATTTTCTGCTGTGACATTTTTCTCATTTTTCTTTTACCCTTTCTTTTTGCAGATCGAGCCAATTCCTAGTGGAAATTTACCTCCTGGTTTTGATGCAAGCACTTGCCGCAGTGTGTGAGTGTTTGCCTATACTATTACCATTCATTATTATTATTTTTTTTATTATACTCATTATATTTTAATGTAATTTTTTTTTAATTTTTTTTTTTGCTTTTAGTTTTATTTCTTGTTAAATCTTATAAAGCTGCGTAATAATTCTCTTTGTTTGTAGCCCATTGCAAATATTTCTTATATTGCTTTTTTAATATTAGTTTCATAATTTCACTTTTGCGATTAAATCCTATGCTTGCCATTCCATGAATCATTTCAAATTTCATTGATGATTATAGGTATAGTTTGTGCATTTTAACTAAACTTATGAGGTATATTGTTGAAATTCTTGATTATCTCTTCTCTTGTCGCATCTCTGACCCTACTTTGTCACTTCCATTTGATTTATTGCTTAACTGCTTTATAATTCAGATATGTTGGAAACATCCATATACAAGTAACAGAACCACTTCTTCAAGAGGTTTTTGGTAGTATTGGTCCCGTTGAAGGCTGTAAGCTTGTAAGAAAGGAGAAGGTTTGTCTTCTGCAATGCACATTATCCTTCTTCAAACACAAGTATTGGACTTGTTGGAAATTGCTTGTTACATTCTATGTTTTAAGATCATTATCATACTGACCTACGCTCGTGTTGCCTTTCCTTTTTGTAGTCATCCTATGGATTTGTCCACTACTTTGATCGCAGATCAGCTGCCCTGGCTATTTTGTCACTCAATGGGAGGCATTTGTGAGTAGGACAAGAAGATATGTATATATTTTTATTAAGTCTTCTTATTTTGTAGTATTATCTCGAACATGTTATGTATGTTGCAGGTTTGGGCAGCCTATTAAAGTTAACTGGGCATATGCTAGTAGCCAGAGGGAAGACACATCAGGTTGGACTTTAAATGATTATTATCCTATTTACTGATTTTATGATGGTTTTTTTTAATGAAAACAAAACTTCCACAAATATTTAAAGATTTTTCTTCTTTGTGCAGGTCATTTCAACATTTTTGTTGGCGATCTTAGCCCTGAAGTCACTGATGCTATGTTGTTTGCATGCTTTTCTGCGTACTCCAGTTGCTCGTAAGCATAATCTCTTTAAATATTAAACTTGGTTTCTCATCTTCCTTCTTGAACTATTCATTTAATGGCTCCTGTACTATGAGAAAATAAGATTAATAGTGTGTGTGTGTGTGTGTGTTTTATTATAGAGTTGTTGAAATTATCAATTTATATATACATATATATGGAAACTAGAATTTTCCCGGGAACTACTATGGAAACTGGAAAGATTACAAACAAGGTCAGCTTCCTCTTGGAGTATGTAGAAAAACAGTTTCCCCAATAAACCCAGTAACCGAACACCTACTCAAGAAATTGAAAGAGCAAAATCCTGACTTGGGTAGCTGACAAGAAACCATAAGTTTCTTTTCTTTCCTCTTAGGATGTCAATAGCCTTTTGATCATGATGGATTCTATCTGAGCAACCCTTTCAATGAAGCTTTAAATGAGATGGACGTGAACCGAAGACTTGTTCCAATCCTGTAAAATCTAGAATGACAACAATTCCAAAATTTACTATTGGGAAATCTACTGCAAATGCAAAGTCAATCAAGACTCGAGAGCAACCCCAAAGTGGGAAGTAAAGTCTGAAAAAACAAAAGGTTGGAAGTTGCCAGTTCTCTTTCCATCAATTCTTGAAATAACCTGTCTGATCAAGCCCAGAAATGAAACTTTTATCTCTTCCAAACTAATGCCTCTCACTTTTCCTGGCAAACATTTTTTCTTGTACCAGTGAAAATGTCATCCTTTAGATTCATTGATAGACTAAAAAAATGAGTTTTCAATCAAGTCTCATGGACAAGTGCATCTTTACCGCTGTTTTTCTAATTTCAGAGATGCGAGGGTTATGTGGGATCAGAAGACTGGGCGATCAAGAGGGTTTGGATTTGTGTCCTTCCGAAACCAGCAGGTTTTGAATTTCTTCTCAGTGCTTCTGCTAATTGTTTGTTCTTTAATTTTGTTCTGAAGAATGAACATTTTGATGCACTTCTTTCAGGAAGCTCAAAATGCAATAAATGATTTAACCGGTATGTTCTGGTTCTTGTCTTTTTTCTGGTTCTCTGCCAACCCTTGCAATGTCTCTTGGGATTTAGCTACTGTGTTGGACTTATGGTTGGAACTTATTAATCGGACCACTTATTGATCTTTTATATGTTTTCCACTCAGGTAAGTGGCTTGGGAGTAGACAGATTCGTTGTAACTGGGCAGCCAAAGGTGCTGGAGTGAATGAAGATAAACAGGGCTCGGATACCAAAAGTGTGGTAGAACTATCAAATGGCTCATCTGGTGAGTTTTGTACAGAACCTGGACTCCATCTGCAGAGATTCCTATTCTTGATATTTATTTAACACCCGAAAATTAAATTGTGATTCATTTATTTGACTTACAAGCAGAAGAAAACTGTTTCTGTGCAAGTGTGAAATTTGGTTCTCTGTGACCTTGTTATTAGGGTAAGATCTGAAAAGCTTATATTCATCTCTATGGTTGTGCAGAAGATGGTAAAGAGTCCGTAAATAATGATGCTCCTGAGAACAACCTTCAATATACTACTGTATATGTTGGCAATCTTGCTCCAGAGGTAAAACTACTTTCATTGTCTAACCATTTAGCTCTTTAAGATGCACTTAGAACGTGCACAGCACGGAGGGCTCTTTATAAGACTCCATATGTAGGGGAAAAGATGTTTGAGGGTGATATCCCATTTTGTCGGAGGATGTTTGATAAAATTTTCCTAAATATCATAGTTCACATAGCTATTTCATTTGGAACCAATAAGTTTTCTTGTCTGCAGGTTAGTCAACTTGATCTACATCGCCATTTTCATTCTCTTGGTGCTGGGGTCATTGAGGAAGTTCGAATTCAGCGGGATAAAGGATTTGGTTTTGTGAGGTATAATACTCATGCTGAGGCAGCTCTGGCTATTCAGATGGGAAATACTCGGTCTTTTCTTTGTGGCAGACAAATAAAGGTAGGGTTCTGCTTTATATGGTGAAGCTACTCTCTCGTACTGCTTATTGTGTCCATCAGGAAAAATTTTATAAAATATGAACCGTATGTCACTTTTTCATTGCTACATCAGTTGCCAGTGCTGAAGTTTTTGAATGGTAATCATCATATTACAATTCATTGAGCGGATGTAGCTCACATTGCATACTAGTGATTTGACAGTCCATATTCCAGAGATTTGGGTCTGAACTGATGTAATTGGCCACCTGAAAATAAAATTTAAGGTGCATAAGTCTTGGTACTATTGGACAGTTGGCTCCGTTTTGGGTGCATAATTATTGGTTTTCTGTGTACAATTTTTCAAATACATAAATTGCATAGTCGTCCACTGAGGGAGAAAGGTTAACAAGTTTTATCATCAAGCTCTCTTTTTTTTTTTTTTTTTTCATTTACAACTGTCGAATTTCCAAGTTATTTATGCATCTACAATCTTCTATGATCCCCTGGAAATTTCCATCAGAAATTATCATGTGCATAATCGTACTAATGGCGACCATCCTTCCCCCATTGGCTCACTTGAAGAACCCTCCCTGCCCCTCCATCCCTCTGGTCTTCTGTTCGACCTTTCCTCTTCCCCTTTTCTCCCAAGATTCCTTCTTGAAATTGTTTTGATCGTTTTATAGACATTGTTTCTACTGCTTTCTTTTGGTGCAAAACCAAGCAATATTTTAATCACAATAACCTATCTAATTTGATTTCAAGTTGGAGAGCTTCATTAATTCACCCATAGGTGCATGGAAGTTTTTACTCCCTTAATTTATCAATCTGAGATTGTTTCTTCTTAAAAAAAAAAAATTCTTAAAACTCAATTGAAGGGACAGTTGCAATGAGGAAATCTTTGGGAGGCAAAGTGGAATCAAGAATCTAAAGGAGGGAGATGTGAATTCCAAATATTTTCGGTTTGTTGCCTCATAGAGACCAAAAACCCTTTTTTTGAGAGAGTTGAGCAGGTATATGTTGAGCAAATGTGAGAGATGCCGAGGAAGCTTTCATCAATTGATTTACTAAGCCATCGTCCTAAACCCTAGGCAAAAGATATATCCATCCCCTAGACTGGAGCCCAATAATTAGAGGCTATGATGCATAGATACTTCATGTGAGGTAGAGAATCGGTATTGGATGCTTATCAGATTTCGATACTTTCAGATATTTTTCAGATACATACTTATTTGATGGCGTGTCTGTTCTTACTTTTTTTTCTTTTTCTTAATAACGCCTCACCTTCCCATTGCTTAAAGGATACATGCTAGACCTTTTTTTGAGGGAAAGAAAGGTATCTCATCTAATCTTACCTGAGTCCCAACCGAAAACTAAACAGCTTAATAAAAAAGCCTTCCACTTCCCAACCCCCCCC
>JBBPDJ010000017.1:9402780-9527550 GCA_037974625.1 Cucumis cinereus
CCCCCCCCCCCCCCCCCCCCCCCCCCCCAAAAAAAAAAAAACTTGAATATCTTCGACAATTCAGCAAAAAGTTCTTTGTTTATCTTCGTACCTCTTCCTATAGTCATCTTCTTCTCTGATCGATCTAACTCTGGCGCCACTAACCTTGTCTATTGTTGTATTCTATTGACTTTTATTTCAATCGTTTCTAATGTTGCCTTTTGTATTGTATATTAATGTTTGTGTTAGATTTTGTACTATTGTCATTAACATGAAATTATATGCTTTTTAGTGGATTACATTTTGTATCCTTATGTTAAATTTACTTATATCCTAGATTTGTTTGTTTGTTTGTTTTCCTAAATAAAAAAAATGTATCCTCAATGTAATGATATCCTAGTTCTTTAGAAATTTATGTATCTTTGAATCTTATCACATCCATATTCGTGTCCGTGATTCATGGAGTGTGAAAGACTATACAAACCCATCTGCATCACCACTCGTCTGACTAGTCTTACCTCGTGACATCCCCGAGCATCAGTTCACCTGATGATTGATAGCTGAAAATCCAAGAGTCCAGCATAGCAGCCTTGTAGAAAGTTTAGTACTAAACCCTGACATGTAGAAGTCTTCAGAGGAAAATGAGTGTTTTTTTTTTTTTTTTCTGGATTTTATCCAATCTCTGAAAGATGTTTTCCTTTTTGGTCATAGAGTAAAATCTTCGTCTTGGGTTGCCTTCAAATACCAATTATTCCATTCTATGGCCGTCAAGGGGAAAAATTCAGGCCACAACCGGTAGTATACAAAGTTGACCTCTCTTCCCCTTCATTTTTAGTTTCATGATGTCATTTTTCTTTTTCTTTTTATTATATTTTTAGCCAGCTCATTCTCAAAGCTCAGTCTCTCTGGTTTCCAAGATGGCTTTTCTGTGCGCAGCAACACTCTCCATTAACCAACCTCAATATGCTGATAGCACCACTAATTTCTCCTACAGACTTAATTGGTTGAAACTTGGTATGGAAACCTACTGAGTGATCATTTTCAAATTCAGAGAAACCCTGAAATTAAAAAAAGGGCAGTCCTTCCGTCAAAGCATGACTAATCTTCTCAAGGCCGTAAGATACTTTGAAGCCTCCTCTGGCTCTGACTTAGACTTAAGCCTTTCTAGATTGGAGGTCTTGGGTCTCGTTCCGCCAGTGTTCTCAAAATAGTGCCAACGTCATCCGATGTTCTTCAATGACTTAGCCCTCAAACTATCCCGGTCTCAACTTAAATGGACCTCAAATACGTTTCTTTTGGAAACCAATCATTGAAGGTTGGTGGTAGGTGCACCCCTATTCTCCGTTCTAAAATCTCCAATTTTACTGCATATTCCTCTCCAAGGCGCTGGGAAATTTCTTCAGAGATTCTGGCATTGGACAAGTTCACCATAAGCTCTCATGTAGTCAACTGGAAAAATGCCTCTTGCCTCATCCTCCCACGTGGAATAGGCTTTAGAGTTTTTTCTCAAAATAGCCAAGTATTTCTAGCCAAGATGACATTTTCTGTAGAAAAGGTAGCTCTTTGGAGAAGATATTTTTGGGCAAATATTGCCTCAACTCTGCAGATTGGTGGCCTAATTTCACTTAAATAGTCAGGGTAAAGGTTCTTAAGTCGGTGCGTCCCAAAGGTCACTTGTAGTCAGCTTTGAATTATTTGAACTAATGTGGTGGACGCTATACTTTGGAATGGTTTGAGAGTCTCAAGAACTTTATATATATATATATGGTTTAATTTTTAAAATGTTTTTTTTTTTTTTTTTTTTTACAAAATTAGAGAATCCTTTGGGAACCTTATTAAACCCTTCTCTTCTTCATGATATTCTTTCTAAAGATTATTTTTTAAAATTATGATTTTTTGCATATCTTTTTCAATCGGAAAAGCCTTAATGGTAACCCATTGGTATTGCTCTAGTGCGGATATCCTTTTTTTCTTCCTTTGACAAAAAAGCAGAATTTTTCATTGATTGAATGAAGTCTAGGGGGATATCCCCTCTCCCCATTTTTGTCTAGCGTCTCTTGATTTTATTTTCTCTGTTTCCTATGAAAGAAAAGAAATATCAACACATCCATGATTTGTTTTTGGATTGGCAAGGGTCTTCATATTGAATTTTCGACGACACCCGGAGATGTTCCAACCCTCTTCCCTCTTTCCAAATCTTTAACTTCTGATACCAATCTACCGCTCATCTTTTGAACAGGTAGCTTTCTGTGTGGAACATAAACCTCAGAAGCCAACTTTAAAGACGAGGTGTTCCAAGATTGGCTATCAGTATCTTTCATGGATGATTGTTGTCTAGGGTCTGTTCTCTGTTCCAGATTCTTGGAACTGGCCTTTTGACCTGTCAGGTTTTCTTGGATTGCAAATCTCCTCAAAGGCGTTTTCATTCCAAATTTATATAAAGTTATTTCAAAGATCTATAGATGTACAAAGATCCAACACAGGATCCAAAGAAGAAATGCGGCTGATCATCTCCACTACTAGATTTGTTGACTCAAGAATCCCAAGATTACTTATATGTTATATCCACTGCTTGATGTCTCCTTGTGGCATTTGCTCTTAACTCCTATCTGTTTCGATGCATCCCTGGCCCTTATCAGGAATGTAAACTTCAACCTTATAGCCCTCATGCTCTCTGACCCTTCCAAGATTCTTCTGGACGATCTCATCAGCTTCTTTTGGATTATGTGGCCGGAGACAAACCAATGAATTTTTGTACATAAAGAAAGTGATAAATCATGGATTGACCTTCTGCTGCTGATGGGTGAAGGTAAAGTTAATATTATATCATCTAACCGAAAGAAATTTCATATATCTTCTAGATCCTAACTGCTGCTGACTGGCGCTGAAGATATACAAAAAAGCCAATGACTTCATTCAAATCCAATGTATCTCATCCACACCTTCATGCTCTTTGAAATGTTTTGTTCGTATAATATCTATGTTATTTTCCCTAGTTAGAGGAGTTTTTATACCTCCCTTAGCTGGGCTGGAGCTATCCTTCTCTCTTTTGTCTGTTTCACACGTCATGAAACTCTTTCTTTTCAGGCTTGCTAGTTACTAATGGGATACGTACTTGTTAGCGACTCCCACTGTTTATTATAAAAGCGAGTATCACACTCAGTTTTAATGATATGGAAAACATTTTTACAGTTTATGTTGTCATATTAATTTCAGCCGGAATTTTGGTTTGAAATGATGCTTGGCAATCTTTTAAAGTCTTTTTCGTATTTTTCTTTTCAAGACTTTAGTTTGTATTGGGAACTTTTACCTTTCATGGTTGCTCTTTCATTAGTGCTATTGTTTTTGTTCTTTTTATTCTCTTTTTGTTTCCTTGTAATTCGTTAGTTTGTTTTCATTATATGAATGAAAAGTTCGATTTTTTTTTTTTTTTTTTTTAAAAGTCTAGGAGGAACTCCTGAGTTCTTTTGGGAAATAACCCAATTGGTTTTTGATCCTTATTGCAGTGCTCTTGGGGTAGCAAACCCACACCACCAGGAACAACATCCAATCCACTCCCACTACCAGCAGTTGCTTCCACTCCTGGCCTTTCAGCAACTGACCTTTTGGCTTATGAGCGGCAACTAGCAATAACCAAAATGGGTGGTGTTCATGCAGCACTAATGCATCCTCAGGGGCCTCATCCTATGAAACAGGCACCAATGGGAATGGGTGCAGCTGCAGCTAGCCAGGCTTTATATGATGGTGGCTTCCAGAACATTGCAGCACAGCAACTTATGTACTACCAGTAGTAAATATGGCTTAACTTTTGCTTTTGTTTGATGAAATCTATTTATATCCACTTACTTTTTCTGAGATTATGAGCCTTCAATGCACCCTCTATATCTGAGTTTTTCCTTCTTTTTGGTGTCCAGATTCTTTTGCACCTACAAATGGAAATTATGTTTGTTATACTTGCTTTTTTTTTTTTAGTGTCATTATTAGGGCCAGGGTCAGTGGCTATGGGCGTTAGAGGAAGCTTGTTGATCAATCAGAATGTACTTTGTTACTTTGTTTTCTTTCTGAAAGACAATCTTCTTGTTACATACAATATAATAAAGAACATATTCAACTGATTTAACCCACCACTGCCGAAGTGTGAACAAAAAGTGTTAGAACAGAAAACTGAGTGTCATACTGCGAAGATTGGGCTCTTATTAATTGGTGTTATTGATTTTTGTGCTTGTGTCTTATTCTGTATATTTTGTTTTTAATGTTTAACCTCGAAATAGATTAACGATCAGTTTTAGTTTGATGGTATTGCTATTAGGTAACAAATTTTTTGAAATTAGCCTAATGTTGCAATGAAAAACTTACACGACTAAATAATCAAGAAAGTTGCATAATTCATTTTGTTACCACTGCTCACTTAACAGGACTCGATTTGCTTACAATGTCCAGTTTATTGAATGTGCAAGTTATTATTTTCATTTAAGACTATTATTATTAGGAAAATTATTTTCGAAAGTATTGAAAATATTTATAAATATATCAAAGTATCATAGTCTATCTACAATAAGTTGTGCTAGATTGTGCTAGATTGATATTTTTATACATATATAAATTTGTAAATATTTTGATTTATTTTGCGGTATCTGATCCATTTTTGTTATTCTTATTCTTATGATTATTATTGTTCAGAGCATGGATAGTTTCTAAAATTAAGAAAATAAAAGAAGATCGATTTGGGTATAGTGGAGTCGACTAGATGTATTCAGACAGAGACAATTAATAGCAATAATTATCCACAATTTGTTTTGTATGTAAAATACATGCATGTAGTATAATTATTATGTTTTAGAATGACTTGAGGAAGTAACCATTTTGGTGAAGTAAACAATTGAGAAGGATCTGAGAAACTTTGGACCAATCACAAATTGTTACGTGACTAATTAAAAGTTGACATGTCCTAAATTGAAATTGAAGACTTAAATGAGCAAATTTCAGTAATGCTTCGTGCAATCATCGTACCTTTCAATTGAATGAAGTTAATTTGGTCCAATTAAAAATTAAAATTTGGGTTAAAGTTTATTCAAGCAATAAATAAACTTATTTTAGCTCAAATGTTAAATAAGACACAAGTTCGTTTAGGGTTATTTGGAGATACAAACATTTTTCGAAGACTTCAACTTCAAGAATATTCACGCACTTCGCTTCCTCAAATCAAACGTACAAATTAAAAAAAAATAACATCAGATGATTAAGTACTAGAGATCAAATCACATCACATCAAATCAACATATACATGAGTTTAATTCTACAAAACACATTTTTTCGAAAACTTTGTGCAAACAATCATGATTCATGGTCAATACTCTAGACTTCTGAAATGCTATGGGATGCCGAAAAGTTGATTATTATGCACCACTTCGAGATATTGTTTAATATGCTTCATTCCGAAGAACCTGTCACACTTAAACTTAGAAAACACATCTTAGGTTCGAAATTTTTTTTGGTTAAAAATGTTTTTGGTCCATCAACTTGTATGAAAGTACTTTTAGTATACTTTCAAATGTGCAACATTTTAGTCCTAAAATTTTGACAAATAATAATTCGTTCAACATTTAACAATTTATTCTCTACCTAAATAATATTATTAAAATTTTATGGAACTTTTACCAAACAAGATGATTGGAAATCAAATTTACTTACATTCTATCCAATCAAAGTTTTTATGTAATACAAAACGACACTTAATTTTGATGAAGATTTTCATTATAATGACTAAATTATTATAACTTCAAAATATAGGTAGTACGAAGATTAAATTCTTACCGATTAAAGTTTATGTATTAAAAATAATAAAATTCTGAAAACCATTAAAAATATCTAAAATACTTTAAATACGAAGCACTTGATCAATATTCCAAAAAAGAAAAGAAAAAAAGAAGTTAAAAACACTATTTCGAAAAATCATTTAATTTTGATGGAATAAAACACAGAGAATGACACGATTCTTCAATTATTCTCAACTCAACATCTACATACGAATAACTAATTCTTCCGCATACAAGCTACCAACCATGTCGAACACCGAGTACTTGGCTACATTATGAAGTAAACAAACAACTACTGATGGTTGCAAATACATCAATCTGTTTCCAGCCTCGCTATGTACTTGTCATAAAAGTAAGCAGCTTTCTCAAGATCGCCTAGTTCAGTGTAACAATCAGCAATTGCTCCAAAAGCTTCAGTATTTCCTGATTGTTCTCCTTCTCGTTCAGAGATTGCCAAAACCATTGAATGATATTTGATTGCTTCTCGGTACTTTCCCTGCCTCTGCAGTGAAGCCCCTGCAAGATCCATTCAAAATTTGTGTAAAATTATTACAGTTGATGCCTGATGGGGGAAACAAAGCTGTGGAGAAAACATATGCATTGATCATCAAAGACAACAGTCCTATTGTGAGCCATTTCTAGGTGCATAACCTTTGCAATTTGTATTGAAGTTCATTTTAGGAGGCTTTCGAGACAGGTCTTAAATCTCAAGGTCGGTTCTTCATTTGATACACGAGTAACTCATACATCTTACAGAAGAAGGCTGACACTTCCTACAACAGAGACTTCCTCCGTGAGAATGCATTTCCGCAGAGACTTATTGACCGGTGAAAAGCCAGAATGCAGCTTTGTGTACAAGAAGATAGAGATACAGGCTGAGAATTAAGGGTTCCATATGGTGGTTTTTAAGGCCTTGAATTCAATGAACATAGCATTGCTCAAGATCTTTTGGCACTGCCAACTTAAAATTACAAATATTCTCAGTGCTTTTGTAGAAGGAACAAGAACAGGAAGCAGGTTACTGGCCTTAATTAAAGAGAAGGCAGAACTCTAAGGTATATTTAAAATGCACGTGGGTAATTTTGCCAAACAGCTCCAAACAAGATACTCTTGATATCAATGAGTGGGTGATTTTATTTTAACAATAAAAATGTGCTGTGTCTTTTAAGAAATATAAGAAGCAAGTAGTTAAATAAGAGAGAAAACAAACCTAAACCCCTTGCTGCCTTCTTCTCCTCAATCGGGTCCTGTAGACCCTGAGCAATCTCAAGAGCAGTCTTAAACTCCACAAATGCCTTTTCTGGATCTTGATTTCTCAAAAAGTTCTTTCCGGACTTCAATCGAGAGATCAACTCCTCCTTCCTCGGATCAACAATAACTTCATTCTCGAGTATTCTACCACCAACAGGAGCATAACTTAAGGTGGGAGCATAAGACTCAATCTTTGCTTGCCTTCTTAGAGCAGCATTAATCTGGCGAAGTTGTTCATTTAACCGCTTCAATTCTCCCCTTCTTTGCCGAGCAAGCAACCCTATTAAAGGCTTATAAGTTTGACACAATTTATATTCCCAGTTCAAACTAGAAATGTAAACTTTTGACAAGATATAACAAAGGATAAATACTATGGGATATATTAGAAATTAAATAGTGAAAGCGAAACCAAATTACTTATCATCAAAATTCAACCTTTTAGACAACTACAATTGGCCATAAGTGAAAGGATTAACAGTCTTTATTTGGCATTGAATGGGGAATTTTAGAGTGGAGTAGACTGCTTACCATTTCCCTTTTCCCTCCCACCTCGTCAAACTTTTTTATTTAAAAAAAGAAGATGAAGGTAAAAAGAACAATGCTGCGCACAAGGATCAAAAGCTCAGTCTTTAAGTTTCTCTCTAGACTACTGAGAGATAAATGCCTATACAAATGGTCAAGTAATTACCGTCCTACATAGCATCAAATCAAGGTGTCTTACCTCCAACAGTGGCTCCTACAAGGGCGACAGAAAGAAGTATTGGCATGTTGAAAGCAGAACTCTCAGCCTCGCATGTTTCAGCCATAGCTTTCAATGGTACGGAAAATGTAAATACATTAGCCAAGAGAAATGCCATAACTGGAAATCTTGGCTCAATATTTCCCTGCCAAAGATAAATTTATTAACAAAAAAACAACACCATATTCCAATGGCCAAACAATTCTAATAAATATAACACAGTGAAATGAAATCAAACCCTAATATAACTCCCCTTACATGTTTCCAGTGCAATTCTAACTCTTGAAATTTCCACACTTAGCAGAGTCCCCAGATCATATTTTTATTTGAGAAACCGTAACAATAATAATTGTTAAACAAATGCAGAAGCAGTACGAATCTTGATATAATGTTTATATCTAAACATAACACTCGCTAGGAAGTTCTCATTAACCGAAAATCCTAAAAAAAAAACAAACACTAGAAGTTATCACAATGTAATTCTAGAAAACTCAAAACTGATCAGCAGGAAACTCACCATCATACCTGACATTTTATAATGGGCAAAGCATTCTGTATCTCAAGTGGTCTGACGATGCTTTCCCCACAAAATTTAACAAAATTGTCCACGTTAAGTGCAACATGAGGTATTTTCCCTGCCACCAAGACAAACAACACTTTAAAGTCGAAATGTAACGCACAATTGTATTAACATCGAATCCCATTTCCCCTTTTAAAAGTCACCCACTTAAAGAAAGCTCCCTGTCCAGAAGTCCAAAGGAACAAAACATAAGTTAATTGTTTACTTGAACTTGTACTGTAAAAGTTGTCATTTCTCCTGCCAGATCCTAAGTCATACTAGAAATATAAGACTGGTTTGAAGAATGGTTGAAACCCTAATTAATAGTCAAGAAATGGTGGGAAAATGTTCGTTCCGCAATTGAAAGAATCAAAACCTGGAGCTAAAAGTTTCAGAGCATCACCAAATCGAGTAGACGAAAAAGGAAGAAAAGTGTATGAAAGTAGAATAATACTAAACCGTAAACATGGAGCTTCCTCGATAACTGATCGGAGGAAGGAGATCGCGGGGAATTCAGGCGGGAAAGAAAGCAAGAACAACGCATTGCCATGGCCATTGCTTCGGATAAATGTAATGTAAGCTAATAACAGTGTGCGATATCTTTATAAGCTGGCGTTCGGTTGATATCAAGTTCCCCTTGTTTCTCAATAAAATAACATTTTTGCCACCCAATGTGTAATTAATGTTTAAAGTCAACATCGTCAACTCATTGTTATTAATTATTAAACATTTTCCAAAGAGAAAATTTTATGTGCTAGGATAGGGTGGAAAGGACGTATGATTTAAATATTGCTTCCTTCAAAATCTCTCATTCCTCGCTGCATTTTCTCATCAATTTCAACCCACACTGCCATCACCCTCCAAAATCAAGTGCTATCGTTATCGAACCAAGTGTTCAACAACAATGTTCATTTTGTGATCAACTTGGTTACAATCGAAGGAGGTTTTTGTGTTTAATATTTTACGTTGTAAATAACATTTTTGGTGTACTTTTTTTTGGTGTACTTTAAACACACACATACTTTTTTATGGCTTCCAGATTTTATGGGAATGTCAGATTGGATTCATCTAGTTAGATTGACAACTCATCATTGCACTTGTTGAGAGATGGAGGTCAAAGACATATACATTTCATGTGCCGACTAAGAGTGTACATTCACGTTATAGGATGGGAAAGTGTTATTATCTATTGATGACAAGTCTGTTACGGTCAAATGCATAATAATTGGCTGTATGTTTGTTAGATGTTACTTTGTGTGACTTCACCTGTCGAACAAATTAGGGGTTCAAAATTAAGTTTAACATGGCTCAGAGTATAATTTTCAGGACTTGATGACGATGCAAATGAGGAAACTGTCACGAGATATGCGCGAGCATATATAATATAGATGATGGGTGCAAATTTGTGGATAAATCAACTCGTTAAGTGCACTTAATGTCCTGCCATTATTAGTTGATCTGCATGAAGTGTGATGATATTTTAGGGTGGAACCTGTTTGACATGGTTGTATAGACAACTATGTAAAACATCAAAACAAGGTGTTCGTGACATCTCTGGACCATTGATACTTTTACAAATATAGGCTTGAAAACGATTCCCAACAATGACTCCACAACTCCGACATGTCAATGATCATCAATTATCTGGAAGACCTATGGTTCATGTTATGTTATTTATATTTAATTTAGATTAACCAATATTTTTTATACGACTGATATAGTTAATTTAAAGAGATTAATTTTGGGTCACCAGGTCAACTACACTTGTAGTGTGTTACTATAGGTAGATGTTTGACTTTCTTCAACCTAATCAAGTACGTGAATGATGAACCTGAGTGTTATGTTTCATAGTTTGTTTTAATATAATATGTTATGTTTCAGATTATTTGGGAGCCATAAAAACTTTAATAGATGAAGTTGACCATCATGTGGAAGAAGTGTGTCCTATGACATAGACATAGAAAGATTGGTTATGTTAGTCCAATGATGTTATGATTCAAGAGTCGGTCAATAGTTAGATTTTAAAATTCAATTTTATCCAATTAGTAAAATAGGTTAAAACATTGATATTATAGAATAATTCAATTATATACTAAATTAAAATATCATATTTGGTCCTAATACTTTTAGTTTTGTTTCACGTCACTCCATACACTTCTGAAAGTTCGAGTTTAATTCTAATACTTTCCTTCCATCATAAAAGTGTTGGAGTTTAACCCTAATACTTTCTATTAATGACAAAATTGTTTGAGTTTAATTCTAATACTTTTCATTAATTATAAAATTAGACATTGTTGTTAACTTGTTGATTTTTCTAGAAAAAAAAATCATTAGCATTCTTCAGGGCATGAAAATCATAAAGTACTAAATATATGATTTATTAAAAAAATACATGAATAATAATAAAATTACAATTTGACTATTTCTAGCTTATTGAGATTAGGACAAAAAAGAGTCATTCACCCGCCGACTCCACTGGGGATCGAACCCAGAATCTCTGGTTCCGTAGACCAGCGCCTTATCCATTGGGCCATGGAGTCATATTCATATAACATTTTTAACACAAAAGATTCTTATTATATTAATTGATACTGCTTTTCCGGCCAATACATAGCAAAAATAACTGATTTTGGAGTTACATACTTCACAACTCTCATCTCTTTCTTCATTTTGTAAATCAGAAATGTTTATGTAGCTGATAAGAAAACAGATCAAAGCATAGAATGAAGCTTATCATAGGGTGTGTGTCTTCACATGGCTTCTAGTAATGTCTTTGATACATGGGCAACCAGAAAGTGTCATACTAATCTCTAACTCATTCTTCAGCATTTCCAACACTGTTCTTACCCCCTTTTCTCCCTTTGCAGCTAGCCCATATATAATTGGTCTCCCTACCTGAATTTACACAGTTCAAAGTGTAATCAATCTAAATGAGCAGATACTCAATACAGTTATGTGACTATTGTACTTGTTAAAGGACTACTCAACACAGAAGTTTAGGCTTCGTTTAGTGATTAGTTGATTTTTGGGTTTTAGTTTTTGAATATTAAGCCTATAAACACTTATTTCACCTTTAAACTTGTTAGTTAACTCAATCTGTTTTGGATTAGAACTTGTTTTAGATTAGTACAAAGTTCTAATTTGTAGGAAAGTTGTCAAGTATATATTTAGAGTTAGTGGCTATTTTTGTGGGGTTAGATTTGTGGAGTTTGTTGATAATTTTATGCTGTTAACTAAGCTATTTTTGGCATAGAGCATTGGTATAGTAAGAAGTGATTGAATAAAAATATAAACTTCCCCGATTCTCTGTTCTCTCTAATAAGAACAAAAAAAAAAAAAAAAAAAAAAAGTAGTCTTGAAAACAAAAGTTGACTAAGAATTCAAAACTTGTACTTAAGAAAGATGGAATCTATTGTAAGAAATCGAGCTAGAGTCGGTTAATTTTCAAAAGTAAAAAAGGAAATGACATTATAGGAGTAGGGACAGACCTCCTGCTTTACCATATTAAGTTAATGATTTACTGTAAGTTTAGTTATTTCAATCTCAACAGTAGTCTCTTGTTACGTGCAAACAAAGTCCCAAACTGGTTATAGAGAAAGAAATGATCACAAGTATACAAGTGAGGACAATTTTTTCAATTGAAATGAGACTCTTTAGGTGGTTCCAAAAGGAAAGCCATGAGGGTTTATGCCAAAAGTAGACAGTAGGTAGACGTTCCGTTGTTTGTATCATCTCTATCTTGGTTACATGAACAAGTTGACAATTAAAACAAAACTATACAATTTTCTATAGAAGTATAAAGTGAAAGTAAGAAACATGGAATCTATCATACAGAGCCTAGATGGCTAATTGAAAGTTGGAGAGCTTACAAGGACTGCCTGTGCACCAAGGGCTAATGCCTTAAACACATCTGTTCCTCGCCTCACACCTCCATCTAACAGCACAGGAACTTTACCCTTCACAGCATGAACCACCTGCATTTTTTATTTCTATGTTGAAAAACCGTTCTTCCAATGCTCATTCTTATTGCTTAAGAAACGAGTTACAAGATTATAGTAAATGGAAAAGTAAGCATGTAAATTTTGAAAGGATGTGCAAATGAAGGAGATGAGACAATATATTGCTATTGTATATCACTTACTATGAGAAATGCATCATACAAGACACACTCGTGAACATTCACCAATTTGAAAGAATGTGCAAATAAATGAGAGGAGCTAGCAACCAGAGCAAAGAAGTTGTGAAAGAATATTTGGATGCAGTGATGCTTGTTTAACATCTACGAGCAGATACGATAGTCGGTTCATCCTTGAGGGAACATTGGTACTATGCAATAATTTTATTCTGAAATCAAGGTACCGGTTTGTATCAACATCTTTAGCTAATTATAACTTAGTAAGAAAAGAGATTTACCTCTTCAAGAACAGAAATGGTGGCAGGAGAAAAATCTAGTTGGCGAGCTCCATGATTGGAGACAATAATTCCATCAACACCTACTTCCACAGCCTTAATTGCTACATTTATGACCACGTTAACAAATTAAAAAAAGGGCTATTCACGGACAATGGCACAACACAGGAACCTGATAGAGACTGATTAAGAGAAAAGAAGAAAAAGGGTACATATGCATAATCATGCATTTTTTTTCGGTCATCATATTGAAACTTAATTGCAAGATTAAACGAGGTCTTGCTTTCAGCATTTGAATCTGATGTCAAGATATGTTATTGCAGAATATTTCATCAGATAGGTAAAAGAAAAAGTTCATTCTCTGATTCTTATGTCTTTAAGACATAATTTTAATCTTACCATCTTCATGAGTGAGAATGCCCTTTATAAGAATTGGCAAGCTAGTAATTGATTTCAACCATCCTATATCCTGTGGATGGTACAGTATCATAACTGAGCCAGTAAAATCATGCACATAAAAAATCATGCAAACAATACTTTTTAGTAGTAAAAGTTTCTTAAAGAGATCATACTGCTAGAGCTTCTTATATAACATAGAAGTAGTTAAGTTATTAAGTTACTTGAAGAATAGCCACCAAAAAATAAAATTTTCATAAGCAGACAAGTTATTGGACTTACTTTCCAACAAAGGGATGAGTCAAAGGCCTCATTAACAAAAGACTCTAATAATGAACCTTGATCCTGCATAAGATCACTAGTTAAGTTTATTATAAAATAAACCCAAGAATAGCACAACCAAATTAAAATTGGAGCCAGATGTATGAATAACCAAAATTATTGGTTGAGGAAACCATACAAGCATGCAACTGCAAGTATAACTAAACTATACAGCAGGGAAATACAACCAAGTTGTAAACCATGCCATGGATATAAGTGAGTTTAAAAATTTGTTAGATTAAACTAGTACTTACAAGATTCTAAATAGGAAATTTAAATATTACTCACAGACTCAACTTCAACTTTAACAGACAACAAGCCTTCAAGATTCTTCAGTGGTGGTGTAATCATCCTGCAAATTCATCCAAGTTCTATTCTAGATGAGACAAAATCAAGGTACAGTTTACAAGTTTGATGTGAGAAAAAGGAAGAACAGATCCTATCTCAGGACTTAACAGTTTGATACAGGAATATGAATTTTTTCCATACGATGACAAACTTTATCATCAGTAAAAGGAATGAAATGCATTAAATAGGAAAGAAACTAAGATATGTTTAGAAGTGATTTTGACATAGTTAAATTACTCTTGCTCAGAGTAACTCTCAAACATGTACTTAACAATTCAAAGTGTTTTTTGAAGAGTAAAAAAACGTGTTTGAAAGTGTAAAATCAAACACGAAATGATTATAAATCACTTAAAAACAAATTATTTCCACTAAAATTACTATTTCTAAAATCACATCCAAAACATGCCCTAAGATGTGAAGCATTGCTTACTTGTTCTTTATATCAGCCTCCCTTCTACCAAGTCGAGGCGTATCAGCAGTCAGAACAATGGCCTTATATCCAAATCTCTCAGCTCTCTGTACTAGCAGAGTTGAGATATCACGCCGTTTGAAAACCTAATTACAGAAAGAAAAAACTTCATTAACTTGCAAACAATTGGATTCCTGCTAAAGGAAAAGATTGAAAAAGTCAAATTTAAAGGGCTAAAGAAGAGCCATTTACATATAATTGAAAGAAACGGATAGCATTGCAGCTAGAGGCAACTTCCTCCATTGAGTAGGAGGAAGCATAGGATAGAACCTACAAACAAAACCATTTAAATTCAAACACTAAATTGAATGAGGAAAAAAAAAAAAACTTATAGTCTAGTTTGTAGTCACATTGGTACCATTATAGTTTTTGCAGCAGCAGCTGCTCTGGCTGTGGCTAACTCTCCTGAAAGATCACAAATATCAACAAGGAAGAGTGGAATGAAAACCATATCTCAACGAAGCAATCCACCATAGTTTAACCTTCATGGTATGCCAACTTATGTGCACCCGTTGGAGCAACCATAATTGGTGCAGAGATACGATAGCCCAAGATCGTTGTTGACATATCGATTTTACTCACGTCAACAAGAATTCGAGGTTGTATCCTGAAAACAATTGAAAATTATTAACAGCATATAGTATCACTTTTCACTGTGAATCACAAACTAGCTTTTAAAAAAGATTACGTGATTCTATAGAAAGCTTGTATGTTCTGTCTAAGTGTGTGCTGGTCCTCAGCTCCTCCTGCATAGTAATCGTAATACATTTTTGGAAGTGCCTGCCTAGCCAATTCTTTGAACTCATCCACATTCACTGGTTTAGTTGACATTTTAATCCTGATTAAATAGAGACAAGAAGAGAACAATACTATTTTAGAGCTTTTAGTAACCATGAAAATCCATTCAAACAAATATCAGCCAAAATCAAGATCTGTACACCACAATTAAATGAAAACTCAAAAAGCATAGTCACAAGATCTTGCCCACATCAGTTCAACAGTTGAAGTATACTCTCTCTTACTTATTTTAGGCAAAAACCCTAGAGCAAATACCTTGGATAATACTGGCATAGTCTCTAAAACCATATAAATCCATTTCTTGAGGAAGGGAAGATAGAAATTTCCCAGGTTCATCGCTGGAACTTTTAAAACAGAGGAATTGGGTAGCAAAATTAATATGACACCGAATATCCTAATGTATAATTCTCTTAGAAAGCGACAGTCTTGACATGACCCAATAAATTTGGGGCTGATATTTGATAAAGTTCAGAAATCTTCATGAAAACAAACTTGAGAAAGAAGTAGATCAGCAAAGGCAAGAACTTACAGAAACAGCAGGGGTGGCCGATTGAAGTCAGGAGCTATAAGTCAACTTTGTTTGTAGGGAACAGAAAAACATGTTCAATTGGGCGTTTACTGAAAGACATATAGTGTAATTGTGTAAGATAATACATATTCATTTAATATAAATTTGTGGCCTTTGATGTATACTTTCTTTGCACTCTGCTGATTAATATTTCGTTTTTGGGTTGGTTGGGTTGTATGCTTAGCAAAATCAACCAAATTAATACCAAAAATAGTAAAATCTAAATCCAATCCATATAAAATATCTAAAAAACGCTCCAAGCCACAAAAGAAAAAAAAAAGAAAAGAAAAGAAAAGAAAGCTCATCACTTAGATTTAGAAAGGGAAATTGCCCAAAGTAGCACACTTTAGGTTTAAAAATTTGAAAATAGTACATTGTTTTTTAAAGTCGTCACAATGTTTCTTCTTGATCTATCTCGGCTGAAATCATCTCTACAATTATTATATAGTTTGGATTTAGGGCTTAGGGTTTTTTTGTGCATGTGTCGGTGTATATAGCAAAATCGTCCCTGAGATTTTTATGTAGTTCGTGATGAAAATGCCATCAATTTCGAAAATAATATTATACTATTATATAATTTATTTCTATTTAATATATTTATATCTATTTAATAATAAAATGTGAAATGAGATTGACTTGCTGGAGAAGTTTTATAACAACTCCTAATAACAAGTTTTCAAGTGTTTTGTTCCTCCCCGCACTCACATTTCATACTTTCTAAGAAAAATAAGGTGAATATAGCGTTATTATAATTAGATATTACGTTTTTCTTGTTATTTGTATGGTGATGATGCCAATAATTTATGTTGTCGTTTTCATTTACGTAATCTCGGTACTAAATCAAAGTTCTCGGCCGACCCTAGATTAGCGTAGGGTTTCAAATCTCGATCGAGTTTGTAATGATTTCACACCGAGTTTGACATATTCCCTTGAGATTTTGATTAATTTTCTGTACGTATTTGCAGGATGCCTCGTGTATTTTGGTTTTGGTGGTGAATGGAAGGATAATGAGAAAGAATAAAGTTGGAGGTCAAATGAAAGGGTTGAATGTGGATGTTAGTATGAAGTTTGAGGACTTTTTAAGTGAAATGTACAGAATTAGTGAGATAAATTCAGCCGAGTTCGATTTGGGTTATTAAGAACTCAATTTTTTCTAACCGATGATGATGTGACTGAAATTACGTTATGGTTTCTAAGGTACCAATAATAACCCGTCAATCTAGGAGTACTTTGGCGTCATTTCCTATTCAAATGGCCCAAAATGTTCATTCATCCACATCTAAACTTGAGCTTCAGTTTATCCCCAAGTACAATGTGGTCTTGAATGAGGTCCTAGATTTGAGTCCATTGACTAATAATGTGTGTCCGTTAGAGTTGGAAGACGATACAGATGAGTTAGTTAGCATGGAACATGTAGACTCATCGGATGATGATGTTAATGATAATGAGAATGCATTTGACATGGAGATAACATCAGATTATGATGTTAATGATAATGAGAATGCATTTGACATGGAGATAACATCAGATTATGATGTTGACATCAATGTGAAGGCGTTGAGGTATCTGAGATGGATGTTAGTGCTCATCATGCCCATCATATTGAGTTGATAAATGATCATAATCTGATAGCAACATAGGTAGAATGTATGTTTAACGTAGAATCAAGTCATGAAAGAGGACCGATAGGTGAAAGTAACCCGACGACACTTGATGATCGGTTGGAGGATTAAGTGGAAAGTGAAGGTGAACCATGTGTCCGTGGTAAGAAGTGAAAGCGTATTGAAAAATTAATGACATGCGCTATTGTTGTCTCAACTGAGTCATCTATTGAAGATTTTCAGGTTAGTTATTTGCTTTGAAGTAAAAAGGATTTAGCGAAGAAACTGTCTATCTTTGCCATTAGTAAGAATTTTCAATATTGTGTCGATAGATCGAACAAGAAGTTATATGTTTTAAGATATGTGGATTTTCGAGCTGTATGTGAAAACTTATTGGAGAGGATACCCTCACTCACACGTGAATTTGAGCTATTATTTTATGAACTTTTACTATGAAAGTATGAACTTTTACTATGGGTTGGCCCCTAATTTCTGTCCATATGTTGATCTAAATTTAATTATAGCTAAATGGTGTTCGATCTTCTTTTAAGAGCTAATCTGGTGCAATTTTGTAGGTTATGGATTGTTCTTGTTGAAAGGCTATCTGATGCGTTTGTAGTAGTTTTGATGCTCTCACACTACCGGGCCTTAACTTTCTAGATTTTGAACCTATCAAGAGAAGTTTTGGCATTAGTGTTCCATTCAATTAGCAGCCTCTACTTCAACTGAAAATCGATCATACCATGAAACTTGAACCTCTCCAACCAGCTGTGAGTCTATTTAAAGGATGATGGCCTTTCTCTTCTGGCATTCAACTGATCGATCACTGAAACCACTCTCCATCTACATCGTCTGTCATTTTTCCAGCAGTCACCTTAAGTTTCCTTTTCACGTTTCAAGTCAGTAGCCTAAAGAACGGACGTTCCTTTGAGGTGTACCGACTTTAGGATCTCTCTTCACACGAAAGTGAGAGTTGGGTAACGATTTTTACCTTGGAAAAGGGAAAACCATCCTAGGGAAAGGCTTGAAACTTGAGGGTTCATCTCAAGTTCTTTTGGGTTGTAGTTTTCAATTTTCATTCATTTACTTTCTTGTAATTCTTTAGTTTCTGCCGATCAAAATACAATATAGCAATTGATCATTGATTTAAAAAAGATGATTATTGTTAATGATCACAAGCTAAATTTCTTTAGGGATTCAATAATGTGGATGCCCCTAGGATCTTTATGGCTTAAGAAAATGTTGCACTTCACATCAACTTGAGTTTTGCATTCCCCTTGTTGAAAGCAAAAGATAACATTGTTAAATTATATTAACCACTTAGTTTAGCAATCTAGTGGAACTCCAATGTTGAGAAGGCTAAGGTGCAAACAAATGTCACAAGGGTACAAGACTAAGAGCCTAGGAATAGGAGGGTAATATCACCTTAGAAATAAGGGACACCAGAGGGTAAATATACTAACTTAAAATCAATTTAAGATTCAGCTACCCATAGGAACGTAGGCAGTAACTGCTCATAACTCCTACTCCTAAAGGTATTTGAACGATTTGGATTACATTATTTCTAACCTATCAAAGTGGGTCATATCTAGTGTTACCAGGATAAGACACCCAACCTTATTAATATACTATAGACCCTTTAGGTTATTACTTGAACAAAATCTACTGTATGTCAACTACAACTACCTACCGTTCAAGTTTCATTAAATAACCTTGGGTTTTTGTTACACAATTTCGAAAAAGACTTAATAAAATAACAATTATTTAATTAATAAATACATTGTTTACAATATTACAAACCACGAGTTTGTAACACATACCCCAACATCTTGTTATCAGTTAGGTCGACCTCTGCTTTGGCCGAGGCAGAGGACCTTTTCCTAAGTCTATCCTGATCCTATGGTAATGCTTCAAGCATGGGCATACAAGAGACATGGTCAAGGCAAAACATGTAGATTTGGGCCTTGACTCGAGTTAACCCTCCCCCTTGGTCCATTTTGAGTCTTGGGTGCTATCTGGCTTGAACTTTATTATTTCCTCCCCCTTGGTCCATTTTGAGTCTCGGGTGCTATCTGGCTTGAACTTTATTATTTTCTTGTCTTTGTTACTCTGTCCATCTATTTTATTTGAGATTATATCTTTCTATCTAAAATCACCAATAACAAATGATACACAATACAACCTCTTGTTTGGCCTAATGTTTCAAAGATGGGACATGGGAATAAGATTTATTCTCTTGGAGATGAGATTGAGATGTTGTACTAGTTATTATTCTCATGTCGTCTTTATACTCTTGTCAAAGGGTATTTGATGCCTTTCTAAAAGTAAGAGTTTTTATAAATCTCATTCTCCCTCTTTTTTTTTTCTTTAATATATTTTCTTTTTCCACTCTTTTTTTTTTTTTATCATATTGATTTTATTTTTATTAGGTAATTAATAATCTATGACTTTAAATTAATTCTCATGACTTTTAATTAAATTCATCTATTAATGAGTTATTTTAATAATAATAATAAAAGAAATTCACCTATTCTACTAAATTTATTCCTCCATTAATTACCTATAATGAAATAATTATATTATATTTTGAAGTATATGTTAATTAACTATATTTATTTATTAAACTATTAATGAAATGTATCACATTTATTATGATAACACATTCTTTTGCACAACCAAACATACAGTACTCATCTTATATACCAACATTGCATCTTTTATTTTATTATTCTCAGGCATCTGTTGTCTCGATTGATATATAGCAAAACTTTGAATAAATTACCATTAAGCTAATCAAGATATCTTCGATCGACAAAATATAATTTTAAATAGATATGTTTTGTTTTATACTTTTGACCTTCTCGTAAACGTCCACTCGAACACAGTTATTTTGTTCCCCTATAAATATAAAGTTTGACTCACTGTTAGTGTTACACCTTCAATAATCTATATATCCTCCTCCTGCCATTACATTGCATGTATTCTACTCACCATTAATATAAAGTTTGGCCATCTGTAAGCTTTTGTTACTGTCTTCTCTTCTCATTAACATTACATTACATTACATATAATTCTACTCCATTATAATTTATTTCAAGTACTTCGAGAAATTTATGAGTTCTGATCTTGTTATTACTGCTTTATTGTTTGTTATTAGCTTATTGTTTATTTCTATAGTCTTTTGTTGTTTATTTCTTGTAACCAATAGTTATTATACATGAATGCATGTAGATGTAGACTAAATATGAATGCTCTTGTTATTTACTGCTTTAATGTTCCCTATTAGTTATTTATTTATTGCTGTAGTAAAAAAAATTTATTTTTATGTTTATTTCTTTAGTCTTTATTGTTTATTTCATGTAAACCAACAGTTATTATACATGCATGCTTGTGGACTTTAACAAAGCTAATATTTTGGTGAGGAGATTAGGATGTAATCAAGCTTACATGAAATGTGAGTGGCGTTAGAATGAGTGAGAAAGCGAAAGACGAAACGAAAATAGGATTGTGAAACGTGAAAACAATGGAAAAAAGGGTTAGGATTGAAAAAGGTGGGAAACGAAATAAGTTTGATATTATAATTAAGACCCAAAACGCTCAATCCAAACATGAGTTTTGAATTACATTACAGTACAAACTCATTTTATTACGAACTCCAAAAGAGTCCTTGTTTAGTATTTGATAACAAAGATTCTAGTTCAAAACAAATTGGAAATAAAAGGACTAACCCATGTATTTTATAACATTGTAAAACTCGAATTTTTTCAACTTGAGGTTTTTAACATTTTTCTTTCAGGATGGTCTCTTTCAAATATGCTCATTTCGACTTTAAAGACTCGGATATGATCATCATATTTGATAATATGAAATTTGATCTCAAAATCAATTCACAATAAAAAAAAAGTAGCTAATGTACTCTTGTAATATCGTAATATTGTGAGGGTCTTCTAATCTTTCTAATGTGAGGTTGAAGAACATTAATCATGTTACTTTAGGTTGATATTTGTTAGAAATGCATCATACACTTACTAATTTATTATACGCATACATACATATATATGTGTGCGCGCATGCATGCGCTTAAATATTCCAACAATATGGTAGCTAAAGGTCATAGATCAATGATTAATTATTGTTGTTAGTGTGGTATTTTATCAGGATTAAAATGTCAAGTGAAACAGTGAATGTGGATGAGTTCCAAGAATTAGCTAAGCAGTCACTTCCAAAATTATATTACGATTACTATGCCAGCCTTGTGGATCGAGGAACTGATGTGTTTAAGGCATTAGCCCATGCTACTCAGGCACTCCTTGTAAGCTACTCCATATTTCTCATTATATAATATATATCAATAAAGCTCTACAAATTTAAATTTGACTTCCAAATATGATCGAAGAGATTCAAATCTACTAACTAAACAGTTCCATAAGGATGGATGAGGCCAATTTTTGAATAAAGAAAAGATCGAGCTAAGTGTTGAAAACTTGGCTTGTAACTCATGCTAAAATAGTTTATACCCGAAACAAAGACTATTAACACCATATTATTACATTATATATGAATCCTATAAAGATGATTTAGGTGTATGTTTTGCCAGGCCAAAATATCATCAGACCCAGTGAAAGTGGAAGACTTCAAAGAATTGGCTAAATTAGCACTTCCAAAAATGTACTATGACTTCTACGCCGGTGGAGCTGAAGATGAACACACACTTAGAGACAACATACAAGCTTTCCAAAGAATCACGTAATTTATAAAATTAATTTTGAACCAAAACTAATGAATTTATTCATTATACTTGGTGCTTTGAAAAAAGAAAAAAACATCACATGTTATACATTATGTTATAATTCATAGTTTTCATATATATATATATACATAGGATTCGACCTCGAGTTCTTGTGGATGTGAGCCAAATTGATACATCAACAACTATATTAGGACATCCCATCTCTTCACCTATATTGATTGCTCCCACTGCTGCACATAAGTTGGCTTTCCATGAAGGTTAATTCAAAAAATTACCCTTTGGTGAATTATATTTCTTAATTAGTTTGAGACACTCATTTTCATTCTACTTTGATTTTTATCATATATAATATGATTCTGTGTTGTTTTAGGTGAACTAGCCACAGCCAGGGCAGCTGCAGCCGCTAAAACTATTATGGTATTGGTTGTTTAAATGTCTACTTTGGTTTTTGGTCTCTATATTATCAAAGCGAGCATAAAGTGACATATAGATGTGTTAGCAATCAAGAGGGATGTGGTTCAATTTTTCTAATTCTTACGAGATAAGAATAACAAATTTACTAGTATCACTGAAAGGTAGAAGTTATTTTAATTTGATTATGGAATGAAGTTATTGTGGTTTTGTTTTGTAGGTTTTGTCCTACTCTTCATCCTTTTCAATAGAGGAAGTTGCCTCTAGTTGCAATGCTGTCCGTTTCTTTCAACTATATGTAAATCCCACTTCCCTTTCCACGTTTTACTCTCCAATTTTTAATCACCATCTTAGTGCAGGTTTCAAAATGATTTGAAATGAGTTAAAATCACTTAAACAGGAACACTCGTAATCATTCAAAATCAATTTAATGTTCAATTTTACAGTTTAAATGGAAAACATGTTTTAGAATGAATGAAGAATGATTTTAATTCTACGATCAGATATTCAAAAGGCGCGATGTGTCGAGGCAGCTACTAGAGAGAGCTGAGAGATTTGGATACAAGGCAATTGTTCTCACTGTTGATGCTCCACGCCTTGGTAGAAGGGAGGCTGACATAAAGAACAAGTAACCATAATAATGCCTTCACATTCTCTGTTTCTTTCTTCCCTTCAAATATTTCTTCATTGTAAGCTAAGCTATGCTTTGGTTTTTTTTAGGATGATTGCAGTTCCAGAGAAGAATCTTGAAGGCCTCGTAACCATTGACGTTAGCTCTGTGAGTACAAATACAGTATGAGAAGAATCCAATGCTTATTATTATTTTACGGATTGCAATAAACTTATGCAGGATCAAGGTTCCAAATTTGAAACTTTTGCTAACAAAACCTTGGATGCTTCTATGCGTTGGGAAGTAAGTATGTACAATTCAACTCCATATATGTGAAAACTGTCTATTTTGTTTTCAGTTTAGTTTGTAATATTTTAGTATCCACACAGGATATACAGTGGTTAAGATCAATCACTACTTTGCCAATTCTGATCAAGGGGATTCTCACTCATGAAGATGGTAAATTTAAGTTCTTTCTTAGTGATATTAAAAGAAAAAACAAGAAACAGGAAACCAATAATAAGAACGTTATCAAACAGGGCTTTCATGTCCATTGATGGGGTGATTTAGTTATTTAACATGGTTGGTAATTGGCTTGGCAGCAACCAAAGCTGTGGAAGTAGGTGTTGATGGAATTATTGTGTCAAATCATGGGGCTCGCCAACTAGACTTTGCTCCTGCCACTGTTACTGTCCTTGAAGAGGTAAGTTTCATCATGTACCACTACTTCTATATTACCAAAAGATGTGAAAAACAGGGAGATAAAATTTACTCCAATTTCTGTGTAAAGGAATATTCACATGATTTCTACTTGAATAGAATGAGAGAAGCTTTATCAAGTATAGTTGAAAAACATCATCTAATAACACATGGACAGTTAGTTTACCAATAACTGTGGTTATAATTCATCAGTAGTGTTTTTTTAAGCAGAAAGTTTGATGCAGGTAGTTCATGCTGTGAAGGGTAAAGTTCCTGTGCTGTTAGATGGAGGTGTTCGGCGAGGGACAGATGTGTTCAAGGCATTAGCCCTTGGTGCGCAGGCAGTCCTTGTAAGATTCCTCATATTCGACACTACTTAAAATTCACGAACGTAATACTAAACACACTCCACTAGACATAAAATTCAATTTTACATCGATTAGATAAATTCATTTCTAGAAATATATCAAGGAAGCTATTGAACATAGTTAACAATTTAGAGACTAATGACAATTTTAAAGATCATGGATCAAGTAAACACAAATTTGAAACTTGAAATTTAAAGAGTGGATTGTTTAATTATATGGGTATGAATATTCATTCTGATGTTAGAATTGGCTATGATTTGATTCAGATAGGGAGACCAGTTTTATATGGGCTAGCAGCAAAAGGAGAGGAGGGAGTAAGAACAGTGTTGGAAATGCTGAAGAGCGAGTTAGAGATAAGTATGGCACTTTCTGGTTGCCCAAGTCTAAAGGATATTACTAGAAGCCATGTGAGGACACAGTATGATAAGCTTCATTCTATGCTTTGATGTGTTTGCTTCATAACATAAGCAACAGTTACCTTCCTGGCTTGCAAGAAGAAGAAAGAAATTCAGTATTTTTTCCAATAATATTTGGCTACTTCTGTGATCTATACATGCTGAAAATAAATGGAGTTTCTAAAGTATAGAGTACACTCTTTGAACGTTGTACTTTTGTTTAAAAAATATTCTCGAACTTTCAAAAGTTTCATCAATATTCTTAAAACTTTAACGAAAAAAAAAAAGTTCAAATGTATATTATTTCAAACATAAATAGTTGAATAAATACCTTTATCCTTAAAAAAAAAAAAAAAAAAAGTTAACAAATGCACTAATTGTTAGTATAGAGTTTAAACTGTTTATCAACACCCATGATCACTTCCCTCTTCCATTCCTCTCTTATTTCTGCATCAATCTATGGCCTAACACTTATCTATTTTTTTCACTCCTTTTCTTCTTCAATACCCTCTTACTCCCTTTCTTCTATTTTCCAATCTCTAAAACAACCCCTTAAAACAAGCTCTATAGGGTATAACTAGAAGAAAAGGAAGATAATGGAACCACACCAAGGCATCACCACAAGACACTTAAATGTTCTGAGTGTAAGCTAATACATTGTTTGAGTTTAGTACTGACAGATTAAGAATTTAGGTAACAAAAATCAATGCTAGAAACCCTCGACTGAAAGAAGAAGCAAAGCTACACAACGGCGAAAGGAGGAACCAACCTATATCCAATATTTTATACATTCACTGATCTATATTTGAATTTTTTTTCCATTTCAGCATATATACCAAAATCTCTAGCATTGCAATTATGTGCTAAAAATGTTCATCAATGTTAGAAATGGCTTTTCAAATCAAATATTGAACTAGCAACCCACAATTGTGTTTGAAATCATGAACAAGTTTCGTAGTGTAAACAATTTTTGGGTGTTTGGAGCATTGACTTTGGTTAAGTTGAGTTGGATTTTTAACTCAATTTAGTATTTCGCCCACAACTTTCCAAGTCAATATTAAATGACTTAACTTTTCCAACTTCAACAGTATTCAACATTAAAGTTTGGACATTTATCGAAGAACTATATCTTTCCTCTCCTCTCTCTAATGTTTTCAAATGACTTCACTCCACCAAAGATCATCATCGACAACATGCCCCAACAACCACATCAAATGATAACCTCTGGCTACCACCTTCGATACCCAACTCTAGCAACAACCACCTTCGGCAACTATTGTTGCCTCACTCCAACATATTTCACTTTAGAGAAGCGGCAAAGAACTATCTAATCTAAACAAACCTATCTTTTGCATCTATTACTTTCTTTTACAGTTGACTTCTTAGTTTCTTAAGCTCATCCTACATTTCTTTATCATTGTTATTCCATTTTTATTTGTAGAATTTTAAAATTGAGTTTTAGCTTTTGTCTCGGTGAATTTGCTCAAGTGTTGTCATTTGGTAAAAGCTACGACTTAATCCTTCCAGAAATTAAAATTTACTTGCTTCCCACTGCTAAAATTTTGTATACTTGCACAAGCTAGTTTTGCATGATTGTTGCATATTTGAAGACCATATTGCAAGGCAACACTTGTCCCCAGTCCCAATCGCCAATGATCAATCACCAACGATTGACACAATGACTAGTGGCCAATGATCAGATCGAAAACCAACGACCAAACTAGGAATCAATGACCTGGAACTCCTCTAGCAAATGGGGCCAATGACAAGTAATCGGCAACCAAGGATAAAGTACAGGGGGCCAATCAATTATGACCAGATTAGGGACAGGGATCGACGACCATTGACCATCACCAAAGTGGTCATCAGTCATTAGTCATCGATCCTTAGTGTCGATCCTGACAGCCAACCAAGGTGGTTGCTGTCATAAGTCTCAACAATTTTCGAATTGGTCACTAGTCACCAATTCCAACAACTGTTGAAGTGGTCACTGATCACCGGTTCCAGTTAGGAGGAGTAGGTGGTGGTTGGTAATAATCATGAGTCAATCTCTGATTCATAATCTCTGATTTTCAATCATGGTTGCCAATTCAAGTCCCAATCACTGACCATGAATCGACGGCTCGGTCTCTAGTCACCGATCCCAAAATCCAATCAATCTCTAGTGTCACTTAAAACCGTTGTTTTTCCTTCTAAAAGTTGATTTCATTTGTTTCACTCAAAATGACTTCTTTCTTTGCATATTATTTAAAACACCATTTTGACTGGCTCTCAAACACACAATACATTTTACAAAAATGACTTATTTTCAAAATCAAACACTTGAAAAGTCAATTCAAACCCACCTCTGGCTTAAATTATGTACATAGACATTACAACATTGACGGTAGATTATCATGGTGTGTCCTCACATGGCTTCTAGTAATGTCCTTGATGCTGGGGCAACCAGAAAGTGCCATACTAGTCTCTAATTCATTCTTCAGCATTTCCAACACGGTTCTTACTCCCTCCTCTCCCTTTGCTGCTAGCCCATATATAACTGGTCTCCCTATCTGAAACAAATCACAACCAATTCTAACATGAGAAAGAATATCCATGCCCATATAATCAAGCAATCCACTCTCTAAGGGATTGTTGTCTCTCAGAGACAAGAAACAAAATTAAATTTTAAGTTGAAATCAACAGCCCCATGATTTTAGCTAACATCGTTTAGCAGAGATTTAACATTGGAGACCTTTTGTGTGCAGAATGAAAAATGTAGGTTAAATTACAAGTTTAATCTCTTAAAGTTTCAAATTTGTGTCTACGTAACCTCTGAACTTAAAAAGTATTTGATTGATCACACAAAGAAAAAAAGAGATTAAATTACAAAGTTTGTGTCTACGTGACTTCTAAACTTAAAAATATCCAATTAATCACTAAGCTTTTAATTTTGTGTCTAACAGTAACAGGTCCTTTTAACTTTAAAATTGTCAAGTTAGTCTCTCAACTGTCAACTTTGTTTCCAGTAGGATACTGATATATTTAAATTTCTTAAAAAATAACTTATATAATAGATATAAAATTGCATTCTATATTTGATGAAACCTTAAACTTTCACATTTGTGTCTAGTAGTGCTCGTGTATTAAGGAAAGGAAGGAAGAAAAAGTTGAATAGATATGGAATTTTACCAAGACTGCCTGAGCACCAAGGGCTAGTGCCTTGAACACATCTGTGCCTCGCCGCACACCACCATCTAAGAGCACAGGAATTTTACCCTTGACAGCATGGACAACCTGTTAAAATAACCTTACTGATAAAGATCATTACAATTATTTGAAGGAAACATGTAGATGTAGGATAATGTTTTTTAACTATACATTATAAAGCTTGTCTCTCATTCTAATGTAGTTGAAGTCCCGTGGAAATTAATTCATGCTTATGCAGATACTGAAGTAATTTTATCTCCATATTTTCACATATTTTGCTGATATAGAAGTAGTACATAATGAAACTTACTTCTTCAAGGACAGAAACAGTGGCAGGAGCAAAGTCTAGTTGGCGGGCTCCATGATTGGACACAATAATTCCATCAACACCTGCTTCCACGGCTTTGGTCGCTGCCAATCACCAAGCATGTTAAATAACTAAATCACCTATCAATGGACACTAAATAGCTCATCGGAGATAAACGAGGCTTCATTTCTTGATTCTTATATTCTTAAAACATAACTTAAACTTACCATCTTCATGAGTGAGAACCCCCTTTATTAGAATTGGCAGAGTAGTGATTGATCTTAACCACCCTATATCCTATAGATGGTAAAATGTTATAACTAATCTAGAAATAAAATAGACATACATGGAGAGTAAGCAGTTCATCAGACATACTTCCCAGCGTAGAGATGCATCCAACATCTCGTTGGCATAAGTTTCTAATTTTGAACCTTGATCCTACAGAAGATCATGAGTTGTAAATAATCTTAGGAGTAGTAGAAATGAGGTTTTAAAATTTGACGTGAGTTAAGATGCATGGTAGATGGTAGCACGCTTGAGGGAAAGGAACTTGACTGTATGCATATCCCAGGCTACTGATCAAGTAAAATTAAAAATTCTGCCATTGTATTTGCGAGTGGTAATTCTAATGTTCTAAACCAGATTATCAAAATATTACTCACAGACTTAACGTCAATAGAAATGAGGCCTTCAAGACTTTTCACTGGAGGTGCAATCATCCTACAAATTTAACCAAGTGCTATTCCAGATAAGACAAACCAAGGCATAGCTTACAATTGGTATGCAAAGATAGGAATAAAAAATATTCTATGGAAAGAAACTGAGATATGAAGCATTGATACTTGTTCTTTATGTCAGCCTCCCTTCTACCAAGTCGAGGTGTATCAACAGTCAAGATAATTGCTTTGTATCCAAATCTCTCAGCTCTTTGTACTAGCAGAGCCGAGATATCACGCCTTTTGAAAATCTAATGATTACAGAATGAGAAACGATTAAAAAATTGCAAACAGTTGGATTGATGCAACAGGAAAGGACAGAAAGAGGGATAGTAAAATGTGCAAAAGAAGTGTCATTTACATATAATTGGAAGAAACGGACGGAATTACAGCTAGAGGCAACTTCCTCTATTGAACAGGTCGAGGAGTAGGACAGAACCTGTAAAGGAAAGCAGCTAAATTCGATTACCGAATTGTACGAGTAAAACAACTTACAGCTTGTAGTCACATTAGGTCCAGTACCATTATAGTTTTTACAGCAGCAGCTGCCCTGGCGGTGGCTAGTTCTCCTGAAAGAACACAGATATGATGAAGAAAAAGTACAATGAAAATAAATTCTCAACTAAGCAATACGCCAAAGGGTTTAACCTTCATGGAATGCCAATTTATGTGCAGCAGTGGGAGCAACCAGGATAGGTGCGGAGATGTGATGTCCCAATATGGTTGTTGACATATCAATTTTGCTCACATCTACGAGAACTCGAGGTCGAATCCTATAAACGATAGAAATCATGAATAACATATAGCATGACTTTGTCAAAGTAATTATTAGTTAGCTTCAAAATTACGTGATTCTATAGAAAGCTTGTATGTTCTCTCTAAGAGTGTGTTCGTCCTCAGCTCCCCCAGAGTAGAAATCAAAGTACATTTTTGGAAGTGCCAACCGCGCCAATTCTTTGAAGTCATTCACATTCACTGGTTCAGAAGACATGTTACCCTGACAAAATAGAGACCAGTACATCCTCAAGTGATTGATACTAAAATTTGTTAGAAGTAACAGATGCCACACAAGCCATTGAAGGTCGTGAAGCACAGTGATTGAATTAAGAGAATTTTCTCAACTTTCTTGAAATTAATAATAAGAGCTTTTGGTACAATCAATTTTGGATGATGCATCCAAGTAAATGAGACAAGAGTGAGTTCTCCACAACACCCAGTAATCAAGTAAAAGAAAGTACTTAAACTAGAACAAAAGCATATTTACGATGGTTGTTTTAAGATTTGTTCAGTAATCCTTTATTAATGACTAATAATGCATCTGTTGTTCAAACAGTTGAAGAATATAGAAAGGTCTTGCCCAGAAGTTCAACCATTGGATTTGGTTCTTTAGTCTTCTTTTGAGGGAGGGAGGGAGGGAGGGAGGGAGGGAGCTTACAGATAGAATCTAAGAAATAACAATTGATCACTTGTGCATGAACAGAAAAACATGATTATTGCCACAAACAGTTCAAAAGGTTGAAATCAGTGTTTACCTTGATTTTATTAGGACCGTAGCTGGCAAGCTCGAAAGTGCAGCGTTCAGTGTAGAATGGGTCGAGAAGTTGAAGTGGAAGTTGTAATGAAAGCGTGCAGTTTACAAAATATCTATCAAATTAATTTTGCGAACTTGTTGGTACCTCCCCAATTACTACTCTGGTTTGTCTTAAATTCATAACTAGTACCGCCAATGATTGGTGGAACATGCCAAACAATTTAGACATTGATAATCCCAATGTCGTGGCCAGCTATTCTTCTTATCAAACAAACTTGTATAAGTATGGGCCAAACATCAAATAGACCAAGCCCAAACATTGAGGCCCAATATCATTTATCAATTGCACGACGAATCAATTCTGTTGCTTTCCAGAGATGTGCCAAGACTAATTTTTCCGTAAGAAATTCATAAAAAGAAGGCAAAATGAGTGGACTCTGGGTTTAGCTATGTGCAACATTATATTTTTATTCAATATTATTCAAGTAAAAGAACACAGGAGGGATACCATCCTGTAGAAAATATAGAACAGAAATGATGAAGTTCAATCCACATCCCCCCACCCACAACCACAAATGTGGATAAAATAAAGAAACAGATCTATGAAAGGTCAATCCTTGTCATACAAAAGATGTAATTTTTCTCTAATCTGACTGTTAAGCGGAGGGAATCCTCACTGTGGAAGAGGGAGCACCTTTCCCCTGTTGTGCAAAACGTGTGTTCTAATTCAGTGATCAAGATGAACTACAATCCGATTTTGGAAGTTGAAAAATGGACTCCATGTTCTGGAGAATTAAGCCAAAAATGGAAGCAGCAAACCAATGCATTGAGGAGGAGCCTCACAATAACTCCAGACAAGAATTGGCAATTGGGTTACCAAATCTTTGATTTCACCCAGAATAAGAGAATAACGACTCCAAGCACGATAGCTACGGGAGCCCACTTCCGAATCAAAGCCTACAAATAGAAGAAAGCATAGAACGTGAACACAATACTTATCAGTGACTGGTATATTATGGAGTTCTAAAAACACCAGACAAATAATAGTTTTACTGGGTTATTTTCCAAAGCATCAGATTAGAGACCCCGGAATATCATAGAGGTACCTCCTCAGAGTTTCCTTATTGAAGAAAAGTAAAATGGCCTCTCAGTCCCCAACAACTTTACGTCTCTTCAAAACAATCCCACTTGATAGGATATCGTTAATAATGTTTAATTCAAATCATACAAAACAAGCATCATTAAAGCTTCTCGTCATGTCAAACACAGCCTTTGACCGCAATTTAGGAATGAAAATCTTTTCAAGACAGGTCTATGTCAACAACATTCATCTAGCAGTGAAGCTCCATTTTGTTCCCCTTATAAGACATTTAGCAGTGGAGCTCAAGTCTATATTCAGCTTCAACGCTTAATATCTCAGTTAATCTTTAAAGTTTCAGTTTTCACAACTGCCAAATGCATATCACTAAAAATTCATTCCAAGAAAATTGTAAAAATCCAAAATCAAAACAATTCACATAGTATAGGAGGGTACAAATTGCGACGTATTAAAGTGACCAGGGTATAACAGAAATATCCTTTGAAAACATAAACACATAATATATGAGGGATAAAAACAGCAGCTACCTATTCCTAGGATCCTGGGCAACAGTATTCATTTCATATAAATAACAAATCAAATACCCATATAAGACAAACAGACTTTTCCATAAGCAGGTTGGGAGTAAAACCACGCATGAGAAAACTAACCTGTCGATTCAAATCCTTTGCGTTGTTAGCATAAATGCGAGATTCTGATGTTAATCGACTTGACATTTCACTAACCTCTGCAAAGTTAATAATTATAAGAGAATACCTTCAAGCACAAGAAATAAAACATCTAGTGCTACAATCTGCAACAATATTTAAGCTAATCAGAACAGTATGAGCAGAAGATTAGACCAAACCAAATCAAAAGAGTTGCTCAACCAAGTTCAAATTGAAATCCTCCCAACTCTTCAAGTCACAATGGAATATAAATATGCTGAGAATGTTTTCAACAAAACTAGAAATGGAATGCACTTTACACTCTAGTCAAGTATTGACCGCAAGATATAACCAGCCAATACATTAAGAAACAATACGGGTTGCAAAAGTTCTATATTTATGTTTTCAGGTTTTTCAAAACAAAAGGTAGATATACTGGTGTTAAGCAAGACGCGAGGTTCTTGTTTTTCTTTCTTTTCCAAATCCATACAACCCTCCACCCACTCTGAAAAAGAAAATCCCCAACAACCACAAGAAGGAAACTAGTTCCACAAGTTGTCAACTACTCACTTCCTTGCACATTGCTTGTATTCACAAATTTTAGAACTGGCTCTTCTCATGAGCAAAATAAACAACTAAACTAGAAATGTATTCCTCTCCCCTGATTTTTTGTTTGTTGTGCAAGTGTTTGAAAAAGAAAGGCTGGAGAGAGAGGAAGAATATAGGGGAAGCATCTTACGATCTAACTTTTCACCCACACCAAGAACTTCCTGAACATTTCGAGTCATTATTTGGTGTACTTCATAGAGTTCATCATTTAATTTTGCAATATTCCGCTGGGTACGGGTGTCCTGGTACAGCTTCTTCATTTTCTGTATGAATGTATCTTTTAAACATAAAAGACAGAAAGATCAAATCCAGAAAAGAGGCACAGAGAACAAGGTTCTTGTAGAAGAAATGAAGACAAAGGGAACTACGAAAGTCAGCCCGTACCAAACTTGATAAATGCATATGGCCTAGCAGCAGTTTCAATGTGAGCCCCATTAACATGCTCAAATTCATTCTTAAGGTCTTCAAGGTACTGGAAAGCAAGTTTTTTTGGGTAAGCACGGTCACACAATGTCAAATAGCAAACACGCCCTTCAATTATATAACTGAATGCTGTCAAGGAAACGTTAAATCCAGTCACTTCTAAGACAGTAGTATCAATAGTATCAATAAATATGAGAAGAAATGGAATCAACTGCAATGTTCAAGAAAGTTTCAGTACCAACTATACATTCTGGTTTGGTGTTCTTGGTATGCCTAAATGGTGGACCAAAAGAATAAAGAAGAACAAAACAGAGACCCCTAACCCAATAGAGAAGACCAAACATCCCTTTCATAGTCATTGTCAGTAAAGTAAACCAAAGGGTCAAAAGATAAGATCTTATAAAATAAAACCAGTAGAAAATCATTCCTGGACAAATTAGAGAATAAGAGGTCGTTATTCGTAGGTAACTAAAAAAGCATTTGGACCTTGATATCATCTATCACATTAATTCAAACTGAAAGAAACACTATATTTAAAAAAAAATTCAAATCTGATCTCAAGTAAATACTGAATGGACAAGGATGAACTTATCAAAATATACAAATATAAACCCAAAAAACTAGAAGGCAAACAAGATTTGTTTTAGAGTACTTTGAAAGGAACAAATAACAACAATGGGGTATGAGAGTAGGGCATTTGATACTCTAATCTAAGATTTGCACGGAAAACAATCTTGCATGTTGCAAGGATACTGAAAGACATAAGCGCCGGTTTCAACAGACATTCTCGAAGGCTCATTCTGTCCTGTTGATAAGTTCTTAAACAACGATTTGGCTTGCTGCTTGTAATATTCAGCATCTCTCAAATCACGACCATCATCTAGTCCCTCAGCAAGAGGAAGACCGTCAGTAACACGGGCAATCATTGTCAGCTTCACCATCTTTGCTTTAACACCTACACAACTATCATAAAATTTGAAACACCATCAGCACCTCAGTCAAACTGTTTCAGCACAAAGAAAAAAGATAGAATTTGAACATGCTTGGAAACGAAAACTTGACTTACATAAATTACGTTAAAGAAAATAAAAAGAGAGAGAACTAATTTATTATTATTATTTATTTATTGAAAGCATTAACTAAGCTATTACGTATTAGTAATTCAAAACGTTCAACATTTGTTTCTAACATCACAGTGATCATGTTTCCAAGTCCCTTCCCCACTTACACTGCAGATTAAAAAATAAATATGTCGACTGAAGAAAAAGATTTCGTGTAGTTCGAAATGGAACTGAATAACGGAAACACTTTAAGAATGAGATCCATGTGATTATCAACGTAAACTATAACGTATATTGAAGAAGTGCGTTCTTCATCAGGGATAATATTTTGCGAAAATTGAACCGATAGTTTTCTCGATCAAACAATAATTACATAGAACACGAACAAATTTAAAATCCCAATTACAATTCACAAACAAAAACAAAACGGCGATGGGAAATCAATCCAGAATCAAATTCTAGAAAGAAAGCGTGATGATCGAAAACACTATAGGATTGTACATTGTCCGTTGCAAAGTTAAATTGCAGGGGATGAAATGAAACATCAGAAAGAAACAGCAAACTTCAATCGCACGTACCTGATTCTTGTATTTGGGGTTTTGATTTGGTTTAGAGAATTGAAAGGATTGTGAAATTAACAAAAAATCAGGAATTTAAATGGGGGAATTGGATTGGAATTTGAATGTAATAGTAGAAGATCCTAGTGTTAAAGAAATTTTAAGCTAAGGGGAAGTTTGTTTATTATTATTATTTTATGGCATTACTCGCATTACACAAAATTTAATTGGAGATGCGGGGTATCGAACCCCGTACCTCTCGCATGCAAAGCGAGCGCTCTACCATGTGAGCTACATCCCCATTTTGAGATTAATATTACTGAGTTTAAATAATCTATATAATATAAAATTGATTTAATTTCAAGGAAAAAGACATTGAACCTAAACATAGGCCATTTACATCTTGTTGTTGTACTATAAAAAGGGAATTTAATTTTTATGCATTTGTTTCAAATTTTAAACAAACCAACATGAATGTTGCAATATAAACAGCAAATAATTATAATAATAACAACAACAATATAAAGGTTAGTCTTTCAAATGAAAAGAATTTCCAAAAAGAATAATAAAATTGAATTATAGAAACATGTATATGATATGAAATTGTTAAAAATGCCCCTACTTCTAATAAACCTTTCATCTTCCAATTACAATCATCCTAAAATTCAAAATACTCTATCATTAAAACATTCTTCCCCAAACACATTATAATTAAAACATTATCTCTTAAACACATTATCTCAACTCACATCTTTCAACAATCTATCCAACCCCAAAACTTTCTAAAGCTCAAAATACTCCTAAAGTCACCCGTGGAGGACAACACGTCTAGGCTAGCGGCAGTGAGGATTAGAGACCGACGGATAGGAGCTGACGGATCGACGTGCGACGGAGCTGGAGGAAGACATGCATATGACGGCTCAACAACGACTTTGTATGCGGAGGGTAGCGTTCAAGGCGGCTGACAATAAAAAGACTTGTCCAACGGCAGCTTCGTATGCAGATGGCGATGTTGAGGCGGTCGACGGTAAAAGTTCTTCCGACGGCAACTTCGTACGCGGAGGGCGACGTTCAAAGTGGCCGATGATGGAGATTAAACTTCAATAGTGGTTTGACCGCTGTTGCATGAGGAAGAAGAAATTTTGAATTTTTTTTCATTTTCACATATAATAAAACTCTTAAATATATTTATTATAAATAGTTATTATTTATTTCTTTTCCTTTTCTTCCACTAATTAATATATATATATATATATATATGAATATCTATATTTTTTAAATCTACATTTTTTTTTTGTCTTTTTGTCCAAATAAATCACTTAATTAATAATAAATTTTTTTCTTCTTTTTTCTAAATAATTCTTCCAATCATACGGATTTAAATATATTGGTTTAATAAAGTAAAAAGATTTCAAAACGAATTTAAAATTTAAAATTGTTAGATATTAAATTAGTTATCGAGAATAAAATGTATGACTAATAAAATATATTTAATATAAATTAGAGATAGATTGAGGGAAAATAGATTCAGCAAGAATAAGAAAATGCAGTTCAATTACTGATCCCTTATGTTTATTTTCCTAATCACCTAATGTAAAATACACCGTATTTCATAGGATTTTACTGCAACATAATTATCGATTAATTAAATTTAATTAAATGTTTATTTAAACAATAATAACATATATGAATGTAGATTGAGGGAAACTAGATTAAGCAAAAATAGAAAATTTCAACTGAATTATGGATCTTATTCCACTGACCGGTTATGTTTATTTCAATATACTTCATAAGCATGATTTACAATTACTAAATATAAAAGAATGGTTAATAACATTCACAGTAAACCTTTAAAACATAAAAAATAAAATTATAAATTATAAAATTTTTAAACACGTGCATCACATGTGAATTTTTACTACCGACAATAAAAGGTGGATCTTTCAAATTGATAGAATTTACAAAACAAAATAAGATAAGTACTACTATATAAAATCCAATTGGTAAAACATGTATAATATGAAATTGATATAATTTTAGCGAAAACACATTTATGATGTGAAATTAAATCCTAATTAGTTGAGTTGTACTTAAATTTAGAAACAATTGTTTTAATTGACAAAAATTTTAATTTCTATCTGATAGACAACGATTATAGATAGATATTTTATCTGAGTCTTTTGCGAATAAAAAATTAAACCGGCTATATTTATCATATTAAAAAACATCCTTAAATTTATCATTTACATGTTTTTGTTAAACAAAAATGAAAAAAATAATTGAATAATGGTCACAGCTTGTTGTTTAAAATTATGAGACGAGTCTATAAAATGAAAATAATTTAGTAAAACTAATAAATGAAATTTGGAGATGCGGGGTATCGAACCCCAAACCTCGCGCATGCAAAGTGAGTGCTCTACCATGTGAGCTACATCCCCATTTGTTTGCTATTATATTACAATATTTTATAGGAAGGCTTAGGTGCAGCCTCGATGGCTGCTGTCTAACTATAGAATTATATGACAAATAACAATTTTTAGAGTTTTTTTTGGAAAAAATATTTAAAAAGTTTTCAAAATTCATAAAAATAACAAAAAGATTTTTTTAAAAAAAATAAAAAATACTAATTAACAAATGCTGAAAAGAAACTATGGTTACTTACTAAAACAAATCCAAAAAGAGCTAAACCAACACAAATATATTGCTGTAATGTTCAAACAGTAATTAAGGTTTGACAATGATGTTCAAATCTCAACTTCTACACTTACTTCCCTTCTAAATTGGTGGAGGGACAATGATGAGTTGGGGAGGAAAAGATGGATTAAAAAGAAGTTAGAGTGAAAGAGTGAAAAGAAAAACATAAAAATATTTTTAAAAAGTTTTCGGATCGATTCACGATCAGCACCACCAATCCATAAATACTCACATCGGGCGAGCCCTCCTACGCTCCCCACGACTTCCGACCGACAGCAGTGACCATCGATGAGCTCCCCACGCTCCAGCGACTCGCAGTATAGCCACGGATGGACTACTCAAACCTTCAGATGCGACTCCTTCGAGTAGGTAGATCTACGATAAACGGTGAACTGCGTAGTCCAGGATCAACTTTCAGCGAACAACGAAAACCCACGTGAATATAAAAACTTGTTTTTCTCTCTCAAAAAAGTATTAGCATCCAAAGAACTTGTGAGTTTTAGCAAAAAGTTTTCAAAACACTTTGCGTTAGTTTTTGAGTTTCAATTTGCAAATTTTCATGAATTAAATTTTTCGTTTTCAACAACAGTTTCATTTTTTTCATTTATTCCTTTGAATTAACCCTCTTAATTCTCTAAATAAAGGTTAAGCTTAGTTTTAATTTAAAATTTTCATAAATATACTCCAAATGAATTTATTTGATTTTCTTCTTTAAATCTCAATTCTTCCCAAATTTCACTTCAATTTGATTCCAACTTTAAACAAAGTGAATTTTGAATCTTTCTAGTTTTACGTTTTTAAAAAGAAAACATTCCAATCTCAAGTTTTATTTGAATTTTCATAAATGAATTTCTCTTAAACGTTTGAGCATTATTTTTCGATCGATTCCAATCCTTGTTCCGACGAGTTCATGTTTAAATTAAGAAGAATTTAGCACCGAGTCTGTGTCAAAATTTACTTTAAAGACAGTGGGATCACCACGCAACAACGAAGTTCGATATTTAAAAATAGTAATGAGGTAATAACAAAAAGTTCGTATTTACAATACAAAAAGCCATTTTTCGGGTACATCCTCCTATTATAAGCTAATTATATTATGTACATATATTGTACAACCATATAAATTTTCCCTCTAATATTAACAAAAGAGTTTAGTAGTGAAAAAAAGAGATCTTTTACTTTTCATCCTCATCAAATTACAACATTTCATTTCTCTTCTTCTCTTTGCTCTTCTCTTCTCTTGCCCCTCAACGATCCAATGCAGTTATTACGATCCTATACAATTATCACATCAAATATGTCAACATTATCTTTTTAATATTGTTAAAAAGCAATGATTAGGTGCACCTATCTACATCTTTTCTATTTCTCCACCACATAAAAACAAGATTAAAAGTTATTTTTTAAAAAAATAATTTTTAATTTTATTTTTGTGTGGTGAAGAGATGAGGAAGTACTTACATAAATGCATTCGGGATGCACTCAACTTTTTTTAATTGTTAAATATGTCAATATACCTATGCCCAAACTACCCTATTAAATCTATAGTTTAATCCATTCATGCCTTTCACTTTCTAACATATTATATCAAGACTTTAAAAAAAGTGAAAGGCTAATAAATATAATAACCAATCAGTCACAAAAAGGGAAATGCTATTAAATATACTAACCAATTAATCACAAGAAGTGAGAGCTAACAAATATGCTAACCAAGCACAAGATTGAATCATTTAAGAATTCGTTCGATACAAAGTTGAAACATATCAAAAGTAGAAGAGTTTAAGGATCTATCGTAAAATTTTGAAAGTTTAATGATCGATATATTAGATGATAATTTCTTAAACAAAATATTATAATTGAAAAAATAAATAAATTAAAAAAAAAAAAAAGATTTACCTCTGCTTGGGTCGTTTCAATCATATCCCATAAACTTAATTTCTTTTTTTTAAAAGCTTAAAAAGTTTGTAATCGACCCTCGAGGATTGAAGTTTTCTTTAAAATCATCTCTTGAAAATTTTTGTTGATAAATTCATGAACGTACAAATTTGGGCGAAGAAACAATAATGGATATAGTTTACGTATAAGTAAATTGGCTTTATTTAATTTCCTTCGTGTAGCCAACAACCGCTTGACTCGATACAATTGTATGCTGAGAATAAGGAAGAACTTGGCTCAAATCCTATACCCAATTTGTACTTAAAAATAATATTTTCCTTAAGTTTTTAGATAATTATCATATAAAGGTGAAATAAATTTTCATTTTCATTAATTTAATCCCATACCAAAAGGTTTTTCTTTTTTTTTTTTTTTTTGAAAGAAATAGTCCCTACCCACAGCTTTGAAATAAATTTAAATTGAAATTAACAAATTTAGGAGTATTTTTTAAAATTATTACAGAAAAAAAAAAGAGGAAGAAAGAAAGAAAAGGGGAATTAAAAGCATGAATGGTAAGTGAAGAAGGAGAAAACAAACTAACCAATCATAAACAGAAGGACTAGTTTGTTCAGGTCCTTCAAGAGGACGGCGGCGAGGATAATCCACCGATCTTCTTCTCCCAAGTCTCTTCACATGATCCTCTCCTGATCGCGGCGTCTCCGGCGCTGCAATCAACACCGTACAATCCCACAATTCAAAATCAACACATTCCTCCATTCGGATTCCAACACAAATATTAATTATATTACACTTACGAGTGGAGGGTGGAGTCCGCGGCGTAGATGATGCGGCCATCGGCGATTCAGGGAAAGGGGTCGGACTCTGGGACAGCGTAGGGCTAGGGATTTGGATTCTAGGTGGAATATTATTATTATTATTATTATTCGATACGACGTCGTTGGATAACATCGGCGGAGATCTGGAGGCCGAGAATGAGTTATACTTACGCAGCCGATTGAGTCCGGAATCCGGCGCTGGACCGGCGAGGGTTTCGTCCCATAATTTTTGGAGGAAACTCATTTTCTTTTTGTTAATTAATTAATTAATTATGATTATTTCTCCTCCTCTGTCTGCCACTGGGAAGAAGGTTGAAGAAGAAGATGGGGAAGGCTTTTGGGTTTATAATGAATGGAAGAAGGAGAAAAAAAGTGTTGTCATTGATTGGATTTCGGTGGCGTTCTGTTCTTTCCTTCCGGCTTCATCTATGTGGCTTTCCAGCTTCCAATTTGGATTACTCATCCCACCCTCCAACTTGGATTAAAATAAATTACAAAATGTCAATATTATTCATCAATTTTTCAGCTAAACAACAAAACAAACTAGACCTAAGTGACAAGCATCAAAACCACTATGAATTAGGGAAACAATTAAGAATAGACCAGCATCTGTTGATAAAAGTTGGTCGACAATAGTCACAAAACTACGATCTACAAAAGTTGATCGACAGTGGTCCCTGAAAAACAGTGGATTGTAGTTGGCTAGCAACTATTTTTGAAAAATATTCGATGAAAGTTTATTGACAACAGTCACCGAAAAACGGTCGACGAAAGTTGGTCGACTATGGTTGTCGAAAAAGCAGACGACGAAGGTTGGCCGGTGCCAATGACAATGATCAGAGGTTGATGGCAGTAACCGTCAGAGGTTGGCCAATGGTGGTCATCGAAAAGTAGTTGTCCGAGGTTGGCTGACAACGGTTGCGTGGAAACGATACATGAAAGTTGACCGTCAGCAGTCGATAAAAAGTGATGGGGAATATTACTTCCAAACCAGAGGAGACCCGATCAGGACACTCTAGGATGCCTAGGGCGCAAAGCATCCCACACACTCTTAATATTAAACTGACCCCAAACCCACTAACACCTAAATCCACCTATCCACCTATCCCACATGAGGACGACACCCTGAATAACCCTCATTAACTAGTGTTCACTTATTTCTCATTGATAAAGAAAATGATGTAATTAATCAAAAGGAGTATGCTAGTGTGATTGGTAGCCTACGATCTACAACTAATTGTACTAAACCTGACATTGCATATGCAGTAGAAGTTCTTAGCAGGTTTACGAGTAAGTAGGTAAAGAACATTGGCATGTCATCGATCATGTTATGAAATATTTGTTGGGAATGAAAGATCATGGGTTACTTTCTAAAAAATATCTTGTTTAATTGAAAGATTTTCTGATGATAATTGAAGTGCATTGTCAAGTGATTCTCTATTTACAGGGTATATTTTTACCTTGGAAGGTTGTATTATTTGTTGGAAATCTAAAAAACAAACCATTATTGGAAGCAGAGTTTATTACTTTAGCTTCTGATAGTGAGGAAGCAAGCTAGTTAAGAGATTTATTATATAAAATCGCAATGTTGGAGAAATGAATACCGTATATTTTGATAAATTGTGATAGAACTGCCACCATTTGTAGAGTAAAAAATCGTTTTCAACTGTTAATTCAAACATATAAGAAGAAAACAAAGTACTTTGAGATCTCATTTAAATAATGAAATTATTAATGTGAATTACATTAAATCTTGTGATAATCTTCCAGATCCATTAACAAAGGTCTTAACTAGAGAAAAGTTCTGGAACACATCGAGGAAATGGGGTTGAAGCCCTTATAATTGCATGAGCCATATATAAGGATAACCACCTAGTGATCAAAGATCCTGCGAACTAGGTTTAAAGGAAAAAACGAATTATAAGGTGACCGAGAATGCACTGTCTTTATATATTGATTCATTCCTATGATGTCAGAGTATTATCCTCTAACAATATGGAAGGTTGATTTTTTCCAATAAACTCTTAATAAAATTTGTAGATGTTAGGAGTAGGGTGTATTCTATTATAGGAACACCCTCGACAAATTTATCTATATGAGTGTGAGAGTGGAGTTGCTCATTATGAGCATAAGAGGTTTATTCTTTAATAGACTCATGAAATACTAGGATAAGCATAAGACTTTTAAGTCTAACCAATAAAGCTCATATCAACACTTGGATAATTACGTATGGGTAATAAGTTTTCTATTTCCTCTTTAACATTATAGTTCAAGTCAGAGACTACTACTAATATTGGAATAGAGATTATTATTTCACTATTAAATGTTCAATGCAGAGTCACATCTTTTTGTTTAAACTATGTAATTGGCCAAAATAAGTGTATTCTTAGTCGTATAACTTTTAGCTCAACCTTTCAGTACAAAATGGTTTGAGCTACACAACTATTTAGTTAGGTTGTTGTACCCTGGAGGGGACATGCCAAAGAAATGTTTGTTGCACGGGTGGTTGATATAAAGAGGTACTTTTAAGGATAGAAGTTTTAATATAAGGTTAATTGGTGAGTGTTAGAAAAGAAAATAGATAATAAGAAAAGCAAAAGGTAAAGAAAATAAATAAAAAATATTTGAGCCGATAAAGTGAGTCGAAGGTGAGGCAGCCGGGAGGCGTAGCCGAGCCAAATGAGTGATGAGAAGTGGTCTCATTATTAGGAAAGTGGGGAAGCATGCAGGAAAGTTTTTCCCACTTAGCAGCAGTGACATCGACAGCGACATCGCAAATACAAATCCGACCATTCATTTTTATTTTAATTTACACGTCACTGGATAAGATTTTAAACCATTCAATATTTTTTTTTCATTAAAAGAAAAAAGGAAATTGGAAATTTTATTTTTAAAGGGATAGGGCCCACACACTCAGCATCATGGTTGGAAATATCATTTTAACGTTGAATGGTCTTTCACATACACAAACAGTTCTAAATTTTTTATGATTATGTTAATATTTAAATATTTTCCTCAGTTCATAGCTGCACAAATAATGAATCCTTTCTGTTGGATATATATATATATATATATATAGGGAAAGAAATTGAAGATGGTTGAATATTGAAACATAAAATTAATTTAATTTAATTTAATTGTTAGAAACTTCAAATTGAATTGAAAATAATTAAATTAAGATGACGTTTCGTGAACAAATTTAATATGTATAAAAATCAATTTTTTAGTTTCTTCAATTTGAATGAATATTGGTTGATTTTAATTAAATAACAGCTACATTGAGTTAAATTTCACATATATTTTTATTTTTATTTTGGAGATTTAATAAGTTGCTAACTTATAAATAACAACTTGGTTCTTCATTTGTTGTATCTCATTATAAATTGAAGAGTTCTTACATTTCTTCATTTCTTTCTTTCTTATTGAGTTGAGTTGAAAACAAGTATCTAAGAGTTCTGTCACATCCAAGTACTTCTGTGTTGAGTTCTACTCGAGTTAGTCGTTGTATCCTTCTAAGACGATTGTTGTAGTTTACTTGCAAGTCCGTGTAGAGAGAATACTTTTCTTCAAGACAACACTTATCAGAAACGTGTCTCAACTACGGTTTGAGTATACAAAAGGTTTTGAAGTTCTTTGAAATATTTGATTGCTTTCATATCTAAGCCTTCTTATATCATTTGACTTAAGAGTATTTGTTTTCAAGTTATAATCAGTTTACTAGTGTATTCAGTTTATATATATTCAAAGTTTCTCCAACAATTAACTACTACTATTTCATAAGAAAATTAATGAAAAGTATAAAAACAAATATAATTGAATTAAAATAGTGTTTATATATCAACTTATAAAATAGAAGTTTGATTCCTCCATCCTCTGCGTATCGTCAAAAGAAATAAAAAAAAAAATAGAGAGAGCTACAAATAGATAGTAATAATATAAATAATAAATATTTAAAAATATAAAAGGTTGATTTATTAATTTATACCGACATTTTAAACATTGTTATATATAATAACGTCTCTTCACATATCATTTAATTCCACACAAAAAAAAAAAGACCTTAAAAAATATTGTATCAATTATCAATTTTTTTTTTTTCTTTTTGGTTCCTATGAGAAGGATAATATAAAGTTTTATTATTCTCTAAGAATCTAATTAAATTTGTGTATAAAAAAAGAATCTAATTTGATTGAAAGAAGGAGACAAAACTAAAATCCTAAAATAATTGAGCTTTTCTAATTGATTTGAAATACCAACAACAAAATAAAAATATAATAAAATTGAATAGAAAAATATAAATAATAAAAATTAGATTGTGGTGATAGACCATCCATTATCATCTATCCTCCATTTCAACCTTATATTTCGATATATATATATATATATATATATATATATATATATATATATAAAAGAAAAATGTATATTTGGAACATTATGATTTTGATAGAAAAAGCAAAACTAAGGGCCTTCTTTACTGCATTTTCCATTTATAATTCTTAATTTCTTGTTTTGTTTTTGAATGAAAATAAAAATAGTTCACTTTTAATTTTCTATAAAAATAAAAAAATTGAAACGCATCAGAAATCATCATCTTTAAATCTGCTCTTTGGTCTTCACGTAGAAGACCCATAATTTGTTACTTTCTTTATCTTTAATTTGGCTTTCAAATACACACACATACTTCAAATTTCATTAAAAAAAAAACATGTGTGAGCTCAAGTAAATTTTGATATTCAAATATGCTTTTCTAATATGTTAATGAGTCAAATAAAATGTTATACCTTTGTTCCATGCTGTGAGACTTAGTTTACATTTGGATCCTTCAATTTTCTAACTCCACATTTTAACTCTCGGAAGTTTGGTATAATCTCATTTGTGTGTTCTTCTATTAATTTTATTCACTAAATAAGCTACCTTGACACTACAAAAGAAAAAAGCTATTTTGTTACGTACAAAATGACAATCGAAGAGAGAGAGAGAGTCAGGAGAAAAGGTATCTTACGAAGGGGCTAAAACACACGTCGGTAGTAAGGCGCAACCCCCAACGCTAGCTCTGTATAGTTAGTTCAATAAAAATGTTTTATGATACTCAAAGAGATATTTCCCGACACTGTTAAGAAGGGTGTCGGGAGTTACGACGAGTTAATGTGATAGGCCACCCATTAAGCAAGTGTATAGAAGGAGGGGTAAAAAGGTAACTTCTCAGGATGGTAAGGGGTAAAATAGTATTAGAGGGGGGAGGCTGCTGTTTCTGTTATGCAAAAATAAAGAATATAAATAGACATCTATTGGGCTAGGGTTAGTTATCTTGGTTATTGTGTTTTGGTATGAACTGTTGTTCATAGGGAGAGAACAACCCTCTTATTTGGCTGCTGCATTTCATCTTCTTGTTTTTCTGTTATTTGTATGGGAGAAGTTACTGTTGACTGTTTATACATTTTCTCATATAAATATATCTACAAATATTCCCCAGTAGAGTATTAAGTTTCTGGGCAAGTTGTGTATTCTTGTGCAGGAAGTTTGGTCCATAGAAGTTGTTGGAATTTTTCTGTTTGCAGGAATCCGGGAGCATAACAATTGGTATCAGAGTCGTTCGACAACCTGGGGAGGTAGAGCAAAATGACTCAGAAACAGATTGAGGAGAGGTTGGCTGCGACGGAATTGGACCTTGGGATTATTAAGAGTGAAATACAGAAGTTGCCGATGTTGGAGAAAACAATGGAACAAATGCACGTGATGTTGATCGATATGTATGAGGAAAGAGCGAGCCAACTCCCGACATCAGAAATTATCGGAAAGAGGAAGGTCAGATCAGACGAATCTCCAGAAGAAGGGGATGGCGCGGAAGAAGCTGAATCTTCACAAATACGTGAATTTCAGGGGGGTCAGGACAAAATTAAATTCATGAAACTTGAGATGCCGGTATTTAACCGGGAAAGCCGTGCAAGGAAAGGGAATGTGCAAAGGAATCACCGTGGATTTACCCGTGATGACAATTGTAGAAGATTTCCTTCCGCTCGAGTTGGGCAACTTAGACATGGTGTTGGGAATGCAGTGGTTAAGGAAACAAGGCACAATGACTGTAGACTGAAAAGAATTGACGATGACATTCACTGTAGGGGATCACCGAGTAAGTTTGAAAGGAGACCCCGCATTGACATGAATGGAAGTGACACTGAAGATGCTGAATAAAACATGTCAGTCGGAGGATCAAGGTTTTCTCGTCGATTTCAGAGCTATGGGCATTCCAAAGACAGATAGAGAACTAACGGTAACAGAGAGGGTGGAGGAATATCGGCCCGAGAATGATTTTTTACAGAAAGAGTATGAAGATGTTTTCTGCCTACCCGAAGGGCTTCCCTTACAGCGCCAAATAGACCATCGCATACAATTGAAAAAGGGAACAAATCCGATAAAGGTAAGGCCATATAGGTATCCTCACGCGCAGAAAAACGAAATCGAAAGGTTGGTCAGTGATATGTTGATGTCGGGCGTAATTCGACCAAGTACAAGTCCTTTCTCAAGTCCAGTGATTTTAGTAAAGAAGAAGGATGGAAGTTGGCGATTCTGTGTAGATTATTGAGCGTTAAATCGAGCGACCGTACCGGATAAGTTCCCTATCCCAATGATTGACGAGTTATTAGATGAGTTAAATGGTGCCTGCATCTTTTCGAAGATTGACCTGAAATCGGGGTATCACCAAATCCGAGTACGAGACGAAGATGTGCGAAAAACAGCCTTCAGAACCCATGAGGACCACTATGAATTTTTGGTGATGCCGTTTGGACTCACGAATGTTCCCGCCACATTCCAAGCACTCATGAATCAGGTTTTTCGTCCCTACCTCAGAAAGTTTATTTTAGTGTTTTTTTATGACATTCTCGTGTACAGCTCCCACATGGGCAATCACTTGGAACATCTAGCAGTGGTGTTCAAGCTGTTGAGGGAGCACCAGTTGTATGCTAATAGAAAGAAATGCCAATTTGCGAAAGATCGGATTGAATATCTGGGACATTGGGTGTCGGCTAAAGGGGTCGAAGCAGATCATGACAAAATAAAAGCCATGGTAGAATGGCCAGTGCCGCGGAATCTGAAAGAATTGAGAGAATTTCTTGGCTTGACGGGTTATTATCGCCGGTTTGTGAAAGATTATGGTACTATAGCTGCCCCATTAACACAACTCACAAAGAAGGATGGATTTAGGTGGTCAGTAGAGGCAACGAAAACATTCGAACAACTAAAAACGACTATGGTTACTTTACCCGTGTTGGCACTACCCGATTTCACCATTCCGTTCGAAATCGAGACAGATGCTTCAGGGTTTGGGCTAGGCGCCATGTTGTCTCAAAACAAGAGGCCGATTGCTTACTTTAGCCAAAAGTTATCGGAAGTGAGCCGCGAACGATCAGTTTATGAACGGAAACTCATGGCGATTGTGTTATCAGTCGAGAAGTGGCGACATTATCTGATGGGGCACAAATTCACAGTTTACACGGATCAAAAGGCTCTTCGACACATCCTTGGGCAAAGGGAAATTCCACCGGGAGTGCAGAAGTGGGTATCAAAATTAATGGGATATGATTTCGAAATTTTTTATCGTTCCAGGCCCAAAAACAAGGCAGCAGACGCCCTATCCCGCATTCCAACTGAAGGCCAACTGAATATGATATCAGTAGCATCGGTGTTAGACGTGAAAATGATTGAAAAAGAGGTTCAGGCCGATCCAAAACTGAAAAAAATCTACAAACAACTATTGGAGGATTCGGATAGTCATCCAAGGTACACCATTCGACAAGGCCGTCTGTTATACCGGGGGCGATTGGTACTACCAAAAGGATCAAGTTTGATCCCTACTATATTACAGGCTTTTCATGACTCGATAATTGGGGGGCACTCCGGACATCTTCGCACTTATAAACGGGTGGCCGCAGAACTGTTTTGGGAGGGCATGGGCAGTACGTTAGAAAATATGTAGACTCTTGCACAACGTGTCAAAGGAATAAGACCCAAGCCCTATCTCCAGGGGGATTGTTGCAGCCTTTACCGATACCAAATCGAATTTGGAAGGACATTTCCATGGACTTCATCGAAGGGTTACCACGTTCGAAAGGGTACGACACCGTGCTGGTTGTGGTGGACAGATTGAGCAAATACACTCATTTTATTCTGCTAGGACACCCGTTTTCAGCCAAAACAGTGGCTGCCATTTTTATTAAAGAGGTGGTTAGGCTCCACGGGTACCCAAGATCGATTGTATCGGACCGTGACTGGGTTTTCATCAGCCATTTTTGGAGGGAGTTGTTTCGGCTGCAAGACACATTACTCAAACGGAGCACAGCATATCACCCTCAAACCGACGGTCAAACGGAGATAGTAAATAAATGTTTGGAGTTGTATCTCCGTTGTCTGTGCAGTGAGAAACCGAAATCCTGGAGTGAGAAAATAGCATGGGCAGAATATTGGTACAACACCTCTTTCCATACGGCCAGTCACACTACCCCATATGCTGTAGTTTATGGACAGCCGTCGCCACCTATCATATCTTATGGCCAGAGTCAACGAACCTCGAATGATTCGGTAGAGCAACATCTCCAAAGTAGGGATGAACTGTTAGCTAATTTAAAATCTCATTTGACGCACGCCCAAGATCAAATGAAGAAATTTGCGGATGCGCACCGTCGAAGGGTAGTCTTTGACGTGGGGGATTGGGTTTTCCTAAAAATCCAACCATACCGACAGCAGTCGCTCGCAGAGAAATGATGTGAAAAATTGTCGCCTAAATACTTTGGGCCCTATGAGATTTTGGGATGCGTAGGAGAAGTCGCCTACCAGTTGGACCTACCAGCTACGACCAAAATCCATCCGGTTTTCCATGTCTCCCAGTTAAAGAAAGCAGTGGGTGACAAGCATGAGGTACAACGAGATATTATCCTACTGAATGACGAGATGGAATGGGTTTTGGAACCAGAAAAAGTCGATCAAATGAGGTGGAATGAGGCAGAAGGGGATTGGGAGTGCTTGGTCCAATGGAAGAATCAGCCGAAGCACGAAGCAACATGGGAAGCTTTTGCGGTCCTAAAAGAGCAGTTTCCAGATTTTCACCTTGAGGACAAGGTGACTCTTCTCCATGGGGGTATTGATAGGCCACCCATTAAGCAAGTGTATAGAAGGAGGGGTAAAAAGGTAACTTCTGAGGATGGTAAGGGGTAAAATAGTATTAGAGGGGAGAGGCTGCTGTTTCTGTTATGCAAAAATAAAGAATATAAATAGGCATCTTTTAGGCTAGGGTTAGTTATCTTGGTTATTGTGTTTTGGTATGAACTGTTGTTCATAGGGAGAGAACAACCCTCTTATTTAGCTGCTGCATTTCATCTTCTTGTTTTTCTGTTATTTGTATGGGAGAAGTTACTGTTGACTGTTTATACCTTTTCTCATATAAATATATCTACAAATATTCCCCAGTAGAGTATTAAGTTTATGGGCAAGTTGTGTATTCTTGTGCAGGAAGTTTGGTCCATAGAAGTTGTTGGAATTTTTCTGTTTGCAGGAATCCGGGAGCATAACATAATGGCGCGTTGGGAGTTAGTTGTGAACTCCCGGTGCCCTTGGTATGTTTTTCATGTGTTTTGTGGAACGCTGGGTTGAACTTGTTCCTATGTTACCTAGTAACTCAAATTTGTTGTGTTTGTGTAGTTGTTGGAGGAGGCGCGGTTAGGATTGTTCCTAAGTGATAGGTTTTTATAGTTAAATGGATTAAAGTTGAAGGGGGTGTGTTCAAATTGGTCCTAAGTTACCTAAGTTTGTAGTTTTCGTGTGTTTTATGAAAGGTGTGGTGTTGTGTGGGTATTTTGCGATATGCATATTATGACTCTGTGCTATGTGATGAAATGGATATATGATACAAGTTTTCCTAATCGAGTCCAAGTATAAACTAAATTATTAGGTATCTGGTAAGTCCAGGGTCGAATACAAAAAAAATTGTTATTTAATTAGTGAATTAATTCTTATTCTCTTGGACAAACAAGTGAATTAATAAATGATTGAATTAATCTATGCACTATAATAATCTTAATCTACCCAGTTGGTATGTGGTGGATAAGTGAGGATGAAAATGCGTTGGTCAGTCCTAAAGCAATGCAAGTGTTATGTTATAGAGAATTTTGCGATGAGGAGAGTTAAGAAGCTATCCTCCAATCTTTAGACAAACATGAAAACTACAAACTCAGTAGTAATTAAACCAAACAGCCTTTTGGTTTAGCACCACAATGCAACAAATATTCTATTTCTAGATATAAATGATACACTGAAATTGTGAAAGGTTTATGCTTATTTCTAAGTTGTTTCCTATGATCTTTGCTCACCGTGATCTAAGTTACTTACTCTTTCGAGTAGTTAACTACCTTTACTTGAAGTACTCTTTCAATGTATTCAAGTTTAGTACTTGGTAAATATCAAACAAAATGAAAATTGCTTATAATAATTATATCTATGGACACAACTTGTTCTACATTGCATAAGCTGATTCAATTATGACTCTACAGTGGTTTGTCCTGTAGTTAAGGAATGCAAGTTAATTAACTAAAGAGTATAATTAATTAATTTTGGATCATTGAAGCTTATAATATGTAGCTTATAATTAACTAAAGAGTTTAATTAATTAATTTTGGATCATTGAAGCTTGTAGGACCAAGTGTCATCCTCAGGAACCAAACTCACATAGTTAGTTTATCTATTTTAGAATTGTGTCAATTCTAATTTATTTGAGCTATTGAAAGCAAAATGAACGATTTGGACTTAAAGTTAAAAGAAAACAAAGAAAATAAAAATTAAACTTTTCGAAGAAAACACGTCCTAGGGTGTTGATTTCATCCGTTATTTCATTAAGACAAGCAAAATTTCTATACAATTTGTGTTGTTGAGATGCTTAAATCTAGAATTAAATTCCGATTTATTATTTTTAAACAATAAACATTATTTCTCATACAAACTTAGTTGATTGCTAATTTCTTAGAACCAAAATAAGAAGCATGACATTAATTAAGTTAAGTCTTAAACGATTTTAACTATTATCCTAACTATTTTTACGAGAGATGCACACTGACTCAATAGAATGTCTATTTTTTTATTTTTTCTTTTGAGAAGAATGTTATAAGTCTAGTTAAACATGTGATCTATCAAATTGAACATTCATTCTAATATATAATGATACCCAACCAATATAAGCACAATAACGATGTAAAGTATTCAATTCCACAAAATCTATAAAAATGCTATGCATCAACTTAAATCCATGTCGCCCATATAGTTGTCAAACACATATTCTCATACAACTTGACAAACATAAAAAGTGTAGAAAAAAATAAAGAAAATCTTAAACTCACTGTCAAGTAAACCTTTCTTTGTAGCAGTGAAAGTAAAAAATTAAAGAAGAACTTATTGTCGAAGTGATTCTCCTTTGTTGCGCATAGTCATTTAAGCCTTGGTTTGCACCTCGGGATCATAAATGGTCTCCAACAAATTTTCCTCGCTCTCAACGGTTTTATGAAGCAAAACTCACTTTATGACTCCAAAATTTTGTGTACTAGACTGTTGAATAACCCAAGATTATATAGCGCAAGATTTCCAAATTTTGCAGATCTTTTTTTTTTTTTATTATTTTTTTATTTTAGGAAAGCTAGTGTCGTGGTATTGCCATGGTGATTCACTCCCCTCGACAACTTCTTTTCTTTTTCTGTTTTGCAGCATCGCGACGCTCTTTTCCCAGTGTGACACTACCCAAACACTGCATTTTGTCACTACCGCTGGACGCTGCAAAAACCTTTTAGATTTAAAGGTGGCTCTTGATTAATTATTTGGTTTCCAATAGAAAGAGTCATGGTCTTTCTTGGTTGCTCTTTGCTCAGGAACTGGGAGGATTGACTTCGATACGACATTGGTGTTGGAATGGTACGATTTCATTAGATCTTTTCTTAAATAACTGATTTTCAACATTAGAAAGAATGGAGGATCAGACGATTTTGGAACTAAAAGACTAGAAAACCAACATAAAGTTGTTAAGTGACATGTGTTGGCTCATTTTACTTGTTTTACAGCATTATATATGGGATCTAAACATCATGTTAAAAAAATAGACCCATAAAAACATATATTTTATGATGTGTATCAACCATCATCTCCAGAAACAATCTATATAATTGTAATTCAATAACCATATATTATATTAATGTTTCGAACGAAAACTTAAGGAACTAGCGTTCGGGAGAAAGAATGAAGTTGCACACTTTGGAGAGTTTACTCCATTATTTAAAATACATTATTGATGGGATAAAGAGAGAATATAATTCACATTCATATATCATAAATTTATTATAAAGTAAGATATCAGTAGTAAAAAGAATGATTAGAAGAAAAAAAAGAACTATATTTAGCCTAATCTTCCTTTTTGAGTGGAAGTAGTTTTGTTTGGATTATTGTGATAACCTTTGAATTAGTTATAATGTAAACATTTGAAGGTGGCCCATTTCCTTAAACTATGTTCAACTTATTCACTCAACCCATCATTTTTTCAATGAGGGATAAGAGAATGACCCCACAATAAAAGACTTTATATGAATATCATATGCATATATATATAATATAACATCTTATACCTATAAATTATTGCTTTTAATGAGTGTTTGGTATTAACCGAGAGAGAGAGAGAGAGAGCAAGAAGACGCAGTAGTGAGCAAGAAGACATAGTTGACAGTCACAGATGTATCTGTCAGCAAAATATTCCAAGTTGGCAATAAATAAGTTGGCATCCTTTTATTTATGGGTGCCTTCTTTGACTTTTTGCCTTGTGACTATCCCAATCCAACAAATACTATATATTAAATTTTCATCTAACATATCAACATTTTTATAAATATTTTTTAATATTGGTACAAGAGTGAATTAATATTTCATTACATTGATGTTGAATGAGAATTTTGGATCAATCACAAATTGTTACGTCATTTTTCAAATTAATGAAAATGTTTCAAATAGTTGAATTTTGGAATTAATTAAAAGTTGACATGTGTCCCAAATTGAAATTGAATACATAAATTGGTTAATTCTGATGATGTCATGTGTTTTCATTTTGACCATTGGATTAAACAAAATTAACTAGTCCAATTTAATATTATTGTTGAAAAATTCGAAAGATGAAGAGACTGTTACTTGATAAACTATAATTAAACAATTAGTCAGGATGGAGAGAAATGGATATAAGTTAATTAAGATTTGCATCAAAGTCATTTTCGTTCCATTTTATCAGAATGAATCCAATCGAAATTTTTCTTTTTTCTCTCGTCTATCTTTCTTCTTCTTAATTGAACTTGTTAAAATTTCATAAACTTGTCTTTGTCGGACCATTCTTCTAATTGTCAAATGGATGTCGCTATATCTACAAATATTAGGAGCAAAACTTACGTGCTAGGCGGCTGCTTCAACTTTTTGCAATTCCCATGTGGCCCACATGTTATTACTTTTTAAATGAAAGGGAAAATTACAAAAGTCATTCTAAAAATATTGTGGTAATTGTAATTACACCATCAAACTTTCAATTGTAAAATTAGGTTCTTAAGTGTTAAAATTGAGTCAAAATAGACTTTCAGACTTACATAATTATATAAATTATAGTATTTTTATAAGTTTATAAGTTAAATTTTATCATTTATGGGTCCAATTCTATAATTGTTATAAGTTTGAGGATCACTTTTATAAGTTATAAGTTTAGGACACCAATTTTTACAATTAAAAGTTTGAGTGGATTTTGCAACTTACCCTTAATAAAAATATTGATTGATGTACGTTACACCTATTAGGGTTCGTTTTTTTTTTCTTTATTTGTTTCTTTCTTACATTTTTACCTTTTCTTTTTACTTATGGATATTTTTCTTATCTGAGATCTTTTCTAGACTTCTATTAATGTCTTTCTATTAACGTCTATCAATGTCTATTATTGATAATTTTAAAATTTTGCTATATTTACCAAATATTTCAGCAGTTTTTGTCATTTATAATAATTTTTTTATAATTTTTTCTTTCTTTTTTACGTTTATTCTCGTAAAGATAATTTACTTATAATTCATACCAATCGTAAAAGTATGTGTTTCATAAAAAAGCAAAAAATAAAAAGTAAAAATAAAAAACATGGTGGACGAAAAAAAAAGTTAAAAAAAGAGAAAAATCCTTAAATAAATAATAATTAAAAAAAGATAACGAAAATTGAAAAGAAAAGCTGAAAAAAAAAGGAAAAAATATTAGAAAAAATTATGGATAAAAGAGGGGATAAATTTATTTTTTTTGAAAAAAAACCCTAAAGTCCTATTTTTTTTTTTTTTTTTTTTTTGTCTTCCTTACAACTGCCGCCACCTCCCATCTCTTATCTCTCTCACTTTCACTCTCAACTGGAGAGGTGACATCGACACACATCGAGCACCAAAGCAAACAGCAGTGATCTCCCCCGTTGACAGCCATAACAACGACAATGAACCATGAGGCATTTTCTGGTAGATCCTGTGTGCCGACGAAAAAAGTTCATATGTACATAGAGAACACGAAGAAGATGATTCGTTAACCATCAAGAAGTGGCGAAAACAGAAACAAAACAAATTGCAGAAAGAGGAAGAAGATGAACACTAAAATCTAAAAGAAAAAATAAAAGTGGTAGAATATCAGTTAGTGGCATTGATTTTATCCCAAGATAATTGTTTGAACAAAATTGGAACTTTCATTTTTACCAAATTTCAGGAATATTCCGATCTTCATACAAATGGAGTTACATTCAAATCCAAATCAAATTTTTGGATTATATTTCAAATCAAGAAGTTAAATCTAGACATTTTTCAAATTTCATGTTAAATCAAATTTGAAATCGTATTCCAAATTTAAGCCAAGATTTGGGTGATCAAACTTTACCCTAAGTTTGGCATAATTTAAGTTTTACCTCAAATCAAAATGGAATCACTTCAAACACCATCAAAACATGCGACAAAGATATGAAGTTGAAGTTCTACTTCAAATTTACACGAAGAACTAAGTATACTCTAAAATCTAGAAAAAATAGTAGATTTTGGTATGCTACTCAAAATTGAATTTGCAAGTAAAATAAATCATAAATTCTACTTTGATTCGAATAAAAGTTGACTCCCAAATAAGAAAATAAAAAGACTAATTCATCTTTTATTTACTTGGGTAGAATTTGCCAAGCAAACAAGTTTTTAAATAAAAAATTGGAACTAAATTCTCATATTTGATCAATATGATGGGTCAAATTAAGGAAGTCAAAAATCATATATTGATTTCAAATTATCTTTTTCAAAATTTACTCACAAGCATAAATCTTGAAAAATGATATTTGTTGATAAAAAATTTTTACCAATTAAATTCTGTCACGTCATCGCAACAAAAACCAAGCTCATTGTGAAAATTATAATTTGGATGGGTTTGGTAAATCAAAAATTTTCAGACCAATCCAAGTCAAACCTATGATTGAAAATGGGTCAAGAGAAATGATAAAAATAAAATGTTTTATTTCGAATAATAGTAAAAAAAATTAAAATTATAAACATGGCATTATAAATTTTAAAATTATTAATTAATTGGAGATGAGGGGTATCGATCGAACCCCATACCTCTCGCATGCAAAGCGAGCGCTCTACCATGTGAGCTACATCCCCATTTATTATGGGATGACTAATTTTTTATAATTTTTTCAGCTAATTTTTGTTTTTTTTTTCTTTTTCGATAATTTACTTTGTCAAGGATTTATGAATATCTCTATAACTGGCCAAATCACTTATAGAAACCATTCGAATAGCCTTTGCAAACTAATATATGGTATTTAATATTCTATTCGTAGATAGCATCAATGTTTTTATTTGATATGTATTATTGTACGATTAGATAGTAGGCTGTCTAGTATTCTTTAAAACAAATTAAATAGTGTAGTTAATATTTACTTAAAGTAGTTAATTTAGAAGTAATTGGGATTGTAAAGTTAAGTAGTAAAGTATAATTTGGTAATTAAATGGTATATAAGTATCGTTTTAGGTCAAGAATATAAGATATACATTCTGGTCGAATCTCTACATTGTATTTTTGTTGTTAAACTCTAAAGATTAATATATAAAAATATTCCATTCGACTTTCGAAGATGATCATTCTTCTTTAGTAATCAAGTACACTTAATCGCAAATACACTACTCACTTATTATCTATTTTTAACAATAATGTAATGTAATTTTTTTGATACTGTCAATCTTGCATGTTATTAACTAAACTGGTACTTTAAGATTGCACAATTTCATTCCAATATCTTTTTGTTGGAGATGAGTTATATCTAGCTAATAAATTTACAGAAAATGCATTATCTGGTCTTGTATTATTAGCAAGATACATAAGCGCACCAATTGTACTAAGATATGGTACTTCAGGACTAAGAAGTTCTTCATTATCATCTCCATGTAGAAATATATATTTCTTCACATCTAGTAAACGAAGTTACATTGGATGTTTAATAGATATGATTTGTCCATATAATTTTTTTTTTAAAAAAATTCTGTATAAGTTGACTCATGAACAAATATCTCATCTGCTAAATGCTCGATTTTCAGGTCAAGGCAAATTTTTGTTTTTCTCAGATCTTTCATCTCAAATTCTTTCTTAAGATACTCTGTAGACTTTAAGAGTTCATATGAAGTACCAATATTTAAATCATCAACATATACAATTATAATAACAAATTCTGACTGTGATTTTTTTTATATTAAAATACACAGACATATTGAATTATTTTGATATCCTTCTTTCAACAAATATTCACTCAGACGATTATACCACAATTGTTCTGATTGTTTCAATCTATATAGTGATCATTGTAACTTTATTAAATATAATTTCCAAGATTTGATTTATATGTTTCAGGTATCTTAAATATTTTTGAGATTTTCATATAAATGTCATTATCAATAGATCCATATAAATATGATGTGACTACATAAATAAAATGGATATCTAGATTTCATACATAGTCATGCCAATTAGATATCTCAATGTTATTGCATCCACCACAGGAGAATATGTCTTTGTAAGCTAAGTTAACATGATAATGAAAGAGAATTGAACTAAAATACTCTAAATTTCATGAATTTTGAAGATTAAGCATGATGGAAAAAGTTGGAGAAAAATGAGATTTTGAACACTTACCTTTAAATCTCAAAATTCTCCCTCAGTTCCTGATGAAATTAGATGAAAATCGAGTTGTGAACAACCATAAGGATCTTCTCTACTATTCTCAAGGCTTAAACTTGATTGTGGGATAAAAAAGGTGACCACTTTTGCGAGTTCTTAAGAGAAATGAATTTATGAATACTTGATAACTTTTCCAAAAAACAACAAAATTCATCAAACAAGTTACACAACCAATATGTGCATTATATAGTCAATATACATGCAAATCACATTTGCATAATAATTCGACACCCATCAATAAATTAGTTAGTGGATTAGGTGGAAGAAAGCTTGATTAACAACACCATAAGCACATAGCTTATTCGTCAACAAAGGAAAAATTCCACTAATTGTGAAATTATCCACTAACCCATGGTCAAAGTCAACATTTGACTTTCAATGGTCAAAAATCAAAATTTCTTTTTTTTCTTTGATTAAATAAATAATTTAAAATAAATAAATAATTAATTAAAAAATTTTATTAATTAAATTCCACTTAATCCCAATCAATTCTATTGACCTAATTCGAAATTTTGACATTTAAATCTCATTTAAATACCAAATCTCTCTAAATTTATAATCGTTAAATATATCGAATATTATTAATGATTCATTTTTTCAATTAATTCAAACGATTCGAATTTTTTATCAAAATGTTCAAAGTTTGTATTCATAACGAGCTAGTAGATGGACCTAATGGACCTACAGATCATGAGCTCCAACGATCCAAGATTAACTGACTAAACTAATTTAACTAAGTTAATTTACATTTACTAATCGGGACTGTCCACTATTGTCCATAACTGTACTCTTCTCAGTAGATATATTTGTGTTTACCTAATATAACTATAATTAGTAAGTCAACCGTTCACAAGTTGTTCGTAATCTCGACTAAGTCAATTATCGTTTTATCCTCGAGACTACATTTTGCTCCTTAAGCCTCAGTTCATCTTATAATAAACAATTGGTTTAAGATCTAACCTATAAACTGAATCTCTCTCAGGCCAATGTAAACAGAGTCGATCCACATAGGGGTTAGGGCAAGTGCCCCCTCAACTTTTCACTTTTTCTATTTTTAATATAAATTTTATATTATTTTAAAATATATACAACAAAAACGGTTATAAAATCTATATTCGGAACTTGGTTTAGCGGCAGAGGAACATGTTGAGATTGTCCAAGTGAATCTTACTTGTTATATTTTTAAATTGAATTTGTCTTACCTTTTAAATATATATATATATATTATTTAACAAAAAAAACTCTTAATTTAAATTTTCTAACTAACAACAATTTATTATAATAATAGACACAATTTTTATTGGTTAGAGTTTTAATATATTTTTAAATTTTAGGTACTATCTAAAAAATGTCTAATAGATATATAAACTTTTGGTTTAGCATTTAAAATCTCATAAAATATAAAAATGCTTAAAAATTAGTCATTGTATTAGACAAAAATTATTTTTGTCTTAATTAAACCTTAAATTCTCAAAATATAAAAAATGTTTATAAATTAATTGTCATATTAGACAAAAGAAATCTTTAATTTTAAATTTTGTAACTAATAATTGCATGATTTTTTATGAAAAAAAATGTATTATACATAAAAATCGGGATGTCATTGATCTAGTATGTCTTTCAAAGTTCAAAATCTATATATGACACAAATTTAAAAGTTAATGAATTAAAATTTTAAATTTATATAAAGTTGTGCCCTTAACATAAAATTATAGACCGATCACTATTCGTATGCTAACTAATTATATTAATATCGATGCATTTAAAATTATTTCAACGTGAACTTGTGCTTCCCTTACATATTATCCTGGATCCGCGGCTGAATGTAAACCCCAAGTTCCAACATTGAAAAGTTGAGAGGAAGCCAAATTGAAAGAAATGGTAAGTTGAAGAGAGTTGGGAGTTGTTCATTTGACATATTGGTTGGGTTGTCATTGCAAGGACTATGAGTGACAAAATACATCCACTTTCATTTCCAATGTCTTTCAATAACCCTTTCATCAAACCAAACTGTATTCCATTTTTACTCTTTCTTCTTTTCCATTGCCTCACTCTCCTATTTTGCCTTCTTATCCACTCCCTTATCTTCTATTCTGTACATGTCTACTAACTGCTGCATATCTAATCAACAGGACACCCATGGTTTTACTTTCAAACACTACTCCCTTTGTTGCCTTGTTTGGAAAAGATGCAGATTATGCACATATAAAAGTGTTCGGATTACCTTGCTTATATGCTTCTACACTATCAGTCAATCGATCCAAGTTTGATCCAAGAGCACATCCTTGTGTCTTCATGGGGTTTCCACCAGGTATAAAAAGGATATAAATTGTATGGTAACTAAGAAGAAGTTTTTTGTCTCTAGGGACACACCTGTATAGTAACACATGATGTCTTAGAGCAGTTTGTCATACCTTGCCCTTTGTTCGATATTTCTGAGGTGAGAAATGACATTTGAAGCCATAATCTTACATATGACATACCTGAAGCCATTCATGAAGAAAACCATAGTGTTGAAGAAACTCATTTCGAAGTTCCTAAAGAAATGACTGATTCTGTTTAGGAAGTTGTTCCTATGGTACCGAGAAGGTCCTCACTGCAACATTGTCCACAAAAGCTACACTGTATTTACAACTCCATAGGAACTACAGAGGGAAAAGTAGAAAGAAACCTAACTTGTTGTGAGGACATAGCAAATTAAAAACAAATTAATGGTATAATAATATAAAAAGATGATAATGAATAAAATGTGACTGAAAATACAAAAGAAGATAAAATTCAAATGAAATATAGATAATATGTATAAACTAATTAATAAAATCTTAATAGGAAGCAAAATATATAAATCTGAATTTAAAATAACAAAGAATTAATAAGATAGATGTAGTATATATTAAACTGAAAATGGTAATATACAAATTATATATAAAATATCATTCTAAATATTTTTCGAATAGTTGTTATGTTAAATGGAATATGATATTATACTACCAATTCAAAATTCAAATTTAGATATTTGTTTGTACAAACTCTTCCATATATTGTTGTTATCTAAAATAATAAAAATCATAACCATAATAATAATAATAATAAAAATTACAATTATTATCTAAAATAGTAAAAATTGGGAAGAATGCACTTCTAGTTCATTACTAAGTCATTAAAAACGATATATAACAAAATTAAATCATTCTCCTAAAAGCAACATAGTTATTTAATAAATTTTACTTTTTTTAATTTATTATTAACGTTTATCCTAACCTAATAATTTAGAATCTAATAAAATAAAATATTAAAAGATATTTTGAGTAAATCAAAAAAGAAAACAAAGATTAATAAAAATAAATCTTTTGATATTTTGGTTAAAATAAAAATAAATTAAAATTAAGGACCCAACCACAAATTCGTCATTTCCTGCAATTCTGAGAAGGAGGAAAGAGAAATCCAGCGGGCGAGGCCCATGGTTAGCTCACACCCGTTGGTGCCCACTCAGTGCGTGTCCCTCCATTTCCCCCCACCTTTTCTCTCTCTTTTTCCCCCCAGGCCACCACCCATTTTTCTGGCTCTCATTTAACTCCCATCTTTTATATTCAATTAATTTAAATTACCACATACTAAAATACAATATTTCAAACCATAATAATAAATAAATACAATAATTTTTGGCATTTGGCATATTAATTGAAATAAATTTACCAACCACAGAACAAAATTTAGAAATGAGCATGAAAATAAATAGGAATAAGAATGTCCAAAAAAGTTAGATGATTTAATTATTAATATTTAGAAGAAAAAAAAAGAGGTAGGTTTGTGTGTAGCATCCCTAACTACCCAATCATTATTATGTGCAACTTAAAATTGTGGGCCCCTAATCTCTCAACTCTATAAATTATTGTAAAAACAAAACGACAATTCAATTTTTTTGTCCTCTCCTCAAACAATACCTTAATGCATGTTTCACAAATTCCTTCCTTCCTTAATTATTATTATTATTATTATTATTATTATTTCTTTCCATATTGGACCAATTCCACTTTCTTTCTTCTTTTTTTTTCCCTATTAATTTTGTGATTTATAATGAAGAATATTATTATTTTTGATAAATACAAAAGAGAATTAAATTGATAAATATGAAATTATGAAAAATAAAATCACAATCTTTGTAAATTATTATTACATTAACAAATAAGATGTGTATTTATTTTAGCTATTATCTTCACATTTATTAGGTCTATTAGATCTGAACTGTGAATTGCCTTTTTTAGGTAATGTAGGCTACTAAATACTCTTAATTTTATTACCCACATTAATTCAAAATCACTTTCCATCTATTATTAATTCAATTTCCAAATTACATTTTTTTTAAATCTGTATTCTTTCTATTTTTTTTTTATTAATTAAGAGTGAAAAATATTATTTGTCAGTCTTGCATGTTTGTTTATGAGTTTATATACTTAATTAATTTCTTTTTTTAAAAAAAAAAAATACCTTTAATTTGGTCCTTCCATAAATATAAACTTTTTTTTATTATATTTTAGATATCTATTATTCAGAAGCATTTTTAAATATATCAAAATAAACAAAGGATTTACAAATATAACAAAGTTTCATATCTATCACTGATAACTTCTATTAGTGTCTGTTATTATGAAGTCTATCTTTATAATATTGATAATTGATAGAATCTAAATTTTTGTTATATTTTGTAAATATTTTCAATAATTTTCTCCCTTCAAAAAAAGAGTTTTTTCCACATTGTCAGGATAGGACATGAGAATCGAGACCAAAAGTGAAGGTCGGCGTATAAGGTCTATCTCGACGCTGTAAAAGTAATTTGTGGGGATAAGTAGCCTATGTCGACGCCGTAGTGTAGGCATCGGGATATACAAGAGCTATGTTGATGCCATTTAAGTAAATGTCGACATAGACCCCATATGTCAATGCTTTAAGTGGGCATCGAGAAAAACCCGAGGTTGAAAGCCCTAATTTACACCCCATCTTCTCAGTCGCGACCGTCTCTCCTCCCTCTCTGTTTTGACTGCTGCGACACCCCCTCCCCTCACGATTTTCAGCTGCAACACCATGTTTCGCCACCCTTCACAGCACGCCCTCTTTCCACCACCGACCGTACCGTTGCGACTTATGTAAGGATGCTTTAATATTTAAATGAAGTTCTAGTTCTCTATCTTTTGAAACATTTTGTTTTAAATATTTAAATATTTTATCATGATATTTAGCTAAAAGTAAAGCTACGACAAATATATAGCTTTTAAAAATAAAATGATTTTTTTAAAAAAAAAATAAAGGCAATGATTACACCTAAGCATTGATGGAAATGGTCTATCCCAACACCAGGAGCATAGCGTTGGAACAATTACCATGCACATGAAATAACATATCTCGACGTTAAAAAATCCAACGGTGAAGAGAGTTGCCTGTCGATGCCACAAAAAAGCGTTGGCGTAGAGGTGTTATTCCGACTCTACATCTAAGGTGTAACCGTCTATGCCGACCCCGTCGAAATAGCCTATCCCAATGGCTCTAGGCCGAGGGTTGTAGCCGACCAACAAAAAGCATCTAACAAAAACTTATGCCGACGATTTTTGGGTTTGAACAAAGGAGCTTTTGGTGTAGTGTACATTATTTATTATTAATGAATAGTTACAGTGAAAGTTGAAGTTTTAGTAGTGATAAGAGAGGTTAAACTCAACTCTAATTAAGACACCATATATTCAAATAAAAGTTAAAATTTAGAATCTCGTCTCCAACCAAATATTATTGAATTTCAATTTTTTTTTTAAAAAAATGATAATATTTAGTTTTTAAAAAAATGTGAAATTGGCTTACCTACTTATATATATAAATATAAATATAAATAATTAAGGTCATGGTCAAAGCTACGATAAGAAATATATCAATACGCCTAAGTTTTCTTCAAATTGGGATTCCTCCACTTTGTTGGGCCCTCACTCAATTATTCGAAGGAAAAAAAAAAAAAAAAGAACTGCTTCAAATAATTTATTATATGCTTTAAAATATTTTAGTTATCTCCCATATTTTTTAAACTCATAAGTAGGAAATAAAATTGACTTTTTATACCACTTTATATAGAAATTGAATTCTGGACTTCTAAGTAGAAGTAAAATGAGTTTGAGTAAAATAAAATAGTTATCACAAAACACAGAGAGTGTGTGGTGAAGCAATGAGATTGTATTAATGGTGGGTAAGTCGTGAATTGGAGTATAGTGAAGAGGATGAACTTGGTTACAAAAGAGCACTCATTGGGGGTAGGATCAAGCATTCAAATCTGTTTCTGTGGGCAAACAAACAGTAATCAACACACACACACAAACTAAATTGGACAACTCTCTGTTTTTTCTTCCAAAATTAATCAAATGGGTTAATTTAGTTTTCTTTCTTTCTTTCTTTCTTTTTTTTTTTTAAACAACAACAACAATAATAACACATTACACAACAATATTATTGTGTATATATATATATATATACCAGAATTCTAAGTGTAGAATTGGACTAGCTCATCGGCACACCCCAATTGGGTAGCCGCATTTTCAAGCATCCACAGCAAGTGCTCAAACAGAACAACCTCGCAAGACACCACAAGACCTTGCTCCTCCGGATTGGGGGACGACTTCTCCACTAACTCCTGGAACAGAGGGTGGTGGACGACGTCGGAGGAGAGGAGGTACCGGCGTCGTGACCTGCCAACGAAGACCGGGTGGAGGTGGTGGTTGTCGTTATCGAGGGTGGCGGAGGAGACGGCGGAGGAGGAGCTGGGGGCGGTAGTGGTGCGGGAGAGTTTGGAGATGGAAGGCCAGCGTTTGATGGCGGATTTGAGCTTAGTGAGCTTGCCGAGCTTGGCCATGGGGAATGAATGGGGGGAGTTTAGAGGATTTAGAGAAATGGAGAGTTGGAATAAGATGGGATGTGTTTGTGTGAATTTGGGGGTTTTAGATGAGATGGTAAGCAAACATAAAAAGGGGAGAGGGAGAAAGAAAGGGACAAAAGGGGAGGTGGGACCCTGGGATTCAAGAACACAGCTAAGCATAAGCATAAGCATAAGCATAAGCATAAGATAATTATCAATAAATATTATTTATAACAACAACAAACAAAATGCCTTCTAATGTCTTTTTTTGTAATTTTGCACCTCTTTTCCGGCTACCACATTCTTTTACTTCCTTAATTGGATTTTATTAACTAAATTATTTAGCTCAATTGACATAGGTATATATTTAAAATACAGTTAACTATAAGATAATTAACAATTACATAACGATAATGTAAAAGACAAAACACTTAATAATATTTATTTTGTAAATAATTTTTTATCAACAAAATATTTACATGATAGAATACGAAATTTTGATATGTTTTATAAATAGTTTGATTTATTTTACTATATTTAAAAATACTTTTTAAATAAACGTGGGTTGAAATCATTATTATTCTTTTTAAATATACGAGCTAAATTATTTAGGTTTTCAAACGGATTACTTTTCAATTTTAAATTTTAAATAAAGTCTATTGGTTTTTCAGATTATATAATTTGTTGATTATATATATATTGTAAATAACATTCAACAAAAGCTAAACCTTATGTAGTTGTTTTTAAAAGGAAAAAAAAAGAATATAGTTTCATTGAATTAAACTACAAAATTTCATGTCTTTTTAACATAATTTTATTTTATTGAAAGAAGGTAATGATATGTAATGGAACATCAAAATGGTGTTGTTTGTATTTTTCTTTCTATTAAAGCTCATCATTTCTTGGATGAGTCAAGTATAATCGGAAGAAAATGTATGTTTAAATGGTCAAAAGTTAGTATAGAACAAACATATCTCTTGGTTTGAGCTAATTTACGATGACATAAGGGTTTTAGGGTTGAAAAAGCTATTATTAGGAAGATAATCATATTTAGTGCATGTTTGGATTGACTTTCTAAATATTTCAAAAAATGTTTATAAATACTTAAAAAATCAATCTAAACGATAGTAAAAATCCAATGTACATGATGCTATAAATCGAGTCAGGTCAAATCAGATTTTCGCAACTGGAGTGAGATTGTTAATTTTCAATGTCTAAGGTTTTAGTCCACTTTGGAATTGCATGATCAAGATTGAAGCCACTACCCACCACTCCTTTGAAGCCTATATAAATCCCTTTAATCCATCTATTTCGGCAACCAAGAGCCCTAACATGAAATTTGCACCTAAAATCGTGACGGAAATTAAACTTCTATCACTTAAAAGACACAAAAATTTCTCAAAAGTTAAAGTTCCTTAGATTCATATTCCTCGCTAATGAAAGCGTGCTAAAAATGAGATTCACCTTAAAGAAGGTTAAATCAAACTAAGAGAGAACTCCAAAAGTAGTCACGAATTCAAAATTTTCTAGATTCTTAAGTCATCCTTTCGTTTTTTCTGTTGGTTTTTTCATCTCGTACTCATATCATATTTCAATTAAATCATTATTATTCTTTTTCGATATGAGCTAAACTATTTAAGAGATTTTGGTCTTTTGATCGCCCTAAAAGGGTTAGGATGACTAAGAAATTGTGTAGCATTACACTAACTCTCTTTCTACCATTTAATTTCTTTTGGTTGAAGTAAATGGTTTGTCTTGTTAATTAGAACTAGTCAATTAAATTAGCTTGCTAGTTGAGTCTTAATAGTATTGAAAGCATGGGACCAAAGGTCTCTGATATAAGATGCCACGTGACCTTAGACATAAGGCACACCAATAGAAAAGGACGACACATTTAATTATATGTTATAATTAGTCATACATATACCTCTTATTGCTTAGACTATAAGGATGCTTGAAATGAAGGTTGAATTGAATTAATGTTGGTTCATACTTTGATCTCTAAAGGCTTCCACTTGACTCCCATGTTTGCTATCTTTACTTATCAGCTTTTGAATTGTGATCAACCAACGTCCAACTATTTCATTGGTTACCACTCGTTCATTCTTTGAAAACTCTTTCTTAAAAACCTGAATTTGTTAAAATTAATAGTCGTGAAAATAGAACGATACTACAAAACTTTCATGCATGTGCTCTTTCACTTGACCATTAATATAATTATTTCTAGTAAGCTCCTAAACAACAATGACTCCTACACTCTTATAGTCATCAATATGAAAACATTAAAATTAAAATGATCACATTACCTCACTTTTAGAAATTTGATTATGGTAACTAACCAAAACTATATAACAATTATATTTATTACGTGCTAAAAAAATGATAATTAAAAACCGACAAGATTGCACTTGCATTTCACATCTTTACATTCCTATCATTGTGACAATTACTATTCAAATCAAATTATTGAAGTAGTTACACTACGAAATGGTGATGCTTTCGTGTCTAAGTATGATTTATACCATAGATGTATGAATCTTCATGATCTGACGATTGATATATGTTTGAAAGAACAATCATCCTCTCTGTTCCGTTACAGCCATTTAGTAACCTGACTAATTGATGTACCTTTTTTTTCTTGTATAACTGTAATCTAAACCATAAATGTGAAACATCATGATCTAAATGGTGAATATATGTTTGAACGGGCATGCATATCATTTGCCTTGTTAAAACTATTGAAGTTAAAATAGATACACAATAAATTATCCTTTCATGGACATGTGTATGACTTAGTCCATATGAAATATAACATGATATAAAGTAGAGATATGTTTAAATGGACATTTATGTTTTTTCCCTTAAAAATCTCATGAATTTCTATGTGATCTTTCTCTTCAAATAATTACAACTATTTGAGTCAAACAATGAAAGCTAAATTATAATAACAAAAAATGCTCTTAAACTTCGTACTTTGTGTGAAAAATACAAAAAATTGAAAATAACTGACATTTTCCAAAAGAGTTTTAAAATAACCTTATAGTTAGTTTTGACTAGAAATGGTTAGTGTTTTATTTCAAAAGTTTCAAAATTACTCTTAAACTTAAAGAAAAACTAAAAAAATACCCTTATCATTAATAAATGAACAGAAACTATTAATACCTTGTTGCAAAATAACTTTAACCTTTCAAAAGTTATTGCATTAGTATCCTTACCTTGTTGTTAATATATATATGCACAAAAACCGTCAATACCTTGTTGTAAAATATCTTTATCCTTTCAAAAATTGCTTTAGTACCCTTACATACCTTAAAAAAAAGTTTAAAATGTGCTAACTATTTATTCGCATCTCATCACTTTCCTCTTCCATTTCCGCTCTCCTCTACGACCTAACACTTCTCTAATATCTCTAATTACTTCTTTTGTTCTTATACCTAATATTTAAGGGGATCTTTAGCTTTTGAAAGTCCTTGGGTATTTTTGAAACAAAACGCTAGTGCATGTGTGTGCCAGAGAGTAGAGAGAAGTGGAGAAAATAATCAGCACTCCAAACACAGACTATTATAAATCAGACTGTAATAGTTTGCACTCAAAATATAAATTATAATAATACAGACTATAATAACTCATTCTATGCTCCAAAATTGATAGTATTAAAAAGATTAAGTGTATTTTTGTCAAAAGTATATTTGATACAAAGTAAAAAAGGTTTAGCCATACTTTGTATTATTTAGCCAACAATGTGAATGATTATTTTAAAACTTTTTTATGCCTACTAAAATAATTAAAACTATTGTCTATTTTGATATCTTGTATTAAAAAGTTTAAACAAAATAGAAGAAGAAAAATAAACTTAAATAGATATGAACAAAAGTGACAAATTTGTCAAGAATTCACATTAATTTCTAGTTGTCGTTGAATTATTATTATTTTAAAAAAAATCATATTATTTTTTTCAAAAAAAAAAAAAATCAGTTTACTACTTCCTTTTCAAAAAAAGAACAATTATAATAAGCTTTCTTTATTATTTTCTATCATATATTTTGTTTGTTCACTAACATACTTTTAGAATTATTTTTAAATTATGGTCAAATATTATTAATTTTGAAATTAAGTTGAATTTTGCAAAAAAAAATATTTTTAAAATAGGAAAAAGTAAACAGAAAATTATTAGTAAATAACTATAAGTTTAAAATTCGAAAATTAATTCTTAAAAAAAAGAAAATTAATTAACTAACTAACTTATTGTCAAATAGTACTAAATGATTTGATTACTCATTTATTTATTTTTTCTTTTTTTCAAAGAGGATTATTAAAGCTCTCATGGACGGTTTATCCTATTAAGACAACAAACCTTTGACTTATGTGTTATATACAAATCAAATTAATTTGACACATTTTTTAAAAAACATTATCTTCTTGTGTTTATAATAAAAATTTTATGTCGTCGACATTATTAATGATTAATTAGCGTTAATTAAGATTCATTCTCAGAACTTATGAGACAATTAATTATTCTATACAAAACTTATGAAATAATAAATGAGTTTCTTTTGACATTATTAATTGAATTTATTTAGAACTATTTAATTGTTTTCTTTAATAATACAATTTCAAATATTTTATTATTCATGATTGGAGTTTAGTTTAAATTATAATTCGGTTCATTCTTAACCAAATATCAAATAACTTATATATAGTAAATTTTCTAAAGTTTAAAAATGTCAAATCGGCCTACAAATTTTTATTAATTTTTGGTCTAATTGATCACAAATGCATTTACTAATTTAAATTAACAAACTTATTGGATATAGAATTGAGTTTTTATGTCTAATTTAATATTAAAATATTGACTTTTTTAAAAAATCGATAATGAGTTGTATTTTTAACAGAAAAAAAACAAATTAGAACCATGAATTAATTTAAGTCTGAGGTGAAGCAATAAGACTAAATCAAAACCTTTAAATTTACAGAGACAAACTAAAATCTAAGTTGAAATTTATATTTAAATAGGGTTTAAATAATTAAGATTGCCCTTTCAAAATAATATTAATTGAGTGTAAAAATAAAAGATATTGAAACTTGATTGAGAATGGAATGAGGGCATTGATTGATAATAATGTGAAGACATGTCATTTAGAATGATTGAAGAGATTAGAGGAAGAAGTGGGTTATTAAGACAAGACCATGAATGATGTTGTTGGTCTCTAATTCTCCAAAAAAAAAAAAAAAAGGCATAAAAATCAATCAATAACTAGATGTAATTAAATTAGATTAGCAATTAAGGTTGTATATTATAATGTTTGAGCAAGATCCAACCAATATTTGGATTTTAATAATTCATATAACCTATGGTCCACATGTGAATCAAAAGTAGTGTGAAGTATAAGGCATAGAACAAAGCACAATAAATTAGTTGTGGGTTGGGAGGGAATAATAATTAGCAAGAACTAAAAGTTTAATTATTATGCAATTGTGAATATTATGTGTGTGTATATATAATATATATACTGTGTATATATATTTATTTATTGGTTGTGAAATCTTGTTGAACAAAACAAATTATGCCCTCTCAATTTGGAAAAGACAGATATTAGGTTGTTAAGGAACCTAACATAACCCAACTTTTCCTATTCCCTTTTTCTTCATAGCTTACCTTCATCTTCCCCATTGCCAATGGATTTTCCTCTCTCTCTTCAATATATATAATTATATTGTACATCTAATAACATTATTTGTAATTGTATTACTTTTTTTTTTTTAAAAAAAAATGATAGTCAAATAAAAGCTTTAATTTTGTGGAAAGTATATGTGTGGTTTACGCTCTATAAGATCTAATTTATTGATAATGAGAGAAGTAGCTTATCTATCTTATAAGAAATATGAGATGTCAACACTTTTTATTCCTTTTCATCTTCTAATTAAAATAAATGTTGAAGTATCATTTTGTTATATGCACTCTCAATAAATCTTACATTTACTCTCCAAATACTAGTGTATTATTATTATTATTATTAACATTATTATTTTGTCATCTATAATAATTTTACTATAATATTTGAAAATATATTCATATTTTGTATGTTCTTTCAGGAAAATTATTATTATCATTTATTCAATTTTGGTAAAAACTGGCCTAAATTCAAGATTTATTGATAGTTTGAAAACTAAAATTGGATAATTATAATTATAAAAAACTAAATTGAACAAACTTAAAAGTATGGAGACCAAAATGATATTTTAACCTAAAATAAAAATATAATGTTGTGAATTGAATTTACCCTAAGTTCGGCTAAACAAAACAAGAAAAATACTTAGATGCATCTCGAGTAGCATGTATCTTTGTGCATCCTACCAAATTGTCCAATTATAACACAAATTTTGTTTTTTTTTTCTCCTTTAGAATATTTTTTTAAAATGACTAGTGAGAAGAGATACACAAAAATAGGCGCATCTTGTGATTCACCTAAATACACCTATAAAACAATAATATAGCCAAAGTGAGTGCAAATTTTAGAAGAATTGCTGTAAGCATCAAATTATTATTTATACTTCACTTAACTAATAATTTTGGTATAATTTTAATAATTTTCAATTTTGACATATCAAGTAGAGATATTTTTATCATTTTGATATGATTAATAGCACGTGGGATTAGAGTTTTATTTGGAGGCCATGTAAAGGATTGTCACCAAGTTGTTTAGACAAATAAACGACGAGTTGAATTTTGATCTTTAAACGTTTAGACTTTTTCTTTTAAATTTAACGAAAAGAACTTTGAAAATTTTGAAATTCGTAGGGTTTGTTATCAAGCTTAATACTAATTAAAACGCCGCAACGTACTCACTCAAAGTTAATGGTTCAAAACTTAGGATATGATTATTTTTTATAATCTTATGGAGGATATGGTTTAAGTGACATACAGACCCCCTATCTACAAAGTTTTCTTTTAAAACGCTTCATATTCAAAACATTTTCTACACATTCAAAGAATCTAATTCCAAAACCTAATTTATTCTCTATCTCATGTATATAATGACAAATTGCCAATTATAATTGTTTTAGTCAAAAGATAAAATCTTGCTTCTTCTCTCCATTATCCATTATCCATGGTTACATTGCACCCACCTCAAATCTTTTTTTTTTTTTTTTTTGTTCAACCTAATGACACAAAATTACTCTTAAATCCTAAACGTCCTAATAATACAAAATTACTCTTAAACCTTAAACCCTAAACCTGATAAACTGTACTTTCATTTCAATTTCTATAAATATTTGTATTTAAACAGTGAACGAGAGAGAAAATAAAATCATTCGATGACTCTATATTGAATTTCAAGATGGATTACTAAAATATCAACGTCTAACTACAAATTCATATGATGAAATATAACACACACAACATGCTTGATCATAATGTACTTGGTGGTCCAAAGAATATATAAATATATAATGGATATGCATGGGGTTTGAACATGAGAAGTTAATATCCCACCGAATCTAAAACCGGCCTATTGCCTGTGGTCCAACTCACCCGTTTCTTTCATCATACTAATGTGTTACACAAACATCTAACTTACCTTATTCTAAAACTAAATCATGTCTCCCCCTACCTATATTTCTCCTCACCACCCTGTTTTTTCCTTCGATTTCGACCCATCTCGATACCTACAACATGTTGGATATATAGACCTAATCCATCTCTCCTTAAATTGAGTAACGTTTGCCTCACGCTTCCAATCAACTTGAAATATGTCAATTGTGACCCAATAAATGAATCAATATTAGAAATAACATTGTAGGGATTTGTTTGAATACATGATCACTTGTTCTTGTACCATATTAAATCATTTATTAACCTAAAAGTTTAAATTGATGGGTGAAAGTCAATTTCATATTATCTCATTTAACATCTATAAATTTGTCCTAACTTTTATTTCTATAAAAAAAATGAGAGTTTTTTTTTTTTTTTTTTTTGTACAAATGACATTTTCACAAGGGTTTTTATGATTATGATCCGTCCTAATGTCATACTTTACTATCATATTATAATGTATCGCTTTAAAGATGGCCATCTCTATAGTAACTCTCTCTAACACGATGGATATCCCTGTTAGGATATGTGATTTATTACTAATTTTATCACGGTTTGTTAAGATTTTTCATAAATACATGTGAGATATTTATGAAAAATTCAATATTTATAACATATCACGTTAGGAAGGATAATGTTAACTCTAATGCAATGATCATCCTTATCTCAATCTGCATTTTCGTCGATTTGTTATGATTTCTCCACGAATATAGGGCGGGAGAAACAACGTATCGCAATAGATGGGCACTAGCATCGCATTAGAGCTACGATAGATAGATGGATATTGTCATCCCTAACATGATAAGTTATAAAAAGTGAAGAGTACCGAAAAAGAAAAAAAAAAAACTCAAAATATATGGTAATTTGATAACCTTCAAGTGGCAGAAACATTAACATGTGGGTTTGAAGCACAAAGAAGTGATCATCACTAAAAAAGCCCTGAGATTTTAAAAAAATGAATAAACAAAAAGGGAATGAAAAAGTTGGAGCTATCTCTCTAAATGTGTATGTGTAGCCAATTTGGTGATAGTAAACAATGAACTTCTGTCTCCTCTCTATCCAAAGCCTTGAGTAAAGGGTTAAAAATGGGGTTGGGGGAGGCAATAATACAAGATTTGGGATCCCCCACTAAGATTTCTTCAGTCAAAACACCATGTGCTATACCTTCTCTTCACCATGTGCTTAAATAGAGATCAATAACACAAACCTTGCTGTTTTTAAGTCTAAATTTAAAAGAAAAAAAAAAAAAAAGGAATCAAAATCAATGTTGATTTGGTGGGATTTAATTCATGTGCCATTTCAAGAATATTACAATTTTCAAAGTTTTTTTTTAATGGATAGATACTTTTCATGTCAATTATATCCTCCAAAAAGTAGTTTATTAATATTTGAATTTTGTTTATACGTGAATATCTAAACAATGAATTTACACACATTTTGACTAATCACAATGTATAATTCGCTAATTAACTTTAAAATATTTGCATGTAAAAAATATTTGCAAGATGTTAAATCCTATGAAAGTGTTCACCATTAATTGAACCATATTGACTTCTATCAAGGTGATGTCCCCTATTTATCAATAGCTCGTTAATTAGATAGAGTCTAAGTTATACCCAATCTCAACGCTCCACTTCCATTTACACAGAAAATATTTGGTCAGTAGAGACATTTGTGAACTTAAGGTGATGTATTATTGATATATATATATATATATATATATATTTAAGCTTTAAAGTAAATTTGAGAAGGAAAACTGACAAAGGTATTATTGATTAATTAAGGAAACAAATAATAATAATAATAATTAGGAAAGAAATATTATAGAGTGCAATATTGTGTATGAGAAGTGCTTGGCAGACATAAAATTTTGATAAGATGTTTGGATTATTGGCAATCTCATGTGTCATGTAATAAAGGGACAAGCTTTCTTCTGTCTACTCCAAAACTTTGTTTATTGTTTTCTTCCCATTATTTCCTTAATAAAATATCAGTTGCCCACTATATTATATATTTTTATTTTCATATTCAAATAATTAAATTGATTTCATTGTTTTATATATATATATATATATATATATATATTCGGCAATTAATGTGCATGAACTTACGATTAATTAATTTTTTAAGTTCTTAATTTCAGATGATTGATTCATACTTTAATACTGCAACCCAACCCTCTAAATTTATTTATTTTTCACTGTTTTCTTAACCCTAATTTGAATAAACTATTCGTTGAGTGGATTGTTTGCGAAATATTATGGGCCTCAAAGAAGAAATGGGCCACCTCCTCCTCGTACGGCCCATCCTAGATGGTCTGAAAAAGAAAGAAACCATAGGAAAGTTGTAGGGTTTACGGTTTAGGGCTTGTGTAATTCTTCTATCATCTTAAAATTAGTTATTCCAACTTTTTTTTTTCTTTTTTGTAATACGACATATTTGTATTTTAGTTGACCCTATGAAATTGGTTGTCCAATTTCTTCTAATACAATTTTTTTTACCTAGGTCATCTTAATAAAATAGAAGCCTAACTAGTTAATTAATAGAGTTATATTTGGTGGTTACTATTTCGTGGTTCAGTCTTATGCAAACTCGTTTCATATGATATCCTCACTCGCATATCACCTACACGAACGCGTTAGATCATTGTGTTTATATCAAATACATAGTGAATCGTATCCATAATGCTATCAGAATAAGGTACACAACTTTATCCCTATACTATAGACTTTTTAAGCTGTATGTATCAACATACAGTTCAAGACTCATAAAACAGATTAGGATGTTAGTTTATTAGATTTGGATTATTAAGACAAAACTAACATAATAATCAATAACACTGATTGAAATTACAATAATAACACTTTATTAATAACGATCAATGAATTACATTTACTATCTACGAGTTTTAGGTAATAAAATTCAACATCCATAACTTAGTTCAAAGAAATAAATATATTTTTTGCTTTTTTTTTTCAATAGTCTGTACTTAAAGCTTCTTTTAAGCTGCCTACCTACCTTTTTAATATAAAGATCAAGTCATAACATAGTTCAACTAAGTTTTATTATTATTATTATTATTATTATTATTATTTTACCATTCATCTTTAAAAGTCATGTGAGCTAATAGCACTATGTAGTTTAGGTTCTTGGCATAAGGAGCCTTTTACATAATGACTTCAATCATAAAATTTCTTGAGAAACTTGCCATTAATTTGACTAGTTCTTAATCCATCTCGATCGAAAATCTTGTATGCTCCATTTATGTTGATTTCTTTGACGATGTAGGGTCCATTCCATTTAGGTGTTAACTTATTTCTCGTATGTCTTGTCGTAATGATTGGTCTTCTTACAAAAAGTACTAGATCGACAACCTCAAAGTAACAAAGTTTAACATGTTTATCAAAAGCTTTGGACATTCACACCTAGTAAAATTCCAATGCCTACTAAGCTTCTACACTACTACAAAAATTGTATTACTTGACAATTTTGCTCTGTCGAGTACCAAATTACTTAACGGTTTTAAATTCGTCAAGTGATCCAGTGTCAAGAATAATGGACTTTTACTTGACATTGTATAACCGTCAAATATACATTTTACTTTGTAGTTTATAACCGTCAAGTATATAGTTTAGTTGACATCATTTATCTGTCAAGTAAAGTTCAATCTTGACGGTTTTGTACTATCAAATGGTGTAAATTCTTGACACTTCAAAACTGTCAAGTTTAAACTATACTTGAAAGTGTTTTCCAGTTAAGAAAACTTTGTAATTTTTTTTTAAATTTAAAATTTATTATATGCATATAATTGCACTTGTATATTGTTTGCACCTGTTTTTGCAGTCCTAAAACAATATATATACAGTCAGCCAACAATATTGTTCATTAACTTCAAACACTAATATTGAACTTCCTAGATCAATTAACTTCAAACATAAATATATTTTGGTACAACTATTTTTGTTCTCGCTTACAACATTTACATTAAAACAAGAAATAAATAAATTTCCTAATAAGATATTTTAGAAAACATAGCCATCTGGATCCTAATCATTTAAAATATTAAAGTTCATAACCTTACATTTTTATCATAGTCAATAATATCAAATGCTTTCATAAACTCCTTCTTAGTGTCCCTCTCTCCAATTTTTTAGCTTCCATTTCCAAGATGCATTGTGAAATCAAGCAACAAAGTAAGCACAGCACATACATGAATACGTTATCAGTAATATTATTGAATATGTGATGAAACCAAACCTAAACTTTATACTTTGTGTCTAAAATGACTCTGAACTTTAATTTTAAAAGTTTTAAAAATATCTTTAAACTTTCAATGTTTTCAAAAATATCTTAAACTTCGAACCCTAATGGTATGGACATTTTTTAACTTGTTTTTTTTTAAAAAAATTTAAAATTATTTTTGTCTCAAAAAATTAACGTTTTCTATTCAAATACTAACAATTGAGGTAATTTTGAATTTTTATTAAATGAAGGGTAGTTTTGAAATAAAAATTTAACAATCTTCATCCAAAACTAACAAGAAAAAAAATATTTATTAAACTCTTTCTGAAAGTCTAAAGATATTTTTGAAACATTTGAAATTTCATAAACGTTTTTAACATCGAATGTATAGTTTAGGAGTATTTTTATTTTATTTTTATAATTAACCTAATAATAATGAAGATTAAACTTGAAGAACAAAAGACTAATTTCCAAACTATGTTGTACTAAAGTTGTCCCACTTATATTTAAGAATATATTTGGCAATTTTTCAAAAATAAAAGATGATTTTTAATATAAAGGGTTCCTTTGAGACATACTAACATATAAGGTAACAACTCTAAGTTTAATTAAATAATTTTATTTTTTTAATATCTTTCACATAGTTATTAAAAAATCTATACCTTTCTTTCTATCTCTATTTTATTCATTTATCGACTAATTTTGTCATATCACTCTATATCTTAAACACAAACGTATTCACTCTAAGAAACTATTTGAGTAAAAGACTATTTAAAATTGTAATAACCACCACTATTTAAAATTTCTCAATTAATTATCATAAACAATATTTCAAAATCTTCATTTTCTACTGTATTTATTATTTACAACAAACTTAAATAGTTTACACACCAAACACATACTACCGTAATTAAAATATAAATTATTATTAACCATCCGAAACAATAATAACTAACGTACCCACAGTCTTAGAGTGGGTAAGGAGTATTTAAAGGAAAAAAAACATAATCATTAGTAAGTTTGAGTTAATGGTGATAGAACACGTGTAAGCAGGAGAAGACGTGTCAATACCGGATTTTTCCAGACGCTTCCGTCGCGTTCTTCAAACACCCTCTCGAATTTTCCTTCTTCTTTTTAAACTCATCCCCAACTTTCCTCCCCCACACGGACAGCCATTTCTACGCCACATTCTGCTTCTCTTCAACTTACTCTCTCACACTTCACAGGTAAGCTTTTCCTTTCCCCCATCCAAACCTCCTTCTACTTCTCTACTTTCTTTCTCGTTCTCCCACTTCCTTTGGGAACCCCAATTTTGCTGTGTATATTAGATTAATCTAGACAAAAATGCCTTTTCATTCTAAACTTTTCAGGGTAATAAAGTGTCGCTTTGGAATCATTTGAGTTAACAATGAGCAGGACAGCCGATTCGAATTCATCCAACGGACATTTGGTGCAGGCTGTAAACACCCTCTTTCCTTTCCCTGAAACTCTTGAGAAATTTGTGTTCAATTCCGGTGCTCATGATGCTCGTGACCCTAAATCCACCTCCACCATTCCCACTGATATCTTGGATACTCCCAACGAATACATTTTCTATATGGACCTCCCTGGCCTCTCCAAATCTGATGTTCAGGTAATCTTCTTGTTTTAATTGAAACCCGAAATTCATCTGGGTTTAGGTTAGTTGAACTAGAGATGCTCAGTTTTACTGCACTGTTTACTCTGAATTTTTCCTGGTTTGATTCCTGAAGTGGACCCTGAATCATTGAGATGATGAATTACAGAATAGTTAAACTATTTTTCTGAATCTGAATTGGGACTTAATTAGGTGTTTGTGTTCAAATTTTTATGTTTGCGTGGAATTGTTAAGGAAGTAAAACATTCCACATTCAAGATTTAATCGTCATTGGTGTCTAGCTTTAAATGATATGTATCGGGGAGCAAGAGATGTGAGGTTTTATAAAAACATTAATCAATAGAACGTATATACTCCCACTAACTTTAGTTAGTTGAAATTAGCTTTTGAATATATATATGCATGAGGCCTTTGTTGTTCCATTCATGTTAAAATGTTTATTTACTACAGATACTGCTTCCCTTCTTCATATTCACACTTCGTAAGTGCGGAATGGTCTCTACATTTTCCCTAAGAAATGTTGATAAGGAACGAACCATCATTATGTGTTGGTCTGGTGGTAAATAAAAGGCATGAAATTTATAATGAATTAAGGGGGGATTTGTACAATTTATGGTGGTCGGATTTAATATCCTACTAGTTTGTTTGACATTCAGAAATTGTAGGGTCAAGTGTTTTCTCAGGGGATATGTGTGTAAGTTGGCCTATACAACTCAACGGATTGAATTACTTACCCTCCAATGTCAATCTCTTTTGTAGAAAATAATGGTTTAAAAAATAGAAAGAATCCATTCACTTGGCTATGTCATATTGTATTTTAATATTGGGGATGAAAAATGGTTTTTGATTACAGGTGACGGTGGAAGAGGAAAACACACTAGTGATTAAGAGTGGAGGGAAGAGGAAGAGGGAGGATGGTGAGGAAGAAGGGTGCAAATATCTGAGGCTTGAGAGGAAGGCACCTCAGAAGACGATGAGGAAATTCAGACTCCCAGAAAATGCTGATGTGTCAGCCATTTCTGCCAAGTGCGAGAGTGGAGTGTTGATGGTGGTTGTGAGAAAGCTACCTCCACCTCCAAAACCCAAAACGGTGCAGGTCACCATCGCCTGAAAGACCAACAATTTCTCAAACGCACCCATTGGTTCTAAGTTGTCCTAAGGATGGTTGTATGTTACATAGTTTTTGGTGGTAGCCGGGAATTAGAGATATTTAGGTGGATGGTGTTTGTAAATTTTACTTCTTTCTCCTCTGTGTAAGAAACTTTTGAGAGTTAAAATGGGTACTTTTAGTTGGTCAAGGTGATTTTGTCATTCCATTAGTTTTGTTTTGTCAACTATGTGGACTTGAGTACTAAACAACTCACCAAACTAAACAACTCAACTTGTTGTTTCAAATGCAACAAAATTTGTTAAAAATGAAAGTGAAGAAAGAAAGAATTAAGTATTATTAATCCTTGATTGATTTCATCAAGAGCCTGTCATCTTTAGTTTGAGGATGGACGAAGAATAGATAAAAGGTTTTTGGAACAACTCTGCCATCAGACCATCTTGCAGAGGGGTATTTGAAGAAAGTTGGAGCATAAGGAGTGTAATTTGATTGGGCAATGGGAATGGTATTGGTGTAATTATTGTTTCCAATATACACTGTTGAATCCCCCAAAAACGAAAAGAGGCACATTATGATCCTTCTTGTAAACACCTATATAATCACCCAACACTAAAAATTTGATTGGCCTTCTTCTTCTTGACTTGTAAATGACAAATTTGGTTGAAGTTTCAAATTCAGAGGTTGCAAAAGCTGTCTATTTTGTGCTGATTTCAACCAAATTTTCAAGGAAAAGCAAATCTCCACTTTGACAATTTGAAATAGTAATATTTTTTAAGAGAATTAAAAAAGGTTCAAACAATATTATAGTTGCATTTTTCCTTCCTCCCCTGTCTTACTCCTTCATTTTTCTCTTTTGAAACTAACCATCTTAGTTTTTATCTTTATTTTGTCCATTTTGAGTATGTATGTTAGCACGTGAATATAAAATACGTTAGAGACGCCCATTTGACCAGTAGAAAATAGACAATTTAAAAATTCAATGATTAAAATTGAACAAATTTAAAAGTTGGACTTTACATATATATTTATAAGAAATTCTAGTTATTAGTTCAACGTATCAAACCTCATATATATATATATATATATATATATATATATATATCCAATTAAGCCTTGAACATATATTGTGAAGCAAAATAAAGATGCTACACAATTTTTAAATGAACTAAATTATAAATGATTAAACATGATACCATTTGAAGTCTTTGTAGATTTACAGTTTTTCGAGTGGACGAGGTTAATCTTATAATTATTAGAAAAACATTTGAGTTCATTCCAAAATTTAACTATTTTCGTGTATTCTACTAACATTAAATCAATTTTAAGTGATTAAAAATATGCTATCAAGTTATATCTAACACTTAACATATTATATGCCAACATCAGATCATTTGGGAGTCTTGAAATAAATAAGTTTAAAAACTATGAAATAAAAAAATGTGAATAATTTGATAAATTTCACCAAAAACATAGAGGCTTATAAGTTAATATTAATAACAACAAATAATGTTAAATGACAATTTTATGGCATATGGGAAAGTGTGGCCTTCTCTGGGTTGTCTTGGCCAAGTCCATGTAGCGGACATCCAATAATTTTTAAGGGTCTGTTTGGTAACGTTTTCGTTTCTTGTTTTCTGTTTCTGTTTCTAATTTTTTAAGAAATGAATGTGTTTGATAACGTTTCCTGTTTCTTGTTTCCAAAATTTGAGAAACGTTTCTATAATTGTTAGAAATTTGTGGGAACAAAAAAAAAAGTTTCTCCTGTTCCGTTTCTCTTTTTTCTTCCTCTTATTCCTCTACAAATCTCTATCAAAATCTTTCTTCCTCTCCAAATCTTTTTTCCTCTTAAGCTAGGATACACAAGTAATTTTTTTTCTTCAAATCTTTCTATTACTTTTAAGCATCTATAATAATGTTCTTTGTCTTACAAGTTATGTATTCGAATCATATTTTACGAAATTTTTTAAATTTTTTTAAAGAATTTGTTTCAACATTTCTTTATTTTTCCTTTTTCTTTATTACTTTTTTAGTTACAAAATTCTCCAATATTTATATTTTATTTTATTTTTTAAATTTAAAATTTTCTTATATTTAAATTTTTAATTTGTACATTGATTCTTTTATATTTCAAATTTCAACTTCCAAGATCGACATTTATTTTTATACTTGTGTCCATGTTTTATAATTTTTTTTATTAATTTTTTTATTTACAAAATAATTATATTACATTTATATTTTATTTTTCTTTTAAATTTTAAGTTTATCTAATATTTAGACTTATATCTTATTTTAATTTTCAATATGCATATTAATTTTTTTATATTTCAATTTTTTAGTATTAATTTTTGCAATATGTGTGTATATATTATTTTAATTATACGATCTGAAATCTAACTGAATTGTTTTTAAAGAAAATAGAGTAGAAATTTACAATATATAAATGTTTCTGACTAAGACATTCATTTAGCTTTATTTTAATATTTTACAACCATGATATTTACATAATTATATAATTAAGTTGGATTCGACTCGATATCATTTAAGACAAATGAGTTGAGTTGGAGATACCAGTGACAATCCAATTTGGACAATATATAAAAGATGTACAACTTTGTTATTATATTTTAGTTGTCATCAAAACTTTATTGTATTAGATGACATAATCTTTCGATAAAATATTTTTTTATGTTTAATGCACGACACAGGCACATAGATGTATATATATATTGTTGCAAAAAAAAAAAAAAACAAGAAACAAGAAATAATTATCAAACACATTTATGTTTCTGTTTCTTTTTTTTCAAGAAACAAGAAACAAAAATAGTTATCAAACATAGTCTCGTTTCTTGTTTTCAAAATGGAAGAAACAAGAAACAGGAAACAGGAAACGAGAAACAAAGAACAGGAAACGAAAACGTTAGCAAACGGGCCCTAAACGATTCAATTTGGCGGGTGATAAGTACAACGTTGTAGTTGTTTGATTGTGAATTATCTTTCTTTGACACACTGTCCCAGACGTAGGTGTTGTATCATCGAAAGACGTAGGTGTTGTATCACCGAATTGGGTTACTAACTTCTGTGTGTTATTATTGTTTCTAACTTCTATGTGTTACTATTGTAGAACTGCTTTTCAAAAATTTAGAATTGAATTGATAATTATTATAGAGGATGAGTAATTGGAAGAATTGACACGGATAATAATGTGAGAAATGTGAGTTTAACGTGAATAACGAGGTAATAAACCCATTTAATTATTGGTGAACGGTGGATGAGTTTTATTTTACCCACCAAATCCAACCCAACTTAAGGCCAAACGTCCCCTTAGTAACTTCTAATGAGAGAAATTTGATTAGACATGATGGGGTGTTTTAAAAATTGATGCATAAACACTCGAGAGATTCTACACAAAAGTTTGCTAAATTTACATCTCAACTCAAACCGGCGTACTTTATACAAAATTTAAATAAAACATTCTCAACTCGGAGAAAAATCATGAACAAAAAAAAAAAAAAAATCTAAATATAAAAAATTATTATCATCATACCGAATATGCTTTTAACTACTCACATCTTCTTTTGACTCTCCAACTAGGGAATACAAAAATAATTTAAATAAAGTTAACACTCTATGCTTAAGTGTTTCTTATTGAAGTGGCATTAAACAAACATTGACTCCATTTATAGGCTTGGAGTCCATCCCTATCTTCAATTTAACCAATGTGGAACAAACTTTCCTAATATTTTGCCAAAATTCAACAGTTTTTTTGGTCCAAGGAACACACGAAACAACATTATTGATCATCTATCTGGATCGTGCAAATTATATTTGCAGACTCAACCTAAACTCAAGAAAAAAAAAAAAAAAGAGAATTTGATCATATAAAACACTTTAGAAAAAGATAATGAACTAAGCATATCAAGATTCATAGATATTTCAGCATACGTGACGGAAAATGTATACAAGAGAGAAACAAAAACCTTTTATCTTCAAATAAAGAGAAACAACTTAACACTCTTAATTTGGGTAATTAAGAACATACATTGCAAGAGTTTTGCACACAAGCACACACATTACTAGAAGGAATGAATCCCCAACTTATTGCATTGTTAGGAAGAGGCTCAATGGAATGGATCACCACAAACACTTAAACATGAAATAGAGTTTTTAGATTGTAAGGCTTGATGGTTTGGGAGTTCCCATTCCATAGCAGCTCAGCATACAGTTGGTTTGCCTTATCAGTGAAATGGGCAGCATCAAAGAATAAATGTTGGCTTGGGTTATCACACAACTTATACTCTTCTCCATTTCTTCCTCCACAGCTAAAATATCCTTTGAATGGTCCACTTCCACAACATGCTACCTTTCCTTCCTTCAAACCTTTACCAAAAATACATCAAATTTCAGTAACTGATCCAACTCAAAAACACTAAACAATATAATCATCCCAGGAAGAAGCAATATAAATCACTACATAAGTATAAGCATAAGAAAGGTAGTAAATGCTTTTAATAGATTTTAAGCATGACAAAAATGCTTTTAAAATTCTACTTACCATATTTAACAGGGTTATTTAATAGTTGGGTGACAATCGTGAAAGAATCGACGTAAGTATATACGAATCCTTGAAGCTCCTTTTCAAGATGGTGGAGAGTTTTGTAAAGATGTTTGTTGTGCAGTTTGGCAAGTTCTGTAATCTCTTCAGAGCATTCATCTTTGCCTTGTAAAATGACTGCCTTTACTAAGGGAAAACAACCTAGAGGTCCAACACCAAGAAATGCAAACTTTCTTCCTCCATTCTTATGAATTCCCTGGAAACACAAATCATTGATCATGTAATTAATTCTAGGGACATTTCTTCTTTTTACTTTTGATTGTTTCATGGATTTATATTCAAATCACAGTGCTGTTGGTGGCTAATAATAATTGGTATTATATGAACAAAATTAAGTAGAGGGTGTTTGAGTATACTTACTTTGATGACAGTGGTTAAATTTCCTATGACCAAGTCAACATATTGTTGTGGAGAATGAGATTGAAAGAGGGTTGAATTTGCAAGGAAAGGAGCAAGATAATCATTGCTTCCAATGTTGATTAAGTAGACAGCTCTGGATAGTAACGCCTCTGCACCTGCTTCATGTCCTAACTCTTCAAATACCTTTCTTACTTTGTTGAAATAGCTCAGCTGTGTTTTCAAGTCTATTACCTTTAAAGTTTAAACAACACATACAAATCTAAGGTGGAAGCTCAACATTTGTTAGATATGCATCCAAACACTGGGTAAGTATATGGAAGAAACAATAAAATACATCAAATTAAGAGCTCGATTGGATTGACTTAGAAAAATATTTTTAAAAAAACATATTTTTATTTAAAATACACTTGAAAAGCCACTTTAAGTGGTTGTTAAATACTCTATGTTTTCTAGATGAAACACTTGAGAATGCTTATCCAAATACATATAAATGTATGAATTAACTTTAAATTTTCTTCTGATATATATAAAAAATGTAATAACTGTGCATGCATGTTGTAGACTAAAAAAATGATGTGTCAGGGTTTGTGTGAGCATCCATATATCTGTTTCGTATGGTATCAGCGATTCTTTCAAAAGAAAAAGAAGAAGAAAAAGCTGAGTTTACTTACAAATCCTTGCTGGGTTTCAAGTAAAGCACCTGCTCCTGCTGATGCAAAGTTCACTCCATGAAGGTAATTTTTGTTCATAGGATCAAGATATGGATGGATGAATGGCAAATTAGCATATTTAGCTGCAAATATATAAATTTTAAAAACCCATCAAACAATTGAAAACACAAAGAATACATGAAACAAAAACGTCATTCGACTCTTTAAACGACTGCTCAATAATTTCAAATCAACAACAAGAATTAATTAAATTTGTACCAATGAAATCAGGAATCAAGCGACCATCTGAAAATCTTCCAGTTGGGAAATTGAAAAAGGTTTCACCATAAGGCAAGAAATTTGATTGAAAAGTGGAAGTGGTATTGATGTAATTATTGTTTCCAGCATCAAAAAGGGAATCCCCGAAGACAAACAAGGGTACATGTAGTTTTGGCAAAGGTATTTTTGGATCACATTTGCAAATTTGAATACACACAACAATGACTATGGAGTAGACTAACAAAGATGAAGGAAACTTTGAAGCTGCCATACATATATCTCAATTACTTTCACTTTGCCTCACTTTCATTATCCAAACCCAACCCCACTCTAGATTTATAGAATGAAGGATGAGTGACATGGTGGGAATTATAAGGGTTTGAATAGTCAATCTGATATATGTTTAATAGCCATGGATTCCAAAGGATAAACAAAAATGAAAACAGTAGATAATTGATCTAGAGGTTTTCAAATGGTTGATTAACTAATCGCGTGTGAGTTATGTCCTTGTGCAGTGGAAGAGAGCAATTTATTGTTAAGAGAGAAAATTTCAGATTAAAGAGTTAGGAATTAAGTTAGAGACTTCGATAGTTGATAATTTGAAATATTAGATAACAAATTCAAGACATTTCAATTGACAATTTTTATGATTGCTATCAGTTGACAAACCAAGGGGAGGCAAATGCTTCAACGTCGTGGAAAGGTGATCTTATAAAATTGAATTGACTTGGATTTAGGGTGATAATATTATATATTACGTGGAATAATAATAACTTGGGGCTATTAATATTTTAATATGGTTATCAAAGTCTTCGAGTAGATTATAGACTATGTCCTGTCGATGGAAGCTGAATGGTCTCTAGCTATGAAGGGAGGGATATGTTGAATTAGTATGACAATCTATGTTTTAATTTGAAAGATTTTATATATATATATATATATTTAGAAGACTCAATAATTATTTTTAAAAACGAAAATCCACATAAGAATAAATAGACATAGGTTTGATACACATACATGAATAGTTTTTTGGGTGTGGTCAGAACTAGTGTCACATCAAGCTTTCAATTTAGATCTCACTCTACCAAATATTCATGTTATATATATGAGACCAATAGGATAATTTATTTATTTATTGTTGTTTTATAAAGTTATTAGAGATTTGTAATGGTTTGAAAACTATTTAGAGATTTATGGTAGTTTAGGAGAGAGAAAGACATAATTTACCCTCAGAGAAAAATGTGAGATAAAAAAGGGCGATGGTTAGAAGAAAAAAGAGAGAAGATTGAGAAGAAGAAAAAAAAAAAAAAAAAGAGAGAGAATCGCCCAATGGAGAGAGAAGAGAGAGAGAGAATTGAGGGAAAAATAAGGGGAGGAAGAGAGGAATGGAAAAAAAAAGGAATGAGAGATAATTGATAATTTTTATAAAATATGCTTATTTACTTCAATTTTATATTTTTTTTTCTTTTACCTTTTTAAATTCTTTAGTTTTTTTATAAGTTTTATATTACTATTAGTTTAATACCAATGCTTCTTTTTTTTAAAAAAAAATGACTATAAAATATAAATAAAAAAATTATAAAACTATAGCAAAAATGAACTAAAATATTTACAAAATGAACCAAATTACATATACATTCACTATGAATTGAACATTGAGTAACATTAGGGGTGTACGTCGATGTCAATTTTGATTGGAGTCCATATAAAATTACATTTTTATAAAAATACATTTTCAAAACTTATTTTTAAAATTGTTTAATTTTGTAAATATTTTTATTAGAACAATTCAAGGTGATTTTTAGTCTAAAATATCATTTTTTGTGGCCGAAATAATATTTTCCATATATACAAGATATTTCTAACGTTAGAGAGAGAATGTACTTTTATTGTAATTGCAATAATGAGTTGAGATTCATTACTTTTACATTTAGATGGGGAAACGACATTATAGCAAAATAATTAAATCGATAAAAAAAATTAAATATTATTAAAATTATAAACAATTCAATGTAATCTTTTTCAAAATTAAACTTAGATAATACTTTAAATAAGGAAGAATTTAAGGATAAATGTATATAGAATTCTTAAGAACTCACCGACACTTTTTAAACTTTAAATATTAAATACTAATAAAATCTCGAAGATTCAATAATCAAAGCTCTCTTTTTTATAATGGACATGAAAAGATGCAATTAATTGTAAGAAATGAGAGGAAAGTAAATAAAAATATTATTTATAAATATCTCTATTTTGTAACGATTTAGTCTCCTACTTAATTTTGTTTATTTAAAATTAGATATCAAGTTTTAATATTTTATGAATTTAGTTCATAAACTTTGGGCTTGTTGATCTCTTGAGATAACTAGATGATACTATCCATTAAATTAGATTGAATTGAACGATTTGGTTTGGGATAAAATTTGGAGTATGATCGAATTTTAATTTGAGATAAATTTAAAGTAATATCTAAGTTTAATTTTACAATTCATGACAAAAAGTTACTAAAGATCAAAAATCCATTACACATGATTTTGTTAAAGAAAAAACTAATATCCTTTTAAATCTAATTATAAAAATTATAAAAATTATAAAGACTAATAAAATAAAGATCGATAGTGTTTTTTTTCTATTTTATTATTCAGCATTTGACACGGATATAACTATCGTTTATTAGAGATCTATTTTATTTTTTAGATAGAAATTGATTTTATTTAGAATAAGATAATTTTGAAATAAAATTTAATAATTTTTCAAGAAAGAAAAACTATTATATATATATACATAAAATTGAAAATTTTTTTTAATGATTTTTCAAGAAAGAAAATACATAAAATTGAAAAAAAAAACAAAACAAAAAGGAAAGGGCGAGTGTTTCAACAATATAATTAGGAAAATTTCAATTTATACCCTCGAACTTTGGAGTTTGTATCAATTTAAACTTTAAACTAATAAATGTATCAATTTAAACATTGAACTTCAAGAGTTCTACCAATTTCAATATCAAACTAATAATTGTATCAATTTAGACTACAAACTATTACATGTGTATCAATTTAGACCATGAACTTATATAAATATATCAATTTAAACCTTTTATTATGTTTTACTTGAACAAACTTATGAGTTGATGCATTTATGAACACACTTAAAAGTTCAAAGTTTAAATTGATGCATCTATGAAAGTTTAACGTTTTAATTGATATAACTATTAGTTTATGATATAAATTGATATAACCCTCAAAGTGCAAAATTTAAATTAATACACTAATTAGTTTATGATAAATTGATGTAATCTCCAAAATTCAGAAGAATAAATTGATATTTGTCCAAATAATTATCAAACAAAATCTAAATTATGGTAAACTAAAGCTCAAATATTGAATTATTATATTTCATAAAAATTCAATACAAAGATTTTTTTAATACGACAAAGATTTTTTTTCTTTAATCGTATAGAAAAAATAAAGATTGACCAATATATAAATAATATATATTTATAGTGTTGATATTGTTATTTATCAATTTAGTTCATAAAACTTTGTGCTTGTTTATATCTTGAAGAATAGGTTTTCGAACCTAATGATCTTGATGATCGACTCTAGGCTTGATGATTTTCATGATGATCGACTTAGAGTTAGAGTTAGAGATATTCATATATTTTTTTCAAATTTTTATTCATTAAAGAATTTTTTTTTTAGAGAATAAGTGACGTGTTGTCAAAACAAAACGATAATTAACACAATCTTCTATCCTTTGAGATAGAATGTTCGAATTTTCCAACCCCAAATTATTGTAATAAAAAAGATTAAGTGACATGTTAGATTTTTGTGTGAAATTAATGAAAAATTCAAGGGAGAGAGAGATAGAGGTGATATCAAAAGCAACGATTATTAGTTTGAAAGTTTTGAGATACAAATACAATTTAAACCAAAGATTAGGGCGGAAGAGTGAATTCAAAAGTAGTCTCCAAGAAGTATTTTTGTCATTATCTTAAATCACTAAAAAAAATATTTCCTAGAATTTAGATTCAAAGTGTTTTCCTGAAAATAACTCTGTTTCTCAAAATCAATTAAGGTATAGTCCAACATTTTTCAAAGTGATTTTTGGAGAAAAATAGAACAACTTTTATTATAATAGAAAATTAATTGGAAACATAGTTTTTTTTCTTTTTAAATAATTGGAAATCCATTTTACAATTAGGAAGAGAGAGAGAGAGGGAGGGAGGGAGTAAAAAATGGTGCGACGTTGGGCACAGAACACTGGCCAACGCAGCAGCGCCTACCATCATCTCCCCTTTGCTCTCAACTTCCGTTTTCTCTATTCTAAGGGCGAATGTTCAACACTAGCCCTTCCTCTCTCCTTCTTTCCATTTCTTTTCTTTTTACAAGGGCAACCCTCGTCCTTCACCCTTCTCTTCTTTTCAATTCTTTTCTCCTCTTTCCTTCATTGGACGAGGGTTCAACCTTCGCCCTTCTCTCACCTTCAAAACTACTTTATTTTTCTAAAATGTTTCAAAACTACTATATTTTTCTAAATACTCTCTAAAATAACAATATTTAACTAAATCCTCGTATCTAGACTTCTTTTATATATATAGATACCTGCATTAATTGGTTTTAATTAAAAAATTATCTTTTAATTATTACTTAATTGTTCCAATAAAATAATAGACCCTAAAGGTAAAACAGTAGATAATGCCCATAAAAGCTACGTTATGATAATATTAAATTTAAAATAAATCTAAAAACATGCAATTTTTTTTTCTTGTATTATAACTTCTAAGAGTCCGAAATTTATGTGTACCTTTGATAAAATATTTCATAATCCAATTTGATTTGTCCTTGTGGTTAGTGGATTTTAAATTGAATTTAAAAGGTTTTATTTTTTTTAAAAAAAAGAATAGATTTACCTCTCCAGGGGTGTTTGGGATTATTGTAGTTTTGAGTTATAATAATAATATGTGTTTGTGATGTAGATTATTTTAGTTTGAAATATAAATAGTAAATATTGTATTAAATAATTTAAAATAAAATGTCAAATTGTAAAATTTGTAACAAATAGTACATACAGTAGCAAATTGGAAGTTTTAAATAATATTTACCGTAGCTAATTGAAGATTTTTAAATATTATTTACTGTAGCAATCTTACACAGTACTTGTCCCAAATGACCTATTAGAGATTTTAATCTCAATCAATTAAATATTTGAGATTTCAAGTATATTTTCTAAATATAAATAAGTTTACACTTTTATTTCTTTTTACTTTATAGTTTATTATTTTCTCAAAAGTTCGATTTATTGTATTTTTCAACTTTCCTTACCTTTCATTTTTTTAACAAAGATATATAATAACAATATTAATATCAAATGACGTACTTAAAGAAAGTTAATGATATTCTTTCAAACCTACACAAGTAAGAAAAGTTTCTCCGAAATTCTAAAAATTGTTTCCCCGATAAACGAAAGCAAAAATTAGCCAGAAGTTTTGGATGAGGAAACAATATATATATATTTGATACATAGAACACAATATATTCAATATATATTTAAACTTTTTAGAAATTAATCAAATACATTTGATTAGTGCATGAACAATACAATTTATACAATATAGTGTTCTATATATCGAATAATATATCTGACGTATATTTATATTTTATAGTATGTGTGATATTTATTTACAATTTCAATATATACCAATATATTAAATATATACTTAAGTTCTCATCAGAGAAATGATCGATTTACAAGGGATGAGTAAGAATTAAATGAAATATCCTAAAACAAAGGAAACATTCATTTGAAATATTTAATAAAATATCACAAACAAAGTAGGAGTTTGAAAATATTTTAATTAGCATGATTTCATTTATAAAGTTAAAAGTTAGTTTATATATATGGTCTCTTAACTTTAAAATGCGTATAATAGGTCCCTAAAAAAAATGTGTAGTTGATAAATTTTTATATAAAAAAGTAATTTTTATTATTTACTAAATTAAAAATTTTAAGGTTAAGAAAATAATTTGTTTTTTAATTTTTTATCAATAACATACCTATTTTTTAAAAAAAAAATTAAATATATCGAAAATCTATGGAATAAAAAATTGAAATTTAATGAATATGGTAGACATTTGTGATCAAATTAAAATATTTTAGGAAAAAAAATCAAATTATACTCCTGAATTTTGGAGGTTGTGTCAATTTAAACTTTAAACTAATAATTTTATCAATAACAGTGATGAAGAACTTGCAGCGGAACATAGTGAACAACGAGCAAGAACACAATAAAGAACGCAATGGTTGTATGATGAACAACTCTTGCTCAAAGAGTAAATGCGGTTTACACGAAGAACGTTACTTTTCTTACACAATAAACAAATTCTGAATCCCAAAATGGAAAGATATCGAATAATATAGTTCAGCTGCATATTTTCAAATAAAGAAAGTATTTGGATGTTAAAACCGGATGTTAAGACTTTGTACGTGATATCTAAACAAACTACTGCTTGCCAACTTTTGAAATCTCCAATTGAAAGTATTTGTCATAAGCTTTTTGAGAAGTCTAAATAGACAAGACTCGAAGCTGAAGAATATGTTGGATATTAATAGTGAAAGAAAGTGAACTTTGGTTTATTTTGAAACTTGAGATTAGATTTAATTGTGTGATTAAATTCATTTGTTTGAAACCATCAAATTAAGATGTTGTTTCATCTTCTATTTGATAAGTTATAACCTAAATTGAATTAAATTTGACAAAAGTTACAACTTTTGTAATTATGAGATTTTATTATGTATTTTGAAGAGTTACTAAGTTGCTAGCCTATAAATAGCAACTTGTTCCTTCATTTGCATCATCACTTCAAAATTTGAAGATTTCTCTCCATTCTTTCTTTCTTGTGTTCTTGTGTTGAGTTGAGAGCAAGTATCCAAGAGTTCTGTCAGTTCCGAGTAGTTCGAGGTTGCAGTTCTATCGGAGTTAGTCGTTGTATCCTGCTAAGACGATCGCTGTAGTCTGCTTGTAAACCCGTGCAGAACAAATAATTGTCTTCGGGACAGCGCTTATCAAAAGCGTGTCTCGACTACGGTTTGAGTGTACCAATTTCTTTCATATTCTTTCAAGTATTTGATTGTTTTTTTATCTAAGCTTTTTATATCAATTGGCTTAAGAGTTTTTTATTTCCAATTGAGTTGTAATCTATTTGCTAGTGTATTCAGTTCATAATATATTTAAAATTTCCCCAACAGAATAGACCCAAACCCAAAGAGAAACAGGGGGCTGATGTTAGGAGGTCTTCACATCCAGAAAAGAAATGTCAGGTTTTGAGTTGACCAACCAAGCTTGTGGAGGTTCACCAAAGGGGAAATAACTGAGTAAAACTTGTTATTGATACTTTGCCACCTCAATAGCCACACTTATTCTAACATTGTCAACGTTATATGTAATCGTTAGTTGGTGTTAGAGGATGAGTATTATAATAACCTCATTTCAATAGCCTGAAGGCAAGTAAGTAACTCATTTCTAAGGGTCAAGGAGATAGAGAGGATCACTATAAGTCTCCAGCCAAAACAAAGTATAAAGTTGAATGTTGATGCTTCGAGTGCTTCATCGGGTGGGTTGCACATTAGAGCTATCTTGCGTGATTGTCATGGGAGAGTTTTTAAGGTTACTGCTTAGTTTCGGGAGGTGACTGTTGAGGTCATTGCTGTTGAAGCTTTGGCTTTATGATTTGGGCTTAAAGAGGCTTTTGATATGGGGTTAACTAATATTTAGGTAAAATCTGATTCTCAAATATTAGTTAATGTCGTTATTTTGGATGAGATTAGATATTGGATGAGTTGAACCCACACTATGAGAGCATTGTTTTATTCTTCAATCTTACAATGGTGTTGCACATTGCTTGGCTAAATGGGCTTTTCTAATAGGGTAGTGGGTCGATGGAATATTGATTTTCCTTCGTAGTTGTATCGGACCATTGAGCGTCTTGGTATTATGAAGTATTGATGTTTAAAAAAAAAAGCAATTCTAAGGAGAAACACTTTTTGTGCTTAGTTGAAAACTTTAGGATCAAATAGACAAATGAAAAAAAGCTTAAGAACTAAATTTATAATTAATCGAAGCATTTATGTTTAAGGGTAATGTTAAGACCCCATACCCAAAGAAAAAAAAAAAAAAAAAAAAAAATCTAAACCCAGCCTATTGTCTGGCCACATTTTGCTACATCGTTTGTTTATGCCTCTTTTCGAAAAAATGTATAATTTTTAGTTTTCCCCCCAAAGTATAGCTCAATCTCAACCACAATCGGTTTGAAAGAGATCCCTGAGAGAAGAATGAGAATTGGATGAACCACTCCACATTTCATCAGCAAGCTGTTTGTGAAGGTTTTCTGTAAGATGGTAAGAATCCCAAAAGACATGCTCATTTGGCTTCCAACACACTTCAAACTCCTTCACTCCTCTTCTTCCTCCACAGCTGAACACTCCTCGAAATCTCCCTGTTCCACAGCATGCCTCTTTCCCTTCCTTCAACCCTACATTAATCATATTTCACACTTACAATATCTCTTGAATATTTCACAACATAACACCTAACAACAATCTATCATTTGTTACCATATTTCAGTGGATTCTCCATTCTCTCCCTCAGGCTGCTGCTGAAGTCATAGAGTGAATATTTGAACCCCTTTAGCTGTTTCTCCAAGTCATCAAGAACCTTCACCAACCTCTGGTTGTGTACATTTGCATACTCCGCCAACTCTTCCAAACACTCTCCTCTCTCTCCTCTCAGCCCTGGACTGCACTCCATTGGCGGCAAGTTCATGAACCCGAATTTCCTGCCGCCTCTGTCATATACTTGCTGTCGAAACCAACAAAGAAAACACCATCATTTCAATATAAACACTACACTTTACTGTATGTTTGAAAGGAAATTTCAAGATGGCAAAAGCTTACTTTGATGGAAGTTGTTAAGTTACCAATCACCAACTCAACATATTGAGATTTGGAGTGGGATTTGAGAAATGGGGAATTCGTTAAGAAAAGACTCATGTAATCGTTGGTACCAATACCAAACAAATACACAGCTTTTGATAGCACCAACCCACCTTCAGCTTTGCCCAACTTTCGTTTAAGCCAAGTCTCCACTTCCTCCTTAAAGTACTTAATCTGTGCTTTGAGCTCGATCACCTGAGAAAGCCATGAAAAGTGTACGACGACTGTCTTATGAGTTTTGATAAAATGGGTGGAAGATACTTGATCTGAATGGCTATAGATTTCAACTACATAACCCATTTTAAACCTTCAAAGCTCATTTGTTAAGTAATGAATAATGTTGTCACTTTATTTTCGTTTGATCATGGTGCAGAAAGCAGAGTTGATGATGACTTGCTTTGCTTTTTAATATGGAAAAGGTGCGGTGAGGAGTGAAGGGAGAGTCCGTTATTCTTACCGATCCATGAAAAGTCTCAGATAAAGCACCTGCTCCCGCAGAAGCAAAGTTCACTCCATAATGATATTGATGAAAACCCGGTTGGAGAAAAGGTGAGATCAATGGCAGCTTGGCGAATTCAGCTATAAGATAGAGATACGTGAATCACAAACATACGTTTATAGATACGTTTGTTTTCTTTAAAAATTCTAGGATATAGATAAATTTAACGTAAAGATACTAAATGTAATTCACTAAATCCATAGAAAATCATAAAATATCAAATTAATGACAGTGGTACGAAATACAATATAAACACCGAAGTAAAATAGAAAAACACAAAATTATGGAAGTACAATGATCAATGAATGCAATAAAAAAGAGACACAAATTGATCAGAGAATATAAACTAAGAACTTCTTCGTTAAATTGTTGGGTTAGAACTTCTTCGTTAAATTGTTGGGTTATATTTCAGACATTGTGGGGACTCAAATGTGATGATAAGAATAAGATGATTTTAAGATTTGACCTTTTATTTATTTTTGTTCTTTTAATTTTGGAGAATGAACATTTTAAATAAGTTGTTTAGTTTTGAGTTGGAAAATATTAGATGAGTTGCTCATTTTTTTTCTTTAGAAAAATATCATCATAAAAATAGATACGTCGAATTGCATGTGTGATATGTGTTATATACGTCAACGGAAAAACAAATATGTCAAATCTATCAGATACAGATTATTTGCTAAGTATCTGTGCTTCACGGGAGAAACAAAAGTCATGAAAAGTTAAGCCTTCCCCAAATGTAAAGAGAGAAAAACAGAAATATTCATCAGAAACCAAGTAGTTTAGCAGGAAAGACGAGAAAACAGAGATGGGTTTGGACAAGAAGAAAATGACATAAACCAAAAATATGGGAAATCTTACCTATAAAGTCAGACACCAAACGGCCGTCGGAAAATCTTCCAGTAGGGAATCGGAAGTGAGTTTGGCCGTAGGGCCAAAAGTTAGCTTGGTCCAGAGTTGTGGTGTTGATGTAATTATTGTTGCCAGCATCCAAGAACGAGTCCCCGAAGATGAAGAAAGCAGCATGATTTTCAGGCAGAGAATGGGATTCAGCTTCAATGAACCAACGTATGGAACTGAAGATGAAGAAGGTCACAAACAACACAGCTAATTGGCCATGGCAAGTACTTTGAGTTGCCATTAATGGCTTTTCTCCCTGAGGATCACAACTAAACTTAAGCTGTGAATTGCACAATAATATATGAATTATGGTGAGGAGCACAAACTTCTGTTCCTGCAGTGTTTTTTTAACTAAGAAAATGATGGATTTCCTGTTGAACCAACGCAAATGCGAAAGTGGGACTAGTGAGTTCCATTGGAGAGTTCTGATGTGATGTTTCGATCAGAAACAAAGGGAGGGAACATGGGGTGTACGTCAAACTGAATGTATCCAAGATAGAGTTGCGGCTGGGTTTGAAAAAAGAAATGATTGGAATTTGGAACTTGGAACTTGGAAGGTAAGGCCTTAATAATTTTGATGTAGCTGGTTGAATTATTTACGTTTGTCAAAGAGTTAATGATATGACAAATCTTCAATCAGTTGTCACAATCCTAAAGATCAAATAAAATATTTGTCCAACCAAGTGTGGATCCAGCTAACTTGTTAACTTATCACCATTCAAGGTCCCAAGACCATGTCTTCAGCTTGAAAACTTAACAAGCTCTTATTGAGTGGGTGAAGCTACTCCAAAGATTTGTTAGGAGTCTTACCATTAGCCCCAGTGCAAAGAGGAAGACATCCAAAAAGAATTTATTACAAGAATAACAAAATTTTCTGAAAAATGAATGTGTAACTTTCATTAGGACTATTATGCTTAGTTTTAATCCATTCAAGAGATTTGAATTGGATCCAATCATCTTGATCTTAAGTAATGCTCTAATCAAGCCTAATACATGTAAAAATTTGTATCTCTTTTAATTAGCTTGATTTGTAATTCTCTAATGGATTAGGGCCCACAACTAAATCTGTGATCAACAAACGCAATTAAATTACAGAAATGAGAATGATCAATCTGATTCTGTTTGAAATTTACCTAGGACCCAGTACGAGATGTTGTCATTGTTATGTTACAGTTACAGATACCTTACTGATGCAGTAGAAGAATTATGATTAATATGTTACATTTACTATTACCATTATAGATATCGTTACTGAAAATAGGTAAAGTAAGAAGATAATGATACTAGACAAAGTAGAGTAAACATCATGTGTAAGTAAGTAGGATCAAAAGCTATTCAATTATGTTTTGCAATCGAGACCTATTACAATTGATCAATCAATGAAATCCTATTGCAATTGCACCCATTTTCATTACAAATTGGTAAACATGGCATAGATTAATTCTTACTGGAAAAAAGAAACTGAAAATTATTTGTTTAATGTACAATATCTTTTCCATCAGTTACACAGTGCACAATTTCCATTGTCTATATTTAATTTGTTGTCAAGAACATTTGAATTTTCTCTTAGTTGAGAAAAGTCAATATAAACAACTTTATATTTTTAACTATCTAAACAGGCCAACTTATACACTGCAGTATTAAACAACACTTAGCAATAATCATATTGTTCAGTAAGGTGTGAACAAATAAAAAGTGACAAAGTTAAACAAAGGGCACAATGTCAAAAAAATATATTACAAAAGAAACACGTTTGTGTTATTCTACTACTTTAAGGTCTAAAAGCTCTTAAGCTTGTATTCCCTGTTTCAGGGAAACCACTTTTCCCTTCAACAAAATTCACCTTTTACATGTTTAATTTTTCCTCTGAAGAGATGATGAACTTTGACAAATAGCTATGCTAAAAAGATTCTAGGGGGACAAAGAGCCCCACATAGCTCAGAAGAAGATTTTGGGCATTTAAGTTTAGGTGAGTTTGGTCACAGTCAACTATGGTTGGGATGGGTTGAGATGAGGTAGTGGCCATTGACCAATGCCCAGCCCTTCTCCTTTCTCTCTGTTTTTTTCGCTACTATCTTATGATTCATGGTAGTGTGCAGTAAGCATTTGTCAATTTCATGGTAGTGTGCAGTAAGCATTGTCAAAATTTTCAAATTTCTATTCATTCTCCACCATCCAAAGAAAATCCAACAAGTGAATATCAATATTAATCGAAGAGGAATAATATTGTAGGAGCTTGAACACAGAACCTCTGCTGTGATACCTTGTCAAATCACTGAATGACTAAAAAACTTAAGCTGATGCACAAAAGAAAACTTAATATCATATCATCTAACAGTCCTATTCTTTCAGTTGTGCCAATACCACCTCCTTGCCTAGCAGTTTGGGAAGAGTGACTTACAGGTTCAGTTTGTATACTCTACACTAGGAAAAGTTCAACCTACTTTTGATATGTTGATTAACTTGTTCCGAACTATGTGAATATATTTTCTACTCCGACAATTTTCAGAATGTAAACCGAAAATTTACAATATATAAATTCACAAACTTTATACATCTATATACCTAAAAAAAATGGTATCAAACCCCTACACATATACTCTCTCTCCGTCCACTATGTCAATTTCTAATTCTCTCTTTGTGGGGAACATCTTTTTGCTTTGTCAGAAAGTCCGAAAGGCTAAGGTCAATTTTAATAATGATTCTCCCTTACATATGTGTGGTTGGGGGGGATTCCTATTTTCATGATTCAATTGGGTTTGCTTATGAATTCATGTTGAACTCACTTTAATAATTTCCATAAGGTTTCCTAATTTTCCCACATCAAGAAAAGGGCTTGAGAGAATCCAGGTCTGGTAGTTAGGACCTTTGGTTCTGATTTAGACACTGATGGTGTCACTTTAGTTCCTTTGAGTCACAATGTGAAAATATCAAAATCATTCACATTGAACAAATGACTATGTCAACCAACTCCACTCTAAAACTCAGAACATTTAAAAGCCGAATATGACATACTCAACTTTATCTACAATCACACTTAAATTAAGATTATCAACCATTCCTGTCTTTGATAGGTATCCACAAAGCTAAACCCAACTTTAAGTACATATGACATAATTGAATGTGGTTGGATCCCATGCAAGGTTATAATAAGATAAAGTTTCAAAATAATATAATACAGTCTTGGGATAAAGTCTACGAGATTAGAGATTAAAAAATTACCATAGTAGTTTCAGTTCAATGCTTTTAGCTCTAAATCCATAGCATGTGGGCTGCCACCTATAGGAACACCATAAATGGCCTATATTTAGCTTGTTTTATTTTATATATATTATGGAGTATTGACCAAATCACTAACCCGACCAAATCAAATAAACTTATGAATGGACCGGACACTTTTGAAATATTAGTGCAACAAAAATGGTCAAACTGTTTCATATTCTTCTCTGAGAAATTTGCGTTGGACTAATTCATATAGATAAAAGAACAGTCATTTCTTGATGTAAAAAACATCAATAGCAAAGATAGCCAAATTTTATGGTACATCAATACAGAACATATAGTTGATACAGACTTAACACAAAAGAGTAACGCCGATTCAAGGTTTTTCAGGTATTGCTACCTGAATCGGCTTGAAAATCCTAGGCCATTAGCTACAGCATAAACATATCCTTAATTGCATCGGGAACAATTGACCACAATCATCGATGACATCCACTTCCTACACATAGCAGCGACAACAGATCAGATCAACAGCATTTCAGACAATTTAAGAGAACTGGGAAGGGGCGGTTAAGGAACAAAATGACTAACATTGTAGCTTTATTTACATGAACCAGCCGGCAAAGGAAAACTTTGCTTAAAACACTCCTCCAGCCATAGCAGGGAGATCATCAAAACTCCAAAGGTCCAATGAGTTTCCACCATCTTGAGTCGCACCCCCACCAAGGAAGGCATCCATTGAATTATCCCAGTTCCCGTCCAGGTACGGCATCTGAAAAAGCTTCATCTGGGACTCGAAGGCAGAAAGCTCTTCTGAAAGAGTCTTAGCACTAGCATCTACGTCTTCAGCACTTACGGCGTCCCCTGAACTACACCTTTGTTTCTTCCTTGTATGCATGTCCTCTGTAAACTCAGAGTCAGTAGCTGAGAAGACAGAAGAGATTTCAGGAGTCTTAACGCCATGATCTCCCAATCCAAAACCTGAACAGCTAATAGAGTTACTTCCCTCGTCTGAGTTAAAATACATGACCATATCGTTCGATGGAGAACTGTCCATACTAGCAGGGAATGAGTCCATGTATCCAACTTGGTCAGTTGGACGTTTTACTTCCAAAAAACTAGTGGTTCCAGAGTAGTTTTGATTTGGATGTTGGTTTGCTTTCACGTTTTCCTTGATATGTTGTTTTGCTTTCTGCGAGTTTTTCTGCTTCTGAGTATTAGGCAAAGGTTCATCAGGGAAATTCACCCTGGCTTTGTTGCCTCGAATTCTCCGCGCCTCAGCATCATATGCTCTTGCAGCTTCTTCTGCAGTATTGAAAGTACCAAGCCATACACGGGCCCCTTTCCTGGGGTCTCGGATCTCAGCAGCCCACTTACCCCAAGGACGCTGCCTTATTCCCCTATATTGGTTCTTCCTCTTAGTATTTGAAGACTTCTCAGCTTGCTCATTGAACTCCACAGATTTTGTAGCACTTGATCCTTTAATGGTTAAATCATAAATGACAATGAAATCAATACCAAGAAGAAGCCTAAATATTTTGATCAGATATAGATACAAAGAATATTTGTAGTTAATTATGCATGATTAGAAGGCCACCATGCTATACAAGCTGGGAACATATCTAACAACCAAAAAACAAAGCCAAAATAAAAGAACAAAGCTACTTCAAAAAATTAATACAAAGAAAATCAGAAAGAAGAAACCTACAAACAGTTCTTACTTTCCAAAATACGGATTAAAGCTGCAAAAGGCAAATACAGTATACGCTTTGAAAGTGATTAAAAGAGGGTTGATAAAGATAAGAAACGTAAATTGAAGAACTTCCCACTTTTTTATTATCGGATCACTCAAGACTCCCGATCCCGTGAAGGAAATGATCAAACATCTAGAAAATTAATACAAAGCAGAAAAAGAAGAACAATCATAAAAGAATAAGCAAGCAAGAAAATCAACCAACATATAAATTAAATGTGGTCTCATTCAACAGGGTTATCCTCAAACTTCAAACACAAGATCAACCACGAAAGAAATTGCTTAAAAAAATGTGAATATGCCATTACCGCGAGTGGAAGAGCAGGTGGAATTAAGAGAAGAGAAAATGAAGGGTTTAATATCCGAGAAATCATCTTCATCTTCAACATCAGACTCATCCTTGAAGTCCCGGAAATCAGCCTCAAAATCATCAACATCGAAGATCCGCGACCTGAGGGACCTAGGGGACGAATGTTTCCCTGATTTAGGTTTCTTCAAATTCGGCCAAAGGTGATCGGCGGTGACTCGATTAGAGCGTGACGGTGGAATAAAATCAGAAATGATAGCACCTCCACACATGGTTGTTCCTCAAATTGTACACAAAAGAACTGGAAACGGAATGTGACAGAGAACTGGAAACGATGGTTCGATTCAGATAGAATTATAAAGGGGTTTTTGCAAGTTGAGTGAAAGTTGGTATAAGATTTTAGGGATTTGTGAGTGATAATTCAAGAAGAACAAACAAAAATGAAGTTGAGTAAAATGGAGGGGAAGTGAAATACCGCCATGCCCTCAATATACACCATGAATTACAGAAGATGTCCAGTAATTATTACGTTTGTAATTCTCCAATTTGGAACTTCCAACTTTCCTTTTCCTCTTTTTGTTGTTTTCCAATTTTTTGGAAGATTGCTCTTTTTCTTTGACATTTCTCATTAGTCTTAACATGGCGGAACAGAGATGACAACATCCATTACTGTTTTTGTTCTCTTTCTTTTTATTTTTCAACCATTTTGGTTTTAGTACAACTATAGATCAAAAGATTTTAAATCCTTTATTTGAAATTGGATAAATTATTCCATTGTTCGTAGTGAAAAAGATTTGAAATGAATCTTAGTTAAATCTATGTGTTTAGATAATGTTGATACCAAATTCCACTCAAGAAAAAACGCATATGATTTTCATGTGACAAAGCCAGAGCATTAGAGATGTTCACGGGGCGGGGTCAGAGATGTCAATCCACGTCCCCGACTATTTCCCCACGGGAAACGAGGCAGGGATTCCCTGCAGGGATTTTGTGCGGATCAGTTCCCTACAGGAAAAAATTTCCCGTCAATTTTTTTCAAGTTTTTTTTTGTATTTTAATCAAAACCAATGAATAAAAATGCTTTTTTTTTTTTTTTGCTATCATTAACTATTTCTCGTGGAATATTTGTTTTTAGTCGATAATGACCAAAGAGCAGTTTCTCCCAAATTCAATTTCAATAATCTCTCCGAAACAAGCAATATTCAGTAGTACAAGTGAATCAACCCAACGGTAGTTGATGTCCAACGAGAGGGTGAGTCGTGGGTAGTGTTACAAAATGTAGAGGAAGAGGGAGAGGGACAAAAACAGAACCGAGGGGGTGGGGTGAAATTTTTAAGGTTTATATATACATATATATATTATATAATATATACTGTTTTTAAATATATTTATATACATATAATTAAAACATAAAAACATTTATATATATGTGTGTATGTATGTATGTGTGTATATATATATATATAATTTTGAGCAGGGCGGGGCCAGGGTCGGGGACGGGGAATATATTCCCCGTCTTTGGTCCCGGATTGGAAATGGAGAAAAAAATTCTCCACTCCCTCTCTCATTTTCCATGTATTCGGAAAATTCCCGCCTCGTTCGGGGTGGGTCCTCACGAGGTCTTGGCACCGTGGGTTTTTTGGACATCTCTACAAAGTGTGCAAATGGTGCAGGTCAGCCTCGGCCTTATCCTCACTCATTCTTGGTCGTGGTCGAGGTCGAGGAGGCTGGTTTGGTCTTTCAACCATAACATCATCTTCCCAAGGCGCAAATAGGTCATTGTGTGCTCTGTTCATTAAACAGAAAGGTTGGCATCGATGCCAACCGACCCAACATTCATGTTAGATGCGCTAAGATGAAACTAAACGAATATATGATATAAATTAATTCAAAATAAAAAACCTAAAATCAATAAGATGAAACTAAGAGATCGTGGAGACGATCAGAGATGTGAGGTTGTCGATCAAAAGTTTGAACATGGAGGCATGGTCGTGCATGGGTGAGACCATGAGAAGGTTGGTTTGGGCTTTCGACCGATACCTTCATCTTTCCAAGGCCCAAATAGGACATAGTATGCTTCGAGTATTAAACAGAGAAGGTCGACCTCGATCTCATCCCTAACCTGGGTAAGGTATATCGGGCTATTTTGGCTCAAAATTCCATTAGTCTTTTTCCATAAGCCTATTTTATCCACTATTTCTCTTTCAATTATCTTATTAGGCTTCTACATTGGATAAATTACATGCAAATCTTATTTGGGTTGAGGTTGACCGACCCAACATCTTTGCTAAGCGTGGTAGGTCATCCCTAAGGCCTAAACTATGTTGGGCCTTGACCCTTGAGCAAACATAAAAGGCTTGACCTCGTCCAACCGAGGCTGACTAGGATCGTTTGTTCCTGGACCTATTTTTTCAGTCTTCTTTTGTTCTTTGACCATTTTACCCTTATTCTAGAGTTCACCCAAAACATATGGCAATGAAAAAAAATTACGATACAAGCTATTAATATGATATGTTAATTGAAAACTAGTTAATGATAAGGGTAATTAAGGTTCGTATGGTAACTATTTCATTTTTTGTTTCGATTTTTGAAAATTAAACTTATTTCCTCTCCATATCTTACCATGATTTACATCTTTCTTAAATATAATGGTTGAATTCTTAGCCAAATTCCAAAAAAAAAAAATTACTTTCTAAAAGGTTCTTATTTTACTTTGAAATTTTGGCTTGATTTTTTAAACCATTGATAGAATATATATAACAAATGATGAAAGTTGGAGGTGAAAGTGATATTCATAGACATAATTTTCAAAAACAAAATGGTTACAAAATGAAACCTAAGTAAGTTATTTTTCAATTCAATGAACTTTGAGCATTCTAGTTACAAAAGTTTCTTAATAAGTAAAAGTATGATTTGAAATCTAAAACTACTCTCGTTGTTGCACGTCAATCAACAAAATTCATTAAAAATTCGTTACGAATTAAAATCACTTAGTTTTTAACCTACTAAGTTATATTGAACTAAACTCACATGACCGTTCCTTTTTCTTTTCTATTCACAATAGATCTAAGATTTTTTCCACACCACCCCTATTTCAAATTAGCTACAAAATTTGAAAAGAAAAAAAGAAAGTTATTTATTATATTCGTGGTTTAGTTTGTACTTTACAAAAATAACTTTGCTAGGGAGTTATTTCAAAAGCTAAGCAATGTCAATAAAATATTAAATATAATTTAGTATATAAATAAATGAAAAAGAAAATCAATTTTCATTAAGTTCTATTTATTTCAACTCCAAGATTTTTCCTTTTATAAAATTTGACAAATAATTGTATACTTTTCTTGCTCAAGGATCATTTTTCTAATTAGTTATAAACTTTTACATAAAAATAGCGTCATTGATCGATGTACGAATTAACTATAGAATAACTTTGATAAAATTCAATTTACGGGACTAAAATGACAATGCTATAAAAGTTTAAAGTCAAGTACGTACATACAAATTTAAGATTAAATTATAATGGATAAACTTAGTATTATATTTTCCCAAAATTTTACTTGAATGGTATCCATTAGATTCAGTATATATAATTGAAGTGCTTTTTTAGCTTGATGATTACAATATTAAATATTTACTCCCAAATTGAGAGTTACAAGAGCTCATCTCATATGTGTGATTTATCTACATTTATAAATAAAGTAATATGTATTGGAATTCAATTAATGTATGTAAAGTTAAGAAAATAAAGTAGCATGCAGTTGTTTGTTGGATTATATTTGCAACTTTACATTTGAAAATATGTTCTAGAAGGATGAAAATTGAGGATAGAGGGAGGACAGGTGTGGATGTCCCTGAATGCATGCTGAAAAGGTGGGATGAAAGAAAGGCAGTGGCTGTAAATACTGAGGGAAACCCCATATTGGTGCCACCTTTTTGGCTTTTTGTAGTAAACCTTAACTCATGACTTAAAAGTATTCATGAAATTTTGGGTGATGCCCATCACCAAAGTAACCACCTTTATCTTCTTCTGACCTTTTCTCTCTCATTTTTTCTTAATATTTTCCTTATATTTCAACTCCCTTCTGTTATGGGTTGAATGTACGTCATCTTTACTCACAATGTAAACATAATGAATCCACGATAACATGAAAAGTCAGTCCAATTAATTACTTTTTTTTTCATATGAACGTTTGGTGCCATAATGAAAACTGTAATCTCAATCTGTAATTTAATTGCAGATTACAGATGAGAGGGTATGATCAACATTGATGATTATGTGAGACTCATCGTCACTTTTTGTATAAATGTTGGAGAATGTATTTGATTTTTCTCTCGCACATCATCGATAGTCGTCTTTATGGTTTTTGTTGGGTATAAAATCGCTATCAATAGTCATAAATACATGGTCATATTCTGTTATGGAACGATGAGAGAGATTGTGGATACCAATGATACTAATACTGAAAGAAGCATAACGATATACACTTGTTGGATTTTTCCCTTAGTACCTCCCCCCTCCCCCCAGCGTCTGGAAGAATGTGAATGTCTTTCACAAAAATGTTTTCTTGCAAAAGTCTAAGACAAAAGCGTATCAAGAAAAGTGTCTAACAACCAGCAATTTTCATTGCGAATGTGGCTGAGTATTTTATTGATATTGATTGATATGTATTATACATACGAGTCGAGCCATACGTACAAAAGTCTCTTCATAATCTATACCATATTTTTTAGAGTAAATTTTAATACCAACCTTGCTTTTTATGGCTCAATAAAATCATCTGAATATGTATTTCTTTTATAGATCCATTTTCATCCAATGGGTGTTTTTACTAGGTGGTAAATTGACATAGTCGCATGTGTGGGTTTTTTCAAAGAACTTGAAGTTTTTTCATAGGTCACCGATTGACAAAGTAATTTGAGTTTGTTCTATAAAATTTCTAATTCTCAATTAATTTGAGTTTGTTCTATAAAATTTCTCTTGTGTAAGAGCTTTAATTCCTTTAGGAAGTTAGGGTGAAAAAATAATGTAATCTTGGAGATGGTAAGGAGTTTTTTTTTTACCTGAGTTTGAGTGACGAACAGAAAGAAGAGGCTCAAGTGCAGGTTCAAGATCAATTGTTGAGATAGAAGGTCTCTTCGGGTGTGAAGAAAGTGATGTTGATTAATCGAGCTCAGTATTAGGAGTAGACTTAGAAGAGAAAAAAAGGTTAATAGAAGCATTAATAAAGAAGGTTAATAGAAGCATTATTCGCTATTAAAATGTATAGGTACTACATATTAAACACACAATAAATACGTCTTAATCTACTATATATTCTTTAAAGATAACATAAAGTAATACGCTAATCTTATATAATGTTGTGCCTCTAATATGAAAGTTAAGGATCTGTTATTGTTCGTGTTAGTTTTGCTTATTTTGACGATAGTATATGATTTGAATATTATATCAATGCATCTAAAATTATATTTATATGAACTTGTGACTCCCTTACTTGAAATCTGGCTCTAGAGACAACGTTGAATCTTAGTTTTGAACTAGTTATAATAGGAAAGGAAGTTGAAGTTTCAAACATAGTGAAGATGGTGATTGACTCAAGCAATGAACATCCCATATCCATCATACCCATTGTGGGTGGATTAAGGAAAACAACCTTAGCAAAGATGGTCTTCAATCATGAGTTGGTTAAAGCTCAATTTGATAAAATTGTATGGGTATGTGTATCCCAACCATTTATCGTCATATATAGTTTGGAAGGGATATTTCAAAGTCTCCCAAAAACATCGTCGAGTGGCTTGAACAAGGAGAACTTACTTCGAGGAGATGCGAGGTAAAAATTATTTTCTTGTTTTTGACAATGTTTGGAATGAAGGAGCTAGGATTGTGGGGTGAGTTGAGGGATTGTTTGGAAAATATTGCTGGTAAATCTTAAAATAGTATCATCGTGACGACCAGGACTGCAGAGGTTGCTACTGTCATGGAGTCAGCTTCGACTCATCATCTAGAAAAGTTGCCTCATGATCTACGTTGGCCCTTGTTTAAAGATAGTGCAAATGCAAGTAGCTTAGAGTTCGAAATTATTAGAGAAGAGGTGGTTAGAAAGATTGGTGGAGTACCACTGAGTTTTTGGAGGGACAGTAAAGTTTGAAGAAGATTATGAGAGATGGATGACAAAATTCAAGAGCATGGTGAAAAATATATCAAAAGATGACAAAGATTTTGTTTCACCCATGCTCAAATTAAGTGTGGATTGTCTACCACTTCTTTCATTAAAGTAATGTTTGGCTTATTGTTCAAACTTTCCTAAAGATTATATATTTAACAAAGAAAGCTTAATTCAAATGTGGATAGCGCAAGGATTTATTCAACCACAAGGACATAAGGGAATTGACGAACGGAGTATATAAGAGAAGGATACTTCAATGTGATGTATTGGCCTAGTTTTTCTTAATCTATAGTTCTAAAATATATTAGGACTATCATAATCTCATTGACATATAATATATATTTTTGTCCCATTAATATTATATGTTTTCTGTAACTCTTAAATTTAAGGAGAAACAAGTCTCAAGAAGTTTAATATAATAATAGGCCTAATGTGAGAATGTTTTAACATTGACTTTATCATCTACTTGAGAAACTTTAAATCTATGGAAACTTTGGATCTTTTTTTCTTTTCCAGGTTTATGAGCTTCCAAGCTGTCATGGCTTCCAATAATTTTTTATTTGACAGATTTATGTTGAGGTACCATTTTTAACCATTTGTTACTGTGTTTTTCTTTTTTTGATAGCGAATTATGATGACTTTTAGCTATATTCATGTCTATTTTGTTCGGGGTCTAGATACAATAATATATGTTTAAGGCTCCATTGATTTACATGAGTGTGATCCCACTCAACTTTTGGTCTTTGATTTTTTTTTTCTTTAAATAATCATTTTGGTCATTGTTTTATTATTTTAAATGCTCGTCTCTAATCTAATAATGGTCATATTAGCACTAGAACACAAACTTAAAATTATAATTAATTTATTAAAGATAAAATAATGGTAAGAATTATAGTTCTATGCTATTATATTCGTACCGGATTAGTATTAGTTAGTGATCTTCGGTAAATAAGTCTTGTCTGCTGTAATCAGCTGTTGGCTCTAGTCCTCTATTCTGTTTATGTGGATCAAGTAGAGAGAGGACTCATCAGGAAAAAGAAAGGATTGAGTAGGGTAGTGTGGAGTCAGCTAGATTTATTGAATCAAATTGCTATGGGACAATCCATGTGGATGTTTCCAAAAAATTTCTCATTATTCCTTTTATATTTTTCACAAAATACAGTTTTGGCACATGTGACTTGGCGATGAAGTATGACTTTTCCTTCCACAAGACAAAACATCACACCTCTGAGTTTGAAACTTTAACCAAATGTGTCATTTTTAAGTCAAGATCAAATACGTTTCAAATTTGGTTTCTTCTCAATAAAATAAATTGTACCCATCTTGAGGTTTCAAAACTAATTTATGACAACACATGGCGAATTCAAACAACTTACGTTTATGTTTACTGTTGTTGTTCATATTTTTTAGTGTTGGTGATTGTATTGGTGTTTGTCAGCAGGATCATGATGCACCTCTTTTCGTTTTTGGGGATTCAATAGTTGATATTGGAAACAATAACTACATCAATACCATTCCTATTGCTCAATCAAATTACCCTCCTTATGGTCTAACTTTCTTCAAATATCCCTCTGGTAGATGGTCTGATGGCAGACTTGTTCCAGATTTCTTTGGTACCAATTATTTAATTTCCATCACTCAAACTAAACAGTTTTTCCTTCTTTCTTTCTTTTATGTTGGTTGGCAGCTGAATATGCAAACTTACCAATGCCACTTCCATATCTTTATCCTGGGAATAAGCCTCAATACTCAAGCAAGGAGTTTCAATAAAGTGGAAAGGATACTGAGAAAGCAACTTGGAAAGACACAAGCAAAGACATTACTATCAAGGGGTGTCTACCTGATCTCAATTGGGACCAACGATTATCGTACATTTGCCTCTGATTCCAAGCTTTTTGATTCCTACTCGACCAAAGAATATGTTGATTTGGTGATTGGGAACTTGACTTCTGTCATAAAAGTAAAGCAATGGATTTCCCTATGTGTTGAGATTTTTATTTCCCCTGTTTCTAATAATACGTTGTTGGTCTAACATTGAACAGGCAATCTACAAGAATGGAGGAAGGAAATTTGTTGCAATGAATCTTTGGTCTTTTAATCATGTACCTGCTGTGTTAGAAACAGTGGCATCACAAGCCAAAGACGCCCTATTGGAACAGCTTAACCAACTTGTAGAATTGCACAACAAACAACTTTACAAAGCATTACAAGACCTCACTACAAAACTCCAAGAATTCAGATACTCCTACGTTGATTCTTATAAAGTGTTTGAAGAAATAGCAAGCAACCCTGCAAAGTATGGTACGTGAATTTGACGACCCTTAAAGAAAAAAAAAACTTAATTAATGTTGGCTTTTCTTTTTGACTGATCACTTAACTTAAAAAAAGGTTTGAAAGAAGTGAAGGATGCATGTTGTGGAAGTGGGAAATATAGAGGAATACAAAGCTGTGGTGGGATGGGTGATGTAAAAGAGTATGAATTATGTGGGAATCCTAAAGAGCATTTGTTTTTTGATTCCAACCATGGAAGCAATAGAGCATATCAAATACTTGCAGAGATGTCATGGAATGGAGATTTAAATACTTCCATCCCTGTCAATGTCAAATCCTTGTTTCTTTCTTAGTCAAGGTTAATGGATTTCTGTGTATTGGTTTCTGTATTCTATCAATAAAAAATGAAACTAGAACTTCATGTAAGCTGTCTTAATATTTGGTGACTTAAAAGAAATATCAATATTCGATTTCGATAATTTATGGATATATCCGTAAAATTTAAATCTCTTGTTGATATTGACACCGATCTTTGAATCCTTGGTTCAAGGGAGGATCTACCATCCATGATATAAAATTTCATTTATAGAGAAAGTTTGGATCAATTCAAATTAAGACATCTTTGGTTGATTTTGCCCTGTTTTATTCTTTAAAGCTTATTTTTTAAATTCAATTAACTAAGCCTCTTTTCATCTCTAATCAATAGCCTGTTTTTTATCGGTCTATCGTGTTCACCCTGCTCCCTCTCCTTTTCTTCTCCCTCCCCTCTCCCCTTCTCTTTCTTGTTGTCTCTCCCCTCCCTACACTCTTCCTTTCTCAGTTTTCCATCTAATGAATACCCTTCCTTTATTTATCCCATATCCAAATCCATCAATGGATTCTTAAGAATTCTTCTTTTTCTTTTCTGGGTGGTGCGTTACAGGCTCTGTTTGGCTGTTTGTTGGACTGAAAACATGTTCTCCATTGCTTCTCCAATGAAGATAACCCATCTCATCAAGAAGTAAAGGCGACATTGGCCATTTCCTGTTCATATTCCTCCATCCCCATATCATAAATTTCTGCCTCCAAACAAGTCTCCAAAGGACAATACAAATATGGGGAAACCATTTCGTGGTACTATTTTCAATTCTAAGTTAAATGGATATACTTACTCCGTTTTCTGATCTTGAAAATTATGTTTCTTTACTTTGGTAAATTATTCAACTCAGTTTTATTTCATTCCATAACATACCATTGAACTTCTAGTTTAAAATAAACCAAGTTTCCTTCCATAAAAATTAAAAAAAAAAAAAAAAAAAAGTCAAATTACAAATTTGATCTTGAAAGTTAAATATTGGTTGACAAAAGTTAGAATGTCTGTTCAATAAAACCTGAAAATGTAGTTGTTAAAATCTAATTTTTAAAACATAAAAATGAAATTCCAACAATTTGGAATTGGTGCATATGGATGAAAGATGGGTTGTAAATCAACGTCGATAGACAGTACGTTCATAAGCTGAGGCCCGACAAGCATGAGCACCACCCCACTTAGCTCCACAGCTGTAGCAAAATTCCGAACCACACCTACGCATTTCATCATACAATTAAAAACTCCATCAATTGCATCATCTTCTTAATAAATACTACCTCATATATGCTACTTATTTTATGTATGTATAAATATTTGATTTAACAACCCTTAATATTATCATTATTATTTGCTTTCAATCACTACCTTAAAGGTATACATTATGTTTCTAATTAAAGAAGTTAGAAGACTGTAGTACATACTATCTCCATGGATTGATTAGTATTATTAGCATGGCAAGCCCATCCACTCACCAACACTTACCCTTACATATCAACTCTCAGTTTATTAACTAATTCAGTGAGAGTCAAACCCATCTTTTGGAAAAACTTCATTTTATAATTCTACACGAGTATTAATTTGAAGTATAGAAACCAAAAAGTAAAGGGTAAATTGAAGAACAAACCTGCAGACAATATGAACACAACCATCAGTCTTCTCAACATAAATGCTACAATATGGACATCTCCTCCATTTCTTATTCTCTGCTAGTTTCACCGTCATCACATCATCTTTATCTCCACTTACACCTGCCTCTTTCCTCAGTCTCTGAAACTCTCCACATTCCATTTCTCCATGCCATCCCACTCTACACTCTGCACAGAACAACCTCCAACAACTCCCACATTCCACCGCCCTCACCCCTTCCTCATCCCCTTCATCAATCATCACCACCCCACAATCCTTAAACGGACAATTCATTCTCTTCGACTTCAGAATCATGGATTCAAACAGACCATCCGCCCACCGCTCCAAAACCCTCTTCGGTACGAATGATCCACACATCTCCGGCTCCAGTACCGTCCCGCAATTCGGCTCCGGACACTTTACTGCCATTGTAACCTCGAGCTTTGCAGCGATGTGGTTTGAGATGCAATCGGTGCAGAATGTATGTGTACATACTCTGTTTGTGAACATTTGGGAATGGGATTTTGCGTCTGTACAGATTGAACAGATAATTTGAGAAGTTGAAGAGTGAGGTTGTAGGGATGGCAGGATGGTAAGGGATGATAAGGAGGAGGTGATAACTTCTTGAAGTTCCAACTCTTCTTCGTAATTTTCATCGGACAGATCGTGGAGGAAGATGGAAGAAGGAGAGGCCATTAGAAGGAATTTTGAAGTGGAGAAAGGGAACTTGAGGGGTGGAATTTAAGAAAGCATTTTGAAATGAACGAGAGGAAGACGACTGTTGGGTTTTTGAGGATGATTTATTGTTATCTGTATTTGAATGTGTACCCGCCGCCGTTTAAAATCCGTCCGGCCGAGAAATAAGCAACTCTCCAACTTCCTTTCTGTTGGTTTCCAGATTTGCTGTGCTTCTCAGTCAACTAAAAATCCTGGTTTCAAGATTTGTTATTAAATCTCTTAATATATATATTTATATTGTTAATTAGATATTGTTGCTGTTTGTGATATTGGGATTTCTTAAATATGATTTGGTGGATGGTTTGAATAATGCATATCTTCTCACAGAACCTCTGCGTTGTTTGCTATGGCTTATTCTGGACGGAAGGTTAATACATTCTTTTGTTGTACAAATTTGTATGCCAAACATTTTTTTAATTATTTCATTATCAGCTTTTTCATATAATTTTGTCAACATCAATGTTTAAATAATTCAAAGAGTAGAATATGGACAAACAAAAGGATGAAGAACTGATTAAAACTTCAATTTTCAGAATTACACAAATGAAAATGAAGGCAAAGGAATGTTGATCAGTTGTGTAAGTTGTGAAATGCACGTGAAGTAGTGATTATTGATCTACTTTTCTTGGAATATCATATCATATACAAAAAAATGGTAAATTAGATATCTTCATTAAAATACATCAGTCATGGCTTAGCTACAAGAATAGAAGTATTTTACAGCACCCTGTTCCTATTAAAGTTAACTGCCATGCTGCTCCTAACTTTACTCCTAAACTATTACCTAAACAAAGAAGAGGTCAAAAAAAGAACCTATGATCAAGTCCTCTTTGTGTGCTCTACTACTCTTTACTTGCTCTTCTTCACTTCCCAGTTTTCATCCTCAGTCTCATAAATCTTCAGCTAATGGGTTTAGCAGCACACCACCTCAAACAAAACTCATCTACGAGCCGATGGAACAAATAATTTCTCGCGTAGGATAAGAATAGGCAAAAAGCCAAAAACAAAAAACAACGTAGTCGAAACCTCGAGATGGGGAGGCCAAAACTGAATCAAGGTATCCTTGGATTTGTTATTCCTTGTGGAGACCCATTTGCTACTCGGTGTGGTTTCTTCTTGTAAGTTGTAATGCTACAATGTGGACAAACATACTCTAGCCCATCTGTTTTGGCATAATCCTGTAAAGTAAAGAAGCAAATGATTCAAACCATCGCAGAGATATAATTAACCAGATTTCAAACCCTTGCACTTTCAAATTTCACTAACTCCTAGAATTTATCTCATTGGTGGTGCAAAATTGTACCTTAAATGCTCCTAGGCCCTGCCTTCGATCACACCCGAAATGAGCCCATTCACCACAAATACCACAATTCACCCAGTCCCCTGCTGCACTACTGTTGAACAGTTGCAAATCCCATGGTAAGAAAGTGATCTTAATATAACTGTGAGTGAATAGAAACGGCAGAACAATTTACAAACCTGTGGCACAAAAGGCAGCATTCTCCATCTACATCATCATGAGCCAATTCATATTCTAGAAGGTAAGTCTCATAATGTCTTTTCAGTGTATTTCCAACACCCTGTAAGAACATATAGGATCAACTTCTTTCCAAAATATGAAATTAGTAAGATTGAAACAAGTTTCATCTACCAACAGATTTATGTAGCTTAGGCTGAGTAGAAAAATAACATCATAAGGGTCACAAATCTATGAGAAAAGGCTTGCAGTACATACAGTCATTCTATTGGTCATTGTGTAATTGTGCATCTTAGAGAAGATCTGCCCCTTCCAGTTGATACCATTGCCCACATGAAAGCCTCCTCGGGTGACCACCTATGAAGCAGAGCAACACTTTCAGTGTGGGTCTTTGCAGTTAAAATACCAAAAAAGATGAATCAGTATTCTGTCTGGAAATTCAAGGACCATACCTCTTTATACAAGTTAAAGAGGTCAAGACGCTTCCCATTGAGTATGGCATCTGGAAACTCCTCAAGTCCACCTTGAGGAATAAGTCGTGTATGTCCTCTAAGTAGTAAAAACTCCATAACATCCTTCAAGAACTCCTCCTGCAATCGGATTAGAAAAGAAATTTTAATAATAGCACGATGAAAGCCACATCAATTCATACCAAAAACTTTGAAATGAATGTTAAACAAGCATATAGCATGAAGTTGATATCTCTTCCTCCTAAGAAAAGCTACTGCTATTCCATTTCAGAAGCCTATGCAAGTAGGCAAAAGTCGAAGGCTTTTTTTAGCCGTGGATTTCCATATCGAGTTGATGAACTGCCAAGTTTTATTGCAAAGAAATTTTACAGTTCCAAAATAGATTACCAATAACCAGATATCCACCGACCTCTTAAGTTCAAACTAACAATCATGGTATCTTACCTCTGAGCAATCTTGAATTGGGTTTCTTCCACAACCGTGCTTCTTTAGAGGCAGTGGGTTTAAGGAAATAATCTGCTTAGACTGAGAAGAGCTTGAAAAAGATTTTCTGTGTGTTGCAGAAGTCGATCCTACAGTTACATGCCTTGGCGGGGTAACAACGGATAAACTAGCCTTGGATAGGCCTCCATTGTTCCCATCTAGTTCAGTCAGTCCAGCAAAAGGTGTCATTTTATTCCTATGCAACCGTGGAACAGGCCTCATGGAGGCTACTTTTAATCTTTTCCTCGCAGGGTGTAAGGATGCCTTGAACCCATTCATTGGTACAGGGTCCTCTCTACCTACTCTTCTAATGGCAGGGATGTTTGCATATGAAAGACTGTCATGTGAAAGACTATTCCTTATTCCTTGGCTTGGTTCTACTCTCTTTCTACTAGGAGTAGGTGGCTTAAACCAGCTGGGTAATACACTTACAAGCAACTGCTCTGAATGCTTATCATTCCCATCCCCTGAGCAAAAGAAGAGCAGTCGCTCAGCATCCTCTCTCTCAAAAGAAGCAACAGGTAAACCCTGAACTGCCCCAATGCCGAGTGCAACTAAACTCCGATACGACGTATCAGGTGCAAGTTGCCTCAAGACCTGAAACAGCATCCATGGCAAACAAATTAATATTGATACATTAAGATGAAATGACCCTAGTATCAACCAAGTTAAAAATATTTTGATAAATTGACCCTCAACAATAGATAATATGAATCAACCAAGTTTGTTGGTTTTAAGAAAGATTGATCAATGTGCATTTTACTCTAGACTATAGTGTTCGGAACAAAGGTAGTATGGGATGCTTTTGTCCCACATTGGTTAGAATGGGATGACCAATGTGGTACTTAAGTGGCTTGGCTCTCCCACCTCAATAGCTAGCTTTTGGGGTGTGGTTCTCCAAGGTGCTTAAGTACCTAACATAGAGTGCTTAATTTAAGAGGAAAAAACAAGCAGGTAGGGTGGACCTGTGATGCCCAAGCGGGAACCTTCATGGAAACCTCGAATACTGTTGCCCCACATGCAATGGAAGCAGATTTTCGAGGCTCGTGCATGTGATGCTTGTTGCCTCCGCAATCATGTATGGCATGAACTAATTGATTATTTTCTATGACTTCGTGTTTGATATGTTTCTCCAGGAGCTGAAAAGTTAGTACCAACCAGGTATTAGACTACTCTTATCTGAAAAAATTAACCAAATCAGACAGGTCAAATAGTTCAAATTAGAAAAAAACCTGATCATCAAAACATGTATGAGCACTACCAGACACCAATATTGAGATGTGGGCTGAACTACAAGTCACTATATCACATCGCATTGTCACAACTCCACGAGAAAAAGATCCCGCTTGAAGAGGTGGTGGAGGAGCACTGAACCATATTTATAAAGTCATTAATAGCGTATACAATTGACATGCACTGAACTGAAGATTTAATTCCTACTAAGAAGGCATAGCCTAGAAATATGACACTGAGGGTTAACAAATAGAATTGGTGTACCAAATGTGACACCAAAAATATTCGCAATATATTTCAACAAAAGTTCTTTCCAAGAGCTTACCTGAACTTTCCCTGAAGTTTACCCCCACGTATCTGTATCACCCATAAAAACAAAAAACTCAGGACAGTTAATAACGGAATCCCCCCCAAAACAGCTTAATTACAACAATTCATAGAGATCTTTTCCGTTCAGACATTCACAAAATGATAATGAATAATATCAAACAATATCCTTGACCAACTCTTGCAAGCCAGAAAAAAAAGATCTGAATAACACTTACTTCAATCTTCAAAAGTGCATCAAGGCCATCCTCCAATGATCTCAATAAGCAAGCATCCTAGAAACCATGAAAATTATAAGGAAGACCATGTAAAATAACTTATAATTGAAAAGGCACTCGTTCCTGCATACCTATATGCAGGTGTACCCAATGGCACATGAATATACAACAAATGCCTGAGAACTGCTTACCGGTACGCAAGGCATTCCACAGATAAGAAATCTCATGGTCACATTATTATCATGAATACTTATGGCTGGGAGGGTTTCTAAAGAACCATCTTCATCTTCACCTTCACCTTCACCTACATCCACCTCAGGTGGTTCTACGTTAATCTTTAGGGGTTCCCCAAGAAGCTGTGGCTCTAGATCACTCGTCATGCTGTCATCAGCAATCCCAGGCAGACCATAATTGCTCCCCACACAATAAAGCCTATAAGCAGCACGTGCAAGCTGAAAAGCATCCCATGTATGAGTAGATGAACTGCAGCCCACAAGTGAAATAAAACATAAAAATCAAACATTTATCACCCTCCACAGATACACAAGAACAAACGTTCAGACAAAAGTAAAACAAATACAAATGCAAAACATAAGTGCGCTCAAGAAGTAAGGAGGGATTACCTACCAGTGTAACTAACAAGTTAATTGGTTTGTATTTTATACAAGAATGACATGTAGATAGCTAGAAAAAAGATAAATGGCAAAAGAGGATTATATTTTGTTTTCCAAGGGAATTCTCCTTGAGAAACTCAACCCATTTAACATGATAATTCTGTCTTCGTGTTGATTTTTATAATTATATTCATTATATGTCATGCACTTCACCTTTTTCAAATCCTCACCCTTCTTTTGATCCTTGCACTAATGCTCTTTAATTTGCTTCATACTTTTAAAAACACTACTCACAACAATTTCCATAGTAGGGTGAGCTCACATAAGAAGCACAAAGTATATGTATGGATAATCACAAGGTAACTTCTATTCTACTCTAAATGTCAAGATCAGCATTTACTTCAATCCATGAAGAAAGGCAAATCACCTATAACCACACAATTCTAGTCTGTCTAATAGCAAGTAGTGCAAAGCCTTAAAGTATTCAACGTACCTCTGGACCACTGAAAGCAATGCATTACGAAAATTAGCTGCAGCATAACATGAAAATGTGCTGTTCCAATACACGAGATAAGGAATTCCCTGCACAATGATGAATCTGTTTCAATAAACATTCTTCGATAATATATATATATATATATATATATATATATATATATCACAAGAACGTTAGACAGACAGGCTGCCACCCTTGTTCATATCAACATCATAATTAAATTGAAGTGGTGGTCTAAGAAACTAATAGAAGTCACCTTAGAATGAAGAGCCTCTGCAATTCTGCCTCCATTTGGCATTTCTAAATACACCTGAGCAAATGGATGAATTAAATTATCAAAACCATACTAACCAAACTCATTCCTCCAACACCATATCAAAGGAGTATCAGAAGAAAAAACAAGAAGGTTATGTAAAGAGCTAATTTATCAATTATAGAAGGGAGACAGAGCCTACAATGGTTGGTAGTGCAGTATTGAATAGTCCACATAAATCCTCAAGAGACAAATCAACACCATTCCAAACCAAGGACCCAATTTCATCATTTCCAAGTTGTTCCCCTTGCAAGTAGACAAAGCTCGGCAGACATGATTCCACAATTCTACTAAATTCATCCTTGCTTGGATTTGCCAAAACTCGAACCTGCACATTCAAGCAGCTGAAAATTTAGACAACAATCTACAATTAAGTAGGAAAATTGCAGATAAATGACAGTTAATGCAGATTTGCACCTCCAATCGTCCGGAAGAAACTAACTCAGGAAATGGATATTTCAACTTATCCTCATCAACTTCCTCCTCACATTTTACTTTAGATACATTTCCGCAGGTGACAGCAAGTAGGCTACAAGTTTGTCTAGCAGCTACTACTGAATGAAGCATCGTTTACAAGAAGAAGCGGGAGAAAATTGCATTAAGCGAACTTCCTCAAGCAACGAGATCTTTCAACTTGCTTGTGGAACCATTAGAAAACAAACATTCGCTAGAACAGAGACCAATAACCATATGTCATGACATAGAACTAAAATCCCTGAATTTTCATTCTGAGTTTGAAACAATGCCATCATCCTAAAGCCCTTCAGGAGGACGGGCTTTAAGATCAAAATCACAGCCGTCCGGAAATTTTGATTCTTACCGGACCAACAATTAAACCCTAAAAATCACCCACTTCAGCACAAAATTTCTGCAAAACTGAATGCAGGACTTACTTAGAACCCAAACCCTATCTGTTAATAAATCTCCAACAGTAAACAACAAGTATTGCAAGAGCAAAGCACATATTCAGCTGCTAGTTGAGCAAAAGCGCTTCAAGGATTCATAAAAGAAAAACAAACCACCATAATCAAAGCTCCAAAGCAAAACCCATAAGGGAAAACCTCAAAATTAAACAAACCAGTCACCAACAGAAGGAGCGAGCGGAAATTCAGCGCTTCAGACAACAAAAACCGAAGAACCCACCAAGCGAATGAAAAAAAACAAGGAAATTTGAACACCCAGCAAGATGAGATGAAGAAAAATCGACGAAAAAGACAAGACAGAGTCCGTAACCCCTAAAAATCATACGAAAAGGGGAAAATTTGGGGTTGCGATAGAAGACTTGGAGCCCGAAAAGTGAACCCTAGGGCCTTAAAATTCACATCAATAAAAAATCGCTGATCGAAAAAAAATATAGAATAGAAATAAGAAATATTCTTACCTTTCTCCCTATCCACATTCCACGCAATAAACAAGAAAATCAAAAGCTCACACAGTTGCCAAAAATTAAATCAAATAATTAGTTCCTTTCTGTTAAATTAAATGGGTGTCAGATAAAAACATTCCCACATCTCGAAACCGGAAGTCAAACATAATATCAAAAGATTCAAAACACATTAAACCCATCAAGAAAAGGGAAAGGTTTATATCACAGTCTTTCTCACAAACTGCGATTCCAATCCAATCAAGAAAACAACTCATGGCCTTTCAAATTTACTTCCTTCGCCGTTTTATTCTTTGTGTTCTATGAAATTTGTAAACTAAATCAGACCACAACACATCTCAAATCCAGAAATTTGCGTTAATTGGGTGCCCACAAAGCACGGATTTAACGAAAATTATTGGTAAAAGATTTCAACCCCTTGTCTTGTTCGCAATTTGGGTTTTTTTTTTTTTTATTATTATTATTATCTTGGATTGGACTGATGAACAGATTCTTCAAGTTTCGTCAAAGAAGCAAAGATGAAGCTTGTTGTGTTTCTCCTCATAGAGCTGCATCTGCACGAATGCAGAACCAGGAAGTGGAATGAACTTGCACTGGTGAAGATGGCTGGCTCGGCTGAATTTTGAGTTAATTGTCAGTGTTGTATATACAAAATCTCTACGTATTCCAGGAGAATTTGGAAGAAAACAAACGATTTGAATGTTGAATACGGAGAGCCGAGAGGGTCTCAAGAATCAAGATTAAAGAAATGAAAATTTGACCCGAGTCAACAAGAAATTGGTGGATTTGTAAGATTAAGAAATGAGGAAGGCGCCACAATCAACATTTTCTACCATGTGAGATCGATTTTTTGAAGAAGTTCAACTCAATTAGGATGGAACTAAACTCACTTGCTTTGCTTATATAGTATAGTGTTTTTTTTTAATATTATTTTTGTGGTGTTTGTCGTGAATAATTAAGAAAAAAAATAGTATTTACTCGTTTTTTTTAAATAACGTTATTTTAATAAATAATTTAAAAAATAGGGTGGTTAAAAAAAATAATGTCAAAAATAGGATAGTGAAATCGTATACTCGGTACACGATTTTGTTAAGTCATGGATCGGGTACACGACTCAGATTTGAAGTCGTGGATCCGGTATACGGCCACAACATGTCTCCAGGTGGAGTCAGCGTGGAGCAGCATGACAGTGCTAACTGTCATGCTGTGCGGCATGCAGAAATCATGGACACCGTCTACGACTTCAGTGGGAATCGTGTACCCCCAAGTTGAAAAAACCTTGTTTATCCTACATTCTGTCTTTCCCTTTCATTCACACACACACACACAAAAAAAAAAAAAAAAAAAAAAACTCACTTACCTTCCATCGCTTCTCACCTTCTGCCAACCATCCTCCGCTGTCACTCGTCGTCTATCGTCGTCCCCATTCGTTCAAGGTATGAATTCTTTTCTTGTTTAGACATTTCGGTGTATAAAATGTAAATTTTTTTTTTTTGGTGATTTACTTGAGTTTTATAGGTTTTAGTTTTATTAAAGAAAAAGGCAATGTATGTATTATGAATGAAATGTAATGTAGTTTAATTTAATGAAATGTAAATTCTTTAAACAAAATAGTTAAATAGATATTAAGTTGAGGCTTGATGCTGGATGTATTGATAAAACGTATGTATAAAATGTAAATTTATTATGAATGAAAAGTTATGATTGTTTGAGTTGTTTGAGTTTAGGCTTGATGTATTGATATAAATTATTTAAACAAAATAGATGCTTGGATTGATTAGACAATTAGAGTTTGGATTGGGTATTGAAGTTTTAGAATAACGTTGGAATGAGTTATGGTCCTGATATTTTTTTCAACTTTAATACTTGATTAAATATGTCGATCTGTTCTGAAGATCTAGTTATTCTTGAACCTAGTAATGATGAGGATATTGATATTGATATAGAAGTTGATGAATTATTTGTGAATGAATGAATTGCAGAACCTAAAAATTAATTGGTACTATCTGAGTATTTACTCAAATAAACTGGGACATTACTCATTCAAATTGTGAACAAGAGTCAACATTAGGAGATAGGAATATACCTATAGACAATTCTTGTTTAATTAAAAAATGGATGTTATTTGACAACAAAGAAAGTCTTCAATTGGCTATTAAAAAATATTGTGTGACAAAATACTACTAAATTGTTGTAGTAGAGTCGAACCAAAATATGTAGATGGAGTGGTGTCTACTAGCATGGTTGACCAACTAATGCACACTCATGTATGGTAATGTATCCAAATGAATAATACATTTTTTTTGTCTGCTTATGTTTGTTTTTTTTTTTTATTGTTTTACAGAATTAATTGAATATCATACACACACAATATGATGACCTTGTTACCTACACGTGTCATAAGAGTCAACAAGTTTGGACGTACTTTGACCCTCTAATATGCTTCCATATTGTAGGGTGACATTTACCAAATTGTATGCTACGACAGTTCAGTATGCTGTAAATTGTGTCATCGTTGTGCTATACAAACCCGACACTACACCAAATTGATTTAAGAGGTAAACACGATCAAGATTGACGTAAGATCTATGACGAGTATATCCCGATGTGGCATGACCATCATCAACATATTGGACAAGGAGAAGCAACACAAGATCCAACTATATCAAACGCCTATTTTTTCCTGGTACAATTCAATTACGAGACAATTTATCACACCTAACGACGCTTACTATTATTGCATGGTAAGAATGTTAATATGATATGTTTTATAAATTATATGATATAAACATTATTTGATGTTATTATATTTAATCATGCAAAATAATTTTGTTCAAGACGTGCACAAAGTACTCAGTGGAACACGATTTACCAGATCTGAGTTCAATATGTGATCAAACCTTAGCAGATGTAGAACAGACTCAATGTTGTAGACACGGATCGAAGACATATTCAACGTAGACGACGACGATAGGACAAAAATATTGCGGAGGGAGATGTGGATCATACTTGATTTTAATTCATATGAACTTTATAGTTAGCTTAAAAGTTATATGAAATTGCATTCTCCTTTACACCAAAACCATAGTAATATTAGAAACTTAAGGCAAAACAAAAAACAAAAAACAAATTAAAGTAGTAATTTATTTTGAGCTAGAAAGAAAACTTTAGAAGCTTAAAGAAAACAAGGACAAAAAATAAGCATTGTTCCAAAAACTTACTTCTAAGTATTAAAATTTTTTTTTTTTTTTTTTTGTCCTTTTGGTTTGGAAAAACTTACTTCTAAGTATTAAAAAAATCTTTTTTTTTTTTGTCCTTTTGGTTTGGAACGATGGGGATTTAAAAAAACAAATTTACATGATTTGGTGAATTTCAAAAAAGTTGTTCTAAGTCAGAATTGGAAGTTTAGCCATGATAATAAACACTAGATTTTTCCTTTGGGAGACAAAAGAAATTCATCTAAATTTTTAAAAAATATATTTTTTTTTATGATTTTTTTTAAGAGGGTGTTAAAAAAGGGACTAAAGTTATATGATTTAAAAGCTTTTATAAATGTGAAGTTAAGGAAGATTTGTTGAAGAGAAGGAAGTACTGCTTAATTTAATTTAGAACATTGAATAAGAAAATTCAAGGTGAAAATAGGAAAAAAAAAAAAAAAAGCAAATTATGGAAGTATGATTATGATTAATGAAAACAAGGAATATGAAGTCAAATTAAATAATGAGAGAGAAAGGTTTTAAATGGAGTAAGAGAAGGGAGAGAAGTGGGAAAGAGGAGGAGGCAAATTTATACAAAGGAACAAAACCAAATGAAATACTTCTTATTTTAATTATTAATTTAAAAATTAAATAGGGAAGTCGTGTACCCGTTTTGACCAATTTTCAACTAGTCTTAAGCCACGTGGGACATGACTGGACTAATGGAAGTCATGTAGTTTTGACAATAGTTTCAATATCAATCCCCTTTTTGTTCTTTCTTTCAAAACTACCTCTATTTTTGTCATTAGTTTCAAAAAGTGCATTATTTTTTAAATTAATCCCCTTTTCCCTCGTTTACTAAAATAAAATAAGTTTTCAATTTATGTCCAAGAATTCAGAGTTGAATCAATTTAAATCTTAACTAACAATTGTAATAATTTAAATCATAAACTTTTGTAAGTGATCAATTAACATTACTTTTTAGGTTTGGCTCGAAAAATGTTGTATGAAACATATTAGTGTTTTAATAAAACTTCTAAATTGTTATAAGTGAATTAATTTAAACCATTTTATTAAGATTGTGTTTCTTTTTATAAAAAAAAATATTGCATTCAATTTTTACACTCATGCATGAACAATTTTCAAAAAGAGATGTTATACATATGTGTGAATGATATTAATTTTGATTTTCTATCCTTTTTTTTCCCTCTTTTTATTAATTATGTTCATGTTAGTCCGTAAGAATTTCTATATGCTTGCTAACAATACTCATTTTGACTTTCTACCGTTGAAAACTTAACTTCCATTTGGTTCGTAATCCAAAAATTATTTTGAAAAATAAAGAATTTTATAGAAAAAAAAATCTTATTTTTCATTATATTCGAAAACACGTTTGGTTTCAATTTAAAATTTTGAAATTCGGATTCAAAATTCAAAATTTGTGTTTGGTTGTGAATTTGAAATCTAAAAACAAAGAAAACAACAATTTATTGTTTTCGAAAATGCGATATTTCGATTGTTATTTTCTTTTTTTTTTCCAATTTTTAAAATAAATTTTCACCATTTTTGCAAATATATTGCAACTATAGCCAAATTTTAGAAATAATAATAAATTTATTAATGGAATATTTTTAAATATAGCAAAAATTTGAAACTATTTACAAAATATAGCAAAATCTATCAAATCCTCTATAGCTCATTTATTTATTTATTTTTGCTATATTTTGTAAATAGTTTTTTTTTTTTTTTGTTATCTATAATAATTTTCTTTCTTAAAAAAAAACTAGTTATTAAATTTAAAATTGGATTATGATAATATTTTTCAAAAAGTAGTTAAAGAAAACAATAAACACAGATGAAAGTTCGTATCTAAAATCACTTTATCTGTCAATATTTTACTAGATGATTTTCAAGTGATTTTGTTATGTGATTACGAGTAATTATGAGAGATTTTTTCAAAAAAAAAAAAAAAAAAACAAACTATTATTTCATATTTAGAAAAATTATCCTCTTATTTCATTCCGAAAATTTTATTATTCTTTCTAAAGTCTGTTCTTTTTTTTTTCTTTGAAAATGAAAATTTGTGTTCATTTTTATTATGTTTATCTCTAATTTTATTTCTTTTTTTTATAATTACCATTTTTCTCCATCGTTCTCTAAAGGTATGTTTGGTCCAAAGATTTTCGAGATAGAAATAGAGAAGTATGAAATCATGAACTTCACTTCTTGTTTAGCCCAAGTAATTAGTGGGTCCTACAACTAAAAAACATCAATTTTATACCTTATCAATTTCTTACACGGTGTCCCAAAAGTTCACAACTCACAAAACTTCAGAACTCGTTACTCCTTACTATTTCACTCTTTACCCTAAACCCTCGTAGGGTTTTTAACCCTATCTAAGTTTATCTCTCTAACCTTTTCTCTTTTAACTCTTTTTCTCTCTAGTTTTTACCTCCTTCTCTCCCTTTTTACTTTTAAATGTTTTTCTTCGTGAATTTAGTGTTTATGTACAAATGAGCTTTTCCTAGTCCAAATAAATTTTGGTCCAAATTTAAAAATTGAATGAGAGATGAACTTCTGCTGATATAATCCACATATGAAAGTACCCATTTGACCTCAAAACTTCTGAAAGGGTCTGGTTCTAGCTCCCACTCTTCGGTCCTTCATTTTGATCCTCATAAGACACATCTGCAATATTTTTCTACAATTTTTCTTTCATTTGTTTGATTCTTCCTCCCACTTCCTGCTTCTCTCTCCTTCTTCTTGTTCCTAATCAAACACATATGCTATTTTTTTCTTTGAGAAAAAATCCGCAAAACGAAGAATGAAGAGAAAGAATTGCAGAACAAAGAAGGAAGAGGTAGATAGAAATTTGATGTCTGGTAGGTGCACCAATTACCGTGGTATTTGGTTTAGTTCTACAATATTTTAGTGTTTTTTGAACTGTTTAGAAATTCTCCAAGTTGAATTCTTTAACGTTGGTAGGTGCACCAATTACCGTGGTATTTGGTTTAGTTCTACAATATTTTAGTGTTTTTTGAACTGTTTAGAAATTC
>JBBPDJ010000017.1:9527650-9550683 GCA_037974625.1 Cucumis cinereus
TCCAAGTTGAATTCTTTAACGTCGTACGTTTTAATTCAGATGAGAGTATTTTTGACAATTTGACAATTTTATTTTATTTATTATTTATTCGATTTTTTTATTTTAATAATTATTTTTCTTTTTTGCTATTTGTTCAAAATAAACATTTAATCTTGTCATTTATCTAGCCATTTAACTACGTGTAACTCTATTTCTTTTTATCTTTGGAATGTTCCTCATCACTATTAAATTTCTTTCTCGAATTCAGAGTTAATGGGATATTTAGGATAGTTTTTGAAAAAACAAAAAATAGGAAAAACATGTTGTTTGCAAACAAATTATAAAAATAGGGTAAGACTAAAGAATAAACATCTTACCATTTATTTATTTATTTATTTCTAATTTATTTCTGTTTAACATATTTTTTTACCTCTTTTTCTTTTCCTTTCAAACTGCCTGGTTCTTGGATTTTAGATTTAATTTTCATCTACTTCATGTATTTCAAAATGTTACTTTCTTAATCAATTAATTTTCAAAAAGTTTTGTCTCATTTTAATCTCTCTAATAAGTTTTATAATGTTACCATGACAAATTTCAACAATAATGGACTTTTTCAAACTAATAACAAAAATATGGTAGTAATGAAAGAATAAACAAAAGTATGATAAAAATATGGTGATTTTGATGTGGAGGAAAGTAGTGTACCTGTACACGACTTCCTTTAATGAAAACCTTAAAGAATCATTGGTGAAAACATATTCCTTCCTCCTAAAACCGGTCAATGGACAAAATTTGTGGCCTACATCAATTTATGATATGATACAACCTCTTAGTATAATAAGGCAGCCGAGGAGACCTAAACGACAAAGAAAGAGAGATGTAGATGAAGCGTCCTCTTCAACATCATTTCGATGAAGTGGACCCACCATTCGAGGTAGTATATATAAAAGGACAAGACATAATTCTAGATCATGTAAAGGGTCAGTGGCTAAAAGAAAGAAACAACCTAGTAGATGAATCGTTTTGTATGTGAGTAATAATTTGCAATTACTAAGATTTAATGGTTGGAAAAATCCCCAAACAAGTATGTTTTTGTGAGTAATTTACATAATTAGTGCAAAAGAGGATTTTACTATTTTTACAATTTATTGTAAGCTATATTTAGAATCTAAATTCAAGTGGTTAAAAAGGAGATATAAAATACCAATCTTACAAATAATTTGAACACAATGAAACCCCAATTTTCCCCCTTTTCTCTTTCACTCTACCTACAAACTTCCATTTACATTCCTACAAATTGTACCCATTCGCTCAAATTCGAATCTCTCCTCTTCCATTTCCCCCACCGCCATTGATGCTTTCTAACTGCTTCTCCCAAATTTTCTGCAGCAGAAGACGATCCATCTTCAATTCGCCATCCCATCTGAAACTCCACCCAAAAACACAACAATATAATCAAAAAACCAAAACAAGGCGATTATCGAGAACCAATCCAGATCCGATTTAATTTCTACCTTCCATCACACTTTTCACTAGGTAATTTCTCAATCTCTTCCTCAATACCAATCTCTTCATCATCGTATCCTTCGCAAATAATCTCTCCATCCTCGTCTCTGTAGCAAATCACACCATTAGAACGATCCTCGAAAACCTGTCAAAATCAACTAGGACTGTTATTAGACACGATGATCTGATCTGATCTGATCAGCTCTGATCAAACAAATCTACCCACACACACACAAACTAACCAGGTTGTTCTTCAAAGAAGATGTGATTTGGAGTGTGAGAGTTCTGTTGACTGAAATCTTTGGAGGTTTGAGCATAAAAATGTTGGTTAGAGGTTTGGTGTGAAGAGATGAAAAAGATTTTAGGGGAAGAAGAGGAGATCTGTGATTTGTGGCTGCCATTGGAGGTGTTGAAAGAGTTTGGTCTTGGAGCTTTAAAAATAAGCTCTAATTTACGTAAAACCAAAATCGTCCTTCAATGGATTTCAAACAAGAAAGCATTGCATTGAAATGTTGAAGATTATAAAATTTAGGGTCCCAATCAATTTTGTTTATCTTTAGTCCTTCCATTAATTTATTGTGGATTGGCCATTGAATTTTTTATGTATACTCATGCGGGGAACTCAATTCTATTGGACCTTCAATCAAATCTATAACCTAATATCGTCATGGAGAAAAAACATGATATCACACCTACTTTAATAAAAATAAAAAGAAAATTCATTAGGCTTTTTTTACTCTTAAACCATTTTTATATTTTTCTATGAAGGCACCGAAGACCCACACGTGATTCTCTTGAGAAATGAAGGTTCACAAAAACCGTCCTAAAACTACCGAAGTCAACCACGCACGCGCAAGACGATGAGCAACACCATTCGTTAAATCAGGGCACCACCCAAAAGAAACCACCTGCCCAGACACAACAAGAGCCTCAATCTCCAAAATCAAAGAGAAAAACTCAGACAAGTCCACCCCCACACCAAAAAGTGCATCAACAATTTCAGAACATTCAGACTCAAAAATAGGGGTCAGAAAGGCCCATGATCGTGTCAACAGATTCAAGGTTTTGTGTACTATTTATTTGGAGAAAAACAAAAATTTTCTTTTACATTTGTCACTATAGCATGTTTGGGTTCACTCACTTTGGTTGAGTTGGTAAAAATTATTAACTTTAAATATTAATGAAGTTAAGTTGGTTATTTTTACCAACTCATCTTACTTTAATTCCACTCGTAAGCCACCATCGACGATTATCGTTACCACACTCGCGAAATACTCCGATGACCATCTTCAATTAGCCAACTTCGACAATCAACTCCAAATTTCGACAAACCTCTTATGACAAATGCGACAAAGAGTGCCTGCCTTTAATGATCAACATACCACCTCTAACGACCAACATCAACATCTATTTCAGACAATCAATTCCGACGAAGACCACCGCTGATGATCAACTTCAGTGACAACCACTTAAAAAAATAAAGACCAAAGATTTTGAAATTGGTTGTCCAGATGTTGCTTCCAAGTATTAAACTCCATCAAATTATTGGGGGATGCCCAACCACTTTTAACTCATTCCCTTCTTACTTTTCTTTGTCTTTTATCATTTGGCACTACTAGTAGTTCATTGTATGTCCACCTCAGGCTCTAAGCCAAAATTCCTTTCTTTTCATAAACATATGGTAATATGATTTTTTTTTTTTATTACTTTTAACTTTTTTCTTTTAAAATTAATGTTAAGTTTTAAACTCACTCTAAATTTTTAATCACATCTCTTATAATTCTAATTTAATGTATTAAATATTCATAAATAACTCAACTCAACTCGTATCTTTATGTATTGAAGACCTTGAATCTTCTCACCTCCAACCTATACTAAAAGAAATATTTATAAAATAAATAATACAATAGTGGCTATTTATAAAATTAATTACATGGATTTGTTTAAGAAAAAATTATAGCAAATAGCACAATTTAGAAAATAAACTGTAAAATAGCAAATGTTGACAAGTCAATTGGTATAATTTTTTTAAATGTCAAGTTTGTCTTTCCGTGGTTATCATTGATAGAAGCTATCACTAATAGTTGATATCAATGATAGCAACTGATAGCACATTTCTCAAATTTAAAGCTATTATTGATAGTATCTATTTGTCATAGCAACTTATAGTTATGGTAGCTATCAATTTTTGTCGCTGATAGTTGTTATTATCAATGATAGCTTTCAATTTGAGAAAACAAGGAAGAAGTACTCGTAATTGTGGAAAATAAAAAGTGACACTGATAGTAGCTATCAGTCAATAGCAACTTAGATTTTAATTTGAGCGATGTGCTATAAGTTGCTATCACCGATAGTTGCTATCTTTGATAGCTTTTAATTTGAGAAAACTGGGAAGAAGCACTCGTAATTGTGACAAATAGAAAGTTATCACTGATACTATCAGTTATAGCAATTTATAGTAGCTATAAGTTATAGCATTCATTAATGATAGCTGCTATCAATGTTGTTAGTTGCTATCAGTCATAGCTTTTAATTTGAGGAATTTGGAAAACCAAAATGGTGGTTGCATATTGAATTTAGTCTTTTACTAATTTTTGTATTATATATAAAATTATTTTATCTTTGTGCTATATATTCTATTATTTTTTACATAAATATCATTTGCAAGGAAGTGATTCTTATTTAAATTATAACTTTATTCAAATTATTGGAGACAAATTTACAATTTACTATAAAATTATTCAAACTTTGAGATAAGTTATTGCATTATTTAGTTGGAAAAGTTAAAATATTAAATAATGTTGGAAAGTTATATGATTATGGATTGAAGTTATATGATCGTGGATTATTCGCAAAAATGAAACCAAAATATTTACAAATATAACAAAATGTTATTGATAGACACTAAGAGAATTGATAGATGTCTATCATTGGCTATCGCTGATAGACTATGAAATTTTTTATATATTTGTAAATGTCTTTCAACAATCTTGCTATTGAAAATAATTGGGGGAATGACAAGATTGACAAAATAATTTTAAAAAATTAGGTTCATGACCCAAAAATATAACTTTTTGCAAAACTTCGTGGTCTAACCCAATTAAATTAAAAAAAGAATTGAAACTCAAAAGTCTAAAATGTCTTCACTGATTCACATACTTATGCATGAAATTTGATTGTATGTGATTGTTATTTGATTGTCATATGATTACCTTCTATTCTTTTAACATTGAATTAGCCTTTTGATAGACATTTGATTACCAACAGATTGTCATCTGATTTCTAATGATACTTATTGTTGTCTGATTACTATTTTGATACTGATTGTTTTTAGGTTACTATCTTATATTGATTTATTATTTGGTTGGTTAATTGCTATTTAATACTAAGTATTATCTAACTGTCAATGATATCAATTGTTATTAGATGGTTATCTGATTCTATTTTTTGTCTCAAATGTTAAGTAGTTTTCTAATTACCACTTGATGGTCATCTAATTTTCTTCCATTTTTTTTTGTCAACTACTAAAGAGTTTCTAGATGGTCATGTGATTACCTCTTTTTATTTGTTTTTTTTTTGTCTATTATTAGTAATTTTTTTATTGTCATATATTTTACCTTACTTTTCTTGTCGGAGTTTCTAATCACAACCCGATTGTCGTCATATGATTAATGTCTACTTTGTTAACACTTATTATGAAGTCTTTTATTATTGCATGTCTGATTGTTATTTGATTATCTTCCCTTTGTTAATTGATAAGGAGTTTTTTTTATTCATACAATTGTTTAAAAGAAGTGTTCGTTTTTAAAAAAACAAGGGTATTTTCGTAATTACAAAATACATCTATTTTGAATTTCAAATAATTATATTGAAATCTCGGTGTCGATCTCGACTGAGAAGGTAATCACATGTATTTATGCAATTTACTTTTGACCTATATAATTTCGTTGCAAATCACAAAACCGAACCCCTCGACATCGAATGCTTGCAACAATGTCTTTTGTTGTTTACTTCTTACACAACCAACTCATTTTCATTTCTATCTCTGTCATTATCTCCACTGCACAATCCCTTATTAGGACTTACTGTGATATTCATCATCAGTTCATATATGTACATATCAGTTTGTGTCTTTATTTATTTATTAACACTAATAATGAATCACTACACCTAATTTAACCCAAACATCTCTTTAAAACTTGGCCACAAGCTTAAAATATAGTTAAGAAATTAATTAAAATATAATTCACTCTAATTAGCTTGTTTTGTTATTTTGAGCCATCATTTTTCATGATATGAGACCACCTAACTAAAAAGGTATCGAATTTATACTTTAGATGGGCTAAGAAATTTGTATAGTTGTGCATTTTTAGATCTAATCACACATGTTTTTGGAGTTGCCTAATCTTAAAGGGTTGGGGCCATTAATGGAGCTACATATTTAAGTAATGTAAGCTTTATTATTATTATTATTATTATTATTAACAACATTAGAGCATTGCATTAATCTTTCTTTGTTCCAATTATTCATCCCTTGACCCCTATATATGTGATAATGCACTGTCAGTGTTCCTTTTTAAGTAGCAGCATATAAAGTTAGAATACATCAATGACAGTAATTACCCAACAATTTTATGGGAATGGAAAGCAGCTCATCTAAGTTAAGATAATTAATGAATGTTTATGTTTGATAAACTCATGTATATACCGCGACCAATTTTGAATTTATGTGAGATTATTTACCATTGGACTTTATTGAACAAATTCAAGCGTTATCTTCATCCTAAATCTGCAACTAAATTATGTTTGTTGTTAGTGTATATGTTTAAAGAGATACTAAGATACAATATTCCTTTTGATTCAATGGGTATTTATAAATGATATTTAGGGTGAACCCTCTATTTTTACAAATGGGGAGAAGGAGTAGGGAGTGTAGAGTATTATTTTGTTAGGCAATCAATCAGTTCAGTTAACAGCTTGAGAGAAAGAACGATGGTCTAAAGAATTTGAAGGCTACAAGAAATATATATATATATATATGTATATGTTGAAGTTTTGTTAGTGTTAAATTACAAGTGTCAGAATAATTTTTGTGACCACAAAACATGTCGGGTGAATCTGAGCATCTTTGGGAACAGAGAGCCAAATTACAAAACAAAAAGAAGCTCTCTATTTTGCTTTTGCTTAGCAGACTATTTTGTGTAAATAAAAACAAGACAAAACCATCTTTTCCCTACAAAAATCGAACCAGAACACCCTTAAAAACTCTGAACAAATCCCATCTATAACTCATAAGAACCTTCCTAAAAAGAATACAAAAAGGCATAAAAAGCCATTGATTTATTATTTTACCTTTTCTTCAAGTTTCAAATTTTATTATTCACGAGACCACCCTCACTCTCCTTTTGAGGAAGTACTGTTTCGTCTCCTTCTTCATCTCATGCTGCCTTTATTTTCAGCCTAAATTCAAATTTTGAATATATCTATATATATCTATATATATAGATATGTAGATATAGATATATATAGAGAGAAGCATGGCTTTGGGTTGGCTATGCTTTGGGTTTTGCAGGCTACCCCATGTGAGCAGCTGCATTTTATTTTACCCATTATTCTAAGTAGTCAATGCTTTTGGGTTGGGACAGTGAGGACTCTGTTTGACTGCAAATACAGTCACTTTCTTAACCCACAAGTGCTTTTATATCTCTATGATCATCAACATGGAGATTTAGGATGAAGAATAAAGGAGTTTGCCTTTTCTTTAACAACTAGAAAAAGACTTCTTCATCATCATCCATCTTCATTGCTTTCTGTTTCTGTTTCTGTTCTTTACTTGAAAGCAATGGATCTTACCTCTCCCAAATACTTTCACTCTCCTCCTCCTCCCTTATTTCAATCAAATGGGGTAAATTATGTCCTCTCTATCTTTTTAGCCTTTTTGTTCTCTTTTTTGTTCTCTATCTTCTTCATGATGACTTTTTTGTTTGTTTCTGATTCAGGAACCGCCATTGGAGGGAAGGAGAAGCTTCTATGGTAAAACCAAAGATGACCCCTTTTCAGACACCTTCCATGACCCACTTTGCAAGCTTAACCTCAAAGAAACTTCAGAGTTTGTCAAGTCATTACCAATGCCAAACAATGTCACCTGCTCTGTTTCAACTCAGAGGAGGAGAGATGGAGTTAACTCAGTGACTCAACGTCGAGTTACTGAGTCTCCTTCAACTCCTGGAAGACCTGTTTTTGGGTTCAGTGTTAGAAATCTTTCAAGGAAGAATGTCCCTTCAAAATGGGATGAAGCTGAGAAATGGCTCGTTTGTAGCCCTTGCAATGACTCACCTGCCCACCCATTGAAGCCATCAGAACCTACAAAGATATTGAAGCAATGTGATAATTTTAAGGCTCAAACAGAAGTCTTTGCTGAGAAATCTCGAGTTATAGAGGAAAAAGTTTCTAAACCAGTTCCTAGCTTTCTTGAATCTACAACTTTAGTTCAAAATAGCTGTAACCCATTAAGAACTTTCAATGGAGTTTCTGATTTACACCTAAAAGGTATTAACTTTCTCAGAAACCCTTTTTTCCTTTCTAAATTATTGTTGTACTTTTTCAACGTTTTTTCTGTAAATTGTTTAAAAAAATTTGTCCTTTGGTGTTCGGAACTGCATGTGAATTTGATGGGTTTTTCTTTTTCTGACTTCAAATTCGATTCATGCAGATAAGTTCATGGACAATGTAGAGCCAATTTTACCAACAAAAGAAGGCTTTCTGTTCAACAATTCTCCCATTAACAAGATGAAAGTTGCAGACACCATTGTTGAGGTTCAACATAGAGACATTGGAACAGAGATGACTCCTCTTGGAAGTTCCACCACCTCAAGATGTCCAACGCCATTCAAAAGCACTTCCCCTGTTCGTCACAACACACCAGCTAGCAGATCCGGGCCACTCGGTCTTGCTGGCGACGGCGGCGACAGTGCCACCGTCGACATTTCTCAGTTGCAGGAATGCCATTTGGCGAAGCTACAGCTTCCATCTCAATACGATTCTGTTACATCAAATTGGAGCTCGAGGGAAGAGGAGGAAGAAGAAATTTCAAAAAGCCTGAGACACTTTGAAACTGGAAATGAATGCCGGAAAAGTATATCGGATTCGAGAGCTGCAGCTTGGGAAGAAGAGGAGAAGACTAAATGCTGTAATAGGTAAGAACATTGAAATTTTTCACATTTCACCATTTGATTAAAACTGAATCTGTAATTCCTTTAATTTAATTTTATTGTTTATGTTTTGGCAGATATCAGAGAGAAGAAGCCAAGATACAGGCTTGGGTGAACCTTCAAAATGCAAAAGCAGAAGCTCAGTCGAAGAAACTTGAGGTGACCCATTATCGAAAAAATCTATATTTTAAAACAAAGATGTTTGATTTTTCATGGTTTTGGATTTCGTTGTTTTTCTTCCTCGAGCCATCCGCCATGGTTGAGGAGACAGAGTCACCTTCTTGACTGGTCCACCTCTGTTTCTGTGCTCACCTGATTTCAGTAACCCCTCGTATCTGCATATGCTTCCATTAAAATAACAATCTGATTGCAACCAGTCATCTTCTATTCTAAATAATTTTATAACACCAATCCCCATTTTGAAAAAGCAAGAACAAAAAAAAAAAGGGTATTTGTTTATTTAATTTAGCTCTTTAATGCCCAAAAACAGGCTTTGGTTTTTAATGTCTCATATGCAACAATATTAATATTTTACCCTTTTTTTTTTGGTTAATATATTCTTCTTAATATTGTTAGGTTCAATTATTAGGTTAGTCTTTTTCGATTTCATAAAGTTTCATTTTACCCTTTGTTTAAAAAGAGTCTAAACAATACTTATTGAAATTTGCCACATCCAAATGCAGCATATGTTGTTTTGCTAACTCTACTCCAACCGTAATCCCTAAATTTGTTTTTCGTAGGTTAAATTTGATCACCTATACTTAACAAGAATATGTTTAGATTTGTTCACTTAAGCGATACACGAGTACACACCAACTTTTGCGCTCATAAATGTTATGAAAAAAGTATCCAATAATTGATTTGAAAAATAAAAACATACCTTCAAGAGTTAACTCAGTTTTGGAGTAAAATTGATACCAAACACTTTGGTTGTGGGGTATATTTAAATGTATGCTTCAGTCTGTCAGTTCAGTTTCATTGATTCTGTTAGTTTCTGTTGTTAGTCTAGAATGATTTTGACCAAAATTTGGTCCCCATGTTTTAAATGAATTACAGCACTCCCCACCCCATTTGAATGGTTAGTGAAAGGAAGAGATGAAATGGTAAAATGCAGGTGAAAATAGAAAGGATGAGATCAAATCTAGAGGAGAAGCTAATGAAGAGAATGGCAATAGTCCATAGAAAAGCTGAGGAATGGAGAGAAGCAGCCAGACAACAACACTCTCAGCAGATTCAGAAAACCACAGAACAAGTCAAGAAGTTAAATTGGAGACACTCTTATTCTTTAGGCCACAACAGCACCACTTCTTGTGGTTGTTTCCCTACTCATAATAACACACTAAAATAGAATAATAAAAAACAAATACTTGTAACATCTTTTTTTTTTTTCATTTTTATTATTGTTGTTTCTTGACAGAAGAACAAGAGCAGAAGGAATAGGAAGTCACTTTCTTTGAGTTCTTAGCAATATTTGATTGGCCTTCATTCCCTATATTTGAACTTTTGAGGTAGTGAACAAAATAATCACCAGTCTAACACTATTATTTAACTTAGAGAGAGATTGGGAAATAAAGTTCATATCGGAAAATCATGATCATGCAAAAAATAGAGCTCATAATTTGAAAAATGGGTTCTGCAGCAGTTACTCCGTCCGGAACTCTTCCATGAATTGTTTGTGGAACTCTGTCAAACGTGAAACAATGGCTGGAATCTTATCCTCTTGAGGTAGTATGGTGCATCTAAAATGCCATGTACCCGGAACCTACAAGAAAACAGACGGCCTTAATTATTTGATATATGAATCAAAGGTCTCTACTATGTTTCATGGTAGAATGCAATGTAGTTTACCCTTTACAGTCACGTGGCTAAGTACATGGAAACCAAAAACCTAACCTGACCAAAACCAGAACCTGGCACAACGACAATCCCAGTAGCATTAAGGAGGCGACGACAATAGAAAGTATCAGGAGATGTATTGACAGCTTCAGCTGCTTTGATTGCCTTCGCGGGCAAGTAAATACGAGGAAAGAGATACATCGCCCCTTCAGCTTTATTGCACTCCACACCTTCCAGACTGTTTAGAGCATCCTCCAGTGCCTACAGTAGGAAGTAAGCATAAAATTAAGTGTGAGCAGCATATTAACTACAATGTCAGTAAACCCAAACAGAAACCTAAGAACACTGAGGACCTGAATGATTTGCCCTGGTTACCCTTTTACAGACTCCAGAGTGGGAGGTACCGTTGGTATAGTTTCAATTTGGCCAATGTACAGAGAGATTGAACATTTGCAAAATGGTGCAGTTGTTTAGTACCCTAAAATGGGCAATGTTCTTTGTCCTTTTTGTTTTAATATCTGTAAGTGTTCGGATCTGCTTACGTGCACATCGACTAATCACATGGGACAACCCGCTTGACCCTTAACATTTGAGTATCAAGAAAACTTGCAAGAAATTAATTCATAGGTAAGTGGCTACCATAGATTGACTCATGACCTTTTAGTTAGTTAGAGAGAGACCATGTTCTTAGACAAGCTAGTTTCTTTGGTCCTGTTTAGTAACCATTTGCAAAATTTAAAAACTAAAGAAAATAAATTTTTAAAAACTTGTTTTTGAAATTTGGCTAAGAATCCAACCTTTTTACTTGAGAATGATTGAACCATTGTAAAAGAATTAGGAGAAAATAAGCTCAATTTTCAAAAACCAAAAATCAAACGGCTCCAAACGGAGACTTTGGGATTGACTTCATCCCAGACTCGCAGTCGAAAAAAAACACTGTTCTTAGGACAGAATTCATAGAAGGATGGACGTGTCTTAGTGCTTCTATTTGAACTTTGAATTTGGATTTATTTTGTAATCATCATTGTTTTCTATGACCTAAGTATAGATTTTTGTTCATGAGTTTTACACTCCTTTGATCGGCCTTGTGTTTTGCTCAGATAGGCGCTGGTTTCTCATTTAGATGTAGCAGATTGAATTGAGTTATTTTGCCTAAGTTAACTCATGAATTTTGTAGCATGGACCCCTCACAGTTCTAGGCTGTATGAAAGCATCCCAGGTTTTGCCTGAGTTAATGTTCCTAAACTGTGTTTAGGACGCTTTATTTTATATATATCACCAATCCAAAATTTGATTGTATGCATCAATTTACTAACCTTTGCACGTCTTGCCAGCGAAGATAGTATTCCATCCTTCTCTGCGCTATATGATTCAAAAGATTCATCTCCAACCTGCATATATAGAATTTGCTTAACATGAAGTAGCAAGAGCATTCCAAACAAGCCAAAAGAAATGAACCCACATGCCTATCCAAATTCCGGTACATTTAAATATGTCTTAAAGAGGAGAAATAAATAAACCTTATTCCATTGACCCATATTCCCATTCTGTCCTACCCCATGCAAGAGAATGGAAGAGATACAAAATGTGCCAGATAGAATCATAGAAAGAGATGAAAGTAACCTTTGGGGGATTCATTACAAGGCTGGCGAGAATCTGGCCAGAAATGTTAGAACACAGATTCACTGATGCCACTTTGTATATTTGTTCCCTTATCTCAGGACTGAAACCAGTAACCTCCATGTATCCACCTCTCTTTCCACACTCGCCATAGTAACCTACATTATGCATAAATATATAAGTGCTCGTTACACTTGAAGTTATTATTTCTATCAGATTCCTCTAAAACCATGCTTCATCCATAAATCAGATAAAAAAGAAATGCAATAATACCTTTAGAGACTGACTGAAATGATACCAATGCGATATCCTCATTGCGATAGCCCATAGCCCGGGAAATCTTCTTAAAAGAGTGGAACTTTTTATCGGGAACGTAAATGTTTTCCTGATATACCTGTAGGAAGTAACAAAGATACATTAATTCTGTACAGGTTGAGAATCAATTATCTCATTCTCTGGGCCAAAATGTATCATTACATCACATCACTAATATCCATCTTTACCAACCTCATCCGCAAGAAGAACAAGTCCCTCTTGTTTGCAGAATTCCACAATCTGCCGCTGATTATCCTCAGCAAGAACCTGCAGGAATTTTCCGACAACATTTTAAATTTTTAACAAGCGACACATGTTTCTTTATCCAGAAGATACGGAGTGGCAACATGACATGCACCTGTCCTGTGGGATTCCCAGGATTTATTACCACCAGTGCCCTAACATTTATACCCTTGGACTTGGCAGCCTCCAGTTGCTTCTTAAGCTCAGAAGTTTCCAGTCCCCACCCTGTGGCTTCATCAAGATAGTATGGGACCTGCATCCACCAGATCATCATCACATTAAAATGAAACAAATAAAAACTCTAAGTAATACAGTGCCCAAGATAGAACAAACTTGTATGCTAAAGAAGTTATAGGCAACCGGCCAATTGCTCTAGAGGTTAAAACATAGTTTTTTAGGTCAGCTAAAGATAATACATTAACATAACCACCAACTTTATTAGTTTGAAATATTATACAAAAGATTGCAAATACCAGAGTGCCACCATGGAGAGCTATTGAAGCAGAGTACAAAGGGTACTGAGGGATTGGGCAAAGAATTCCATCCCCTTCCGATCTTATAAGCAATTGCATCATCATGTGAACCTGGCCAGATAAACAAAACCGGGATCATTATCAAGCTTATTTGTGAAAAAGTATTCCCTTTGTTCTAGACAGAAAATTGGAGGTTACCGCTGGGCTTGCACCATCTGTTAGGAAAATATCATTGGGATCAGCAGGATATCCATCACGAGCTTCAATTCCAGAAGCAATTGTATCACGCAACCCCTTGATACCCTGAGGTCAAAAGCGAAGCAAGTAAATAAATTCATCAGCATTACAATATTATAACTTTAAACTTTTCCATCTTCTCATATGGACATTCTTATAACCTGGCTGTGACTATATGCACCAGTTGCTCTTCCAGGTATTTGGTCTAGAATTTGCCAGGCTCTCGCAATGGCATCAGTACTGCAATAAGTTAAGGCTACTAATCATACAAATGCATTGTTCTTTACAAGGAGGAAAGAGGGAAGAAAAGAAAAAGAAAAAGATGAAGTAAAATCATTCATAATTGTTAGCTATTTTTCATGGATTTATTACGGACAGGAGGCTTAGTATATATTTACTATGCATGAAACTCCAATTATTACTTGCACATTGTTGAAGAGGGAGTAAAATTCTCAGTATTTTAAAACTACTAATTAGCCTCTAAACTGGCACAACCTTATTTCCAATACTGGGTACAAAATCACATTAAAGTTTACCTTTGGGGAAAAAAAAGGGATAATAATAAAGTCTATTAGCATTCTAAAACCCACTGAACAGTTCTTATAGTTGTATAAAGGTGATAACTTTTCCAATACCTGAACAAACCCTGTGTTTCACTTCTGTCCAAAATAGCTGGATGATCGCACAATGCAAGAACCTGAAAATCGGGAACATATTAATTTTTCCATCTATTATAAAAACACCAAATTTTCCAGTAGAAAAGAGCAAACAAACCTCACGGAAGAAAGTTATTGGCTGCTGACCAAGGGACTGAGGGTTTCCAATATTGCAGTAGAGTATCTATACAAAATTTAAAAAACAAAAAATACAAAAAAAAAAAAAAACAAATCAATGTACAACGTTAACCCAATGCTGTTATAACCATATATTTCAGTACAATAAGGTGCCCGCAGGCAAAAAAACCAAGGCCAAAAGATCAAAGAACATAAAATTTCACTAACTAGAGGTTATGTGCATTATAAAAAAACTAGCAGTCCACTGCTTTGTATTAAGATAACATTTGATTTGTAGTTGAACACAAATAAGGAGATATTTTCACATTCTTCATCAATTAAATGGACATTCAACTCAAAAGGTAAACTAGTGGACTACCAAGAAGTTCCCATACCTCATCAAAAGGATGTGAACCGGGCTTAGCCGATAACTCTTCTTGTAATTTCTATAGAAGAATTGCAAGAAAAGAAACAATAAGATGAGGAAAATGCAGATGCTTACTAATCAGCAAGGGAGATTGATTATTTCTACTTTGAAACAAAAGATAAAATTAACTTATAAGATTTTCGAGCTCCCAATAGTTTTCCATCATCTTAACCTTGTATTCTTGCACATAGAAAGACAGTCAAAATTACCTGTGCGAGAGTGACGATTTCACCTCTGACAGCATACTCACATTTAAGCACCTGGAAAAGAACATCAGAGTAGATATAGCCAAACTTTAGCACAGAAGCTTAAAACAAATTAGATGGAGCATCAATTGAATTGAGGGTCTGAATCTGAAAGGGCTTTGGTATAACATCAATAAAAATCCATTCAGACAAAAAGGGACTTTCAAATCTTAATAATAATAGTAAAGAAAAGCAACAAATGAAAGCAAAGCAACTGTTCCAGGTACGATCCGAGGAGTATCATGTGATAGCACCAATACATCCACAAACTCCCAACATTAACTGCTTTATAACCAACCCAATCAAACAGACCAACACGCACAAAACCAAGTAGAAAATCTAGTGGGACAATGACATTAAAAAAAAAAAAAAAAAACAGGGAAGAGATAGCCAATGATATATTATTGGGATCAAGAAAGAAGTTTTGTTCTGCAAGCACAACAAAAAGAAAAAAGAATACAAAACGTGATATAAAATCCAAACCCCAAATAGAAATAACCCTTTACAGCATCAATCAGCGGAGCAAAAGAAAACGGAAAGGGAAACCCCAATCGGAAAGAATACCTTATCGTTAATGGTGGCGACAGAAAGCGGGTGAGTGGAAGAAGAAGACATAAGTGAGGAAGAAGGAGAAGGAGAAGAAGAGGGGTGATGAAGAATATGGGTAGAGGACAAAAGGCGAGAGGATTGAGGGGAGCGGTGGCGAAGAAGATCAGTGATCTGTGAAGCGGTAACACGAGCGTATTTCCGCATCGGATTATATAAAAAGCAAAGAAAAATGTTGAAAATTGAAAAAGGGAAAGGCAGATTAGTAGGAGATGTGGATGCACAGATGGAATTGGGGGCACACAGAATTGGACTTGGATTGAATCTGTGTGTATGATAGAACTGTAAAAGTAGAACACAAATTGATTTTGAGCAAACTGTGCTGACACAAAATTTGTGAATTATGAGTATATATATAACATTTTTCCTTTTCTACGTTGCCATTGCCTCAGCTCAATTTTCCAATTCCTCTCTCACCAGTGGACTAATTACCTACTTTCCTAATGTTACATGCTTTTTCTTTTTTCTTTTTTCTTTTTTTCCTTTTATTTAACAAATTTGGGATATTTACTTCACACTTAAATTATGTTTTCTTTTTTTATCGTATAATCACCTTCGTTGGATTAATTTTTGAAATGTTTTTTTTTTTCCGAATCAAATAAAATTCTTTTCTAACTACGTAAATCGAGTATCATTTTGTCTTTTTTTGCACATGTAATAAACTAGTTCGATCCATAATAATCACCTCTAACAAAACATATACATTCAACTGCATCAATTAAACCTATTGGATTCAACATAAAAATAATGTAGAAGAGTGGCATTCAATCTCAAATAATCATGTTTCGCTAACATCAATTGCACCCGAGATTTAAAAATTTTAATTCTAAAATATTTAAATTTATTTTGTAAATTGGAAACTGAAAAAAAAAAAATTTGGACACTTACAATCAAAAAGTTGATGTCCCATCCCACTTTTATATAGACTATAGATATATAGTATTGATTTATGCCATAATATCGTTTCTCTATAATGATTAAAATTAAATTTCTCTTTGATTTTTTTTATTATTGTATTACTTTCCTTTATTCATGGGTGTTATTTTAAGTTTATTTATGAGTTAATGTAACGCTTGGAGTTAAGGAGGGGAACATGAATGAACTGATATCACATCCGAATGAGAATGACCCTAAATCCTACCAACAAGATGACCTTCCTTTTCGGTGGCTCAATCATAAAAACTTCAAAGTTAAGTGTGCTTAGTCTGAAATTTTTCTTAAGATATATGTGAGTGAGGACAAAGCATGTTGAAATGACTCGTGTTGGTAACTTTCTCTCTAATAAGCCTTTAAAACAAGCAAGGATCTTGGTCCGAATCCTGAGCTTGAGACGTTACAGTCAAATTTATGAATTATGAATCATTGTCTTACTCTTACACTAGAGAAAGACATTTCATCGAAATATTTCATGTTTTCAGCATAATTTCACGTTTTTATCTCACACACATATATAATGGGATAAATATCAATTTACACTATAATTATAGGAGTTGTATCAAATTAGACTCTGAACTAATAATTGTATCAATTTAAATCTTGAACTTTAGGGTTGTTTCAATTTAAATATCAAACTAATAGTTATATATCAATTTAAACCTTCAAGTTTCATAAGTGTTTTTGCAATCAACCTTGATATTCTCTTCTATTTCTCCGACTGATTTTCTTTCCATTTTTACAATTTTAATTGAAAAGTTAGAGAGATTAAAATATATTTATTCAACAAAGAAGGGTATTTGAATATTATGGAAACAATTATAGTATAGCTTGCATATTATGATTACATGATGGAAACAATTTTATGAGCATGCTATAAATATTAAAGTTATTATGATTTTTTTTTAGCAGAATGGACAAAATATTTATCTTATAATGAAATTTTGTCTTTTAATGGTTTTTTCTATTAAGCGTAAATAATTTGTTTTTTTTATTAAATTTTCAAAAAATCTTATTTAAAAATCTATTATTTGTCTTTTTTTAACTTTTGTTCCCTATCAAATCGAATAATTTTTTTAAAAAAATTTGTTCCCGTTTATCTAAAGGTTAATATTTTAGAATATATTAATTTTTTTTAAAGAAAAATTGTTCTCAATGTGAATATTAATTTTTTTTTTAAAAAAAAATATTCGCTTCTACCTAAACGTGAATATATCAAATTTATTAATTCTTGAAAATCAATTTATTTTGCCATCAAAAGCTTAGCTCAATTGACTACACGTACTTAAGATCTCAAATTCAAATTCTCACGCCGTTGAATATATCAAAGTTTATTATTTTTTTAAAAAAATGTGAATATATTAAAATCCTATATTTTAATTTTTTTTGTTCCCTACTTGTATATATTAACGTTTATTTTTTTTCTAATTTAAACGTGGATATATGAAAAGCTTTTTTTTTAAAAAAAAAAAAAAGTTGTTACTATATTTATACATATCAAAATCTATTTTTTAAAAATTTTAATGTGAAATTACATAATAACCCTATAAACAATCATTAGAAGAAAAAAAATAAGGAAAAGGAATGTTTCTCTCCCTTAACTTAATTTTTTCTACATAAATTTATATATTAAACTTTAAACTGTGATTTAATTATTATTTAACATAAAAATTTGATTCAACTTTCATTGAGTTTAATTATTAAATATTTGACATAAAATTTATAAACATATGAGTGTAGGGGTAAACTGGACAATAATAAAAAAAATAGAGACAAAGAGGAAAGTGAAATATCATCCACAAACTTTTTTAATATAGTAGAGATAGATAGATTAGATTAGGATAGTATATAGATAATTTTGTTATTGTTTTTCAAAATAAAGTCATATACGTAAATGATATATATTTTTTAATGATACCCAAATTTACAAATTTGATTCGTGTAGTATAACCAAAACTATAGATTCAATCATTTTTAATGGTTTTAATGTAAAATTACGTTATATAATCCTAAAAGAGGCAAAAGAAGAAACCAAATATCATAGTCCTTGTGGATAGTATAGATAGATAAATATAGATAGCTTATCTAGAAATATTTAAAATCTATTGTTTTTTTTTCTTAAAACTTATGTTTCGAAATCGGATATTTTTTTAAAAAAAAATTGTTCCCTTTTATCTAAACGTGAATATTAAAAATCTATTCTATTTTTTTTATAAAAAAATTCCATATGAATAATTAAAAGGGCTTTTTAAAAAAGAATTAAAAAACAAACTATTTACTCTTCACATAAAAAACAGCTAAAAGACAAATTTTAAATGTTCATGTTTAGATAAAAGGGAACAATTTTTTCTTTAAAAAAAAAACAAATTATGAACATAATTTAAAAAAAAAAAAAAAACAATAGTTTTTAAAATATTCCTAGATAACCTATCGATATTTATCTATCAATCTATACTATCTAAAAAATCTACCATATGAACATATTGTTCTACCCCTATATTTAATATGAATAAAATATATGTCTAGCCCAAAAAACATATCACTTCAAGAATTCACCGTAGGAACATTCTACCCCTATATCAACATTTTAACCATGTATTCAATATCAACAAAATATATATGTCTCACCCAAACAACATATTTTCAAAATTTCCCTTATGAGCATTCTACCCTTGAAACCAATAAATATATCAACAACCTAATCCAAAAAAATCAGCTAATCACCATCACATGTGGCCACCAAAAAAATCAATTAGCTCTATTCACACTTCATTCAACTCGAAACTCAATGACCTTTGATGAAATTGGCTTCAAATACAAATATAGATTCCACGACCTAAATCAAAATACAACAAACAAGGTCAAGTTAAAATGGGCTCATAGAGCAACATTTTATCAAATATTTAAAGTGTTAGTGAAATCAAATAAAAAGCCACAAATCCAACAAATGCAACATGAAAACCATACTAAGAAGAAAGAACTTAAGTGCGAGGGTTATATGCCTTCATTAGCTCACTTCAACATCACACACCTGTCAATCAATTTATTCAATGAATATACCGAGAAAACCACTAGAGTTACAAATAGACTTAACATCTCAAGTGACACAAACAAGATAGTACTATCAAAATCTCAAATTATAATATAACAAGTTTCTTGAACTAAAACTTTTGTGTTTCCATAAGAAAATGCTCACCCTATACCCTCAACTATCCCTTCTTTTACTTGAACTCAATATCATAGAATCAAATCAAAGAGCAATAACTCAGTCATTTTCCTAAAATAAATAAATTAATTAATATTTGTGTGGAACTACTCCATCTATCCATAAAAATTCCTGTATTTGTATATTAAACTCAAAAATCAAATATGCAAATGAAGTAAGTTGAAATTTAATCTCTCATCTCAATTCTTGGAGGTAAGATAACAATTCACATCTCTCCAAACCTACTGTTTCATGATATACTTCACAATTATTGAACTCACATTTGGCTGTAACAATTGAAGAGAGTGGCAAACCATAAGAAACTAAAAAAAAATAATTAAATCCTTGTGGGTTTTCTTCTTCTATGTCTTTATTACAAAGATGTATCGAAGTTTACATTGGTAGCCGGCAACCAATCCTCGCCGTTCAGGAACGTCCGGACGGTGAACTTACCGGCCTCGGTATCCGTAAGACTGGGCTTGTAACCGGCCCATTTAACCCTCTTGTCCACGTTTGATCCTGGCCCACTATTCTGATACTCCCCATAAAATATGCTGCTGGGTGGGTCCTGCCCGCTCACCCATTCCTTCCACCCCACCGGATTCAGGAATCCTCCGATCTCCGACTGCATAATCACCGTCGTAGAGAACTCCTTCCATGGCCGCCCCAAATAAGTGGGGGCGGTGAGACTGTTGTTGTAGGCCGAAAAAGCGCATTTCTGAATCGAAATGCCCGAGTTTTGGTTGATGTCCTTCTTACCTTGGGCTGTGATGGTGTTGAACTGGTTGGGAAGTGGCTGCCTCGGCCGGATGTTGCAGTTCTGGAACACCACCGCGGCGTTTCCGAAGATGAAGTCGATGGTGCCGGTGATATCGCAGTCTCGGTAGAATTGACGGTTTGAGTGGGCGTACAGAGTGTCTTGATAGCCATCAAATGAACATCCAGACATCACAGAGAGGTCGGAGCCCGACCGGAAGGCAACGGCCTGGTGTTTGGCTGGACCGGCCGTGTTGATGAACCCCATGTCCTTCCCAATGAACCCTTTGCCAGCAACAGCTGCAAAACCCAACAAAATTAATGAACACAAAAGCCAATTCATATGAACAGAGAAGAAATGGCAGGTCAAAATTGTCAAAAGGGAAAGTGGGAAAAAGTTGCCTTCACATGGCTGACACGTCCACCATGTGGGTTTCTGACGACAAGGGCAATGGCCCATTATCCACTCAAATACACTACACCGATTGTCCTTGGATTTTGAGGGTTTTAGCTTCGACCCCCAAAAAAAGGCAAACAGAAAAGGTACGAACAGGAATAAGAACATGGCAGCCATGTTTGCATTGTTCAAAAGTAAATTGAAGTTTCAACTGTACAAAATACGCCGGTCTAATTTGTATCTTTCCCATATTTCTTAGAAAATTTCTTCTAAAAATACGTTTCTCAGAACAATTTCGAAGTGGTTAGAATCGAACTGGCAAGTCTATGGTCATAATTGAAAGGTATGCATAAAATTAAAAAAAGAGTATTCAGTATAATTTAACTTATATTAAATGAAGCAATTAAGAAAAAGAAAATCGTTAAAGGGGTTACCAAAAGTGGCGGTGGAGAAGGTGGGGGTGCCGTCGATGAAGTTCAGGTGACCGGAAACAATGGTTTTTGTTCTGCCATCTCCATACATCATAACATTCCACTTGCTCTTGTCCAGAATCACATTCTCTTCGTATATTCCTTCTTTTACATGTATGATGAATCTTTCTTTGCTCTTCTTTGGCACCGCGGCTACGGCATCTTTGATTGTCGTGTAGGTCCCTTTCCCATCCTTCGATACCGTCACATGCGCTGTCACATTGTTCTCCTGCAGAAGCCTTCGGTCGCCAGAGCTTACCCACTCCGGTAATCCCATCAATTTCCGGTGGATAGGGATGTTGAAATCCGCCAACAGCCCAAGTATTTTGGTTACAATCGCTAAACTATTGCTAGTAAACTCGGTAGAGTTGGCCATTGCCGTTTGCAAGTCCTGAAGAACAGTCGTGTGGTTTAGATCTCGAAGAGCGTCAAGGCAGGTTTCTTGATCTGTGATGGTAGTACTGAGCCAAGTTTTGAGATCTTCAATCCTAGAATGCGACAAGAACTTCTCACTATGACGATCCACTTCCATAGACGAAACGGTATCGTTTAACGTATCAATGGCATCTTCAAAAACACTCCGGCAGATTTCAATTGCAGCTTTAACCTTCGGATCTCCAGTATTGGAATTGTAAGTAGAGGAATAATGAGAGAGGTTGGAGAGTGAATCAGAGGCGACTCGGAGAGAAAGCTTGAAGAGAAATACCGGATCGGTGGTATTGGAGTTTTGGAGAGAGGATTGACAGGAAGTTGGATACTGAGTGACACTGCAGAGAGTTTTGAGTGAGGCAGGGGGAGTGAGCTCAGTGGGAGGAGGTGAGGTGGTGGGGGATGAAGAAGAAGAGTTGCGTTTATGAATGACGATTCCGACGACGGCGCCGATGAGGAGAGCAATTAGAAGAACAAAGGAAATAAAGATTATAATAAGGCGGCGGCGAGTCTTTTGTCGGAAAGCTTGTTGTTCGAGCTCGTCGACCTTGCCATAGCCCTTGAAGGACTTGACGGTATCCATGGAATTGAGAGATGGGGTTCGGTTCTGGGAATTGAGGAATGAAGAAAAGAGAGAGAGAGAGAGAGTAGGGTTTGTGAAGATGAAGAGGAAATGCGTGGCGATCGAGAAATGGAGGTTGCGAAGGGAATTGGAATTGCCTTTATAAAAAGGAAGAGAATAGAGAGTGGCAAAGACAGAGCGAGCGGATGTGAACTTCCTCTTTCATGGATCCATCTTTTCTTTTTGCTATTTAAAACTTAAGCTAAATTACAAAAAAAAAAAAAAAGTAAATCTTTTTTAACTTTTATTTATAATATATATATAAAAAAACTTATTTATTAGGAGTTTGAAGGTATAGGATTGTTTAATTGTGGGTCCATAATGTTCAAAATTAATAAGTTGTTGTCTCATTGATGTTAATAAGATAAGTTAGGAAAATTTTCCTATATTATCAACCACGTCTCCTTTATTCATATTAAAATTTTACTTTTTGTAAATATTAGTGCACACCACATTATTAAAGAATGTTAATGGAAAGATCATAAACAACTCCTCAAAATTAACGTGGTCTCGTTCCAAAGTCAAATGTGTAGACGACATTTCAAAAACAAAATTAAATGTTGAAAATTGAAACAATTTGGGTTTAGGGTTTCATACGGGAATTAGAGAAGTGGGAAAAGAGAGGATTGAATAATTAAAATAATGTGATTTTGTATGAAATTGGTAAATGGTTACGCGTATTGGTATTAGATTAGGTGAGATGCATAGTGTAAGAGAAGCAAATGGCACCTATATATATATATATATATA
>JBBPDJ010000017.1:9550783-9576581 GCA_037974625.1 Cucumis cinereus
ACTTGTTTTGATTTGACATCGTTTTTTTTTAAAAGATTTAATGATTTTTATCAGAGTAACGACCTTGGGCTAAGGTTTAAAACCTGGGGCGTTACAAGTAGAACCAGTGACCATATTAGAAAGGACCAGAAGACCCTTTTTGCTTCCGCTTACGACTTTTTGGCATTGTTTTCTTTATGGTTAAGCTGTTTATTTTTACTTATCGTAATGATTTTTGTTTAGAAAACTATTTTGGGGATCACGTTTAGGTACTTTTCTTTTCTATTATTTGGTTGTTTGATCGTTTTGAAAACCTTTTATTGTTTATTTTGGATTAAATAAAAGTATTTGTTTCGTTTTATTTTCATATTTTAAAATTAATTTTAATGGTTTTAGTTAAGTAACGACCTCGGGTTAAGGTTGAAAATTTGGGCCGTTACATTATATCACTTGAATCGACTCTTAAAAACTACCTCACACCACTACTAATGTTGATTGCAATTCTTTTTATTTTTTTTTTCTTTTACCATTTATCTTTTATTTGAATTGTATTAATAAAAATGGTTTCTAATTATTAATTATCATTAAATGTAATAAAATGTGAAGAATGTAGATATGAAATGTGTTTTAACTATTTATTTCTTTAAATAAATCACTCTAGAATTTATGATTTTACTTTTAATTATAATTACATTCAGGTTTCGAAATTTTTAGATTTTTAGTAGTTCTGTAATATCATTCTTGCAACTATAAAAAGAGTCTTTTCTCTACCTTTTCTATTAAAAAACTTGTCTTTCTCTATTTCTGTTTCTTTTTCTTTTACGTACTCAATTCCTCTCGAAATTCATTTTTTTGATTTAAAGAAGAATAGATAAACTCTTTCTCCTAGCCAGTTCTTTTTGGTATGATTGACAGACAAAGGTAAAAAATTTATGCAAGAGTTTTTAATATTTATGCAACTCTTTCCACTCATGCTTGCAAATATTTGTGGAATGAATTTGGCTAGAAGATGGTTCTTGGATCTTTGAGACCATCAGTATGGATGTTTCCTTTGTTAGGATATTCTTAATATGAGTTGGTTCTTTTTGGTACTTCAAAAAAAAAAAAAAAAAAAAAAAAAAGACAAGCACACTATGTTTGTGTTTAATTCCTTGGTGAACTCCTAATAAGTTTTTATGTTTTTCATTTTCTTTTAATTGATATACTCTTCTTCTTGCTACAATAATAATAAATTATATAAAGTGTCCTTTAGTTTATGATATATATCTTAAAATCAAACAAATCTACTTTTGAAGAAAATGTTTGTTATAATTTAAGAAATTTTGTATTAATTACAACCTCTCTTTTTTAAAATATTATGTTTTATAGAACCCATTAAACTTCAAAACCATAGCTTTCAAATACAAAAATTTAACATTCTCGCATTTTTCCATTTTCATTGTAGGTTAGAAAATTTTCATTTTAATGTTTATTTGCAGTAGGAATTTTTTAGTTTATAACACGAAGTGTTTGAAAACTAATTAAAATTCTCAATCTTACGATTAGTTTAAGGTTTAGGGTTCGTATATATATCAATGACTATGTTTCGTTTCTTTTTCTTTATTTTGAAGTTTATGTTTACTTTTTTTTCCCTCTGTATGTTTTTTCCATCTATATACAATGATATTGTAAGAATTCTTTATTAACCTACCTTTCTTATACCAATTCTATTATTTTACTAAATGTTTTTTACTTCTTCAATAGTATTTACCTAAATTTTCAAAGAGGAATCTAAAAAGAAGAAAAAAAAAAAAAAATCAAAGATGAATGCGACAAATCATGATATAGAGAAATGTTGAAATATCAAGTGCATCACATGTGTTAAAGACTAGTCTATATCTCTATATATAGTATATATAAAAGCCTAGAAGTGAAGGAACTTCTTGTGCGATTTTTTTTTGTCATTTTATTAATACATTATTCTACATTCACTATAGTGGCAACAATGTCCTTTTACACTATTCTCAACTTTGATTAGTTACTCACTACATATTTAATTTTAATACCACGATTTCATTAAATTGAAAAAAAACAAGAAAAAAACTTCGATGCGACAATTTTTTAATTGAGAATAAATTTACCTGACTTCTTTTTTTCTTAATTTAAACTAAAATAAAAAGGAAACCCCACTCTATTAAACTATCTATATGTGCTCGATTGCACTCTTTGCATGGAATTTTTAGAAAAACATGTTTCGTAAAGTTGAACTTATGTTTATGTTGATTTAATGAGATGTGGTTCGATCTTTAGTACTTGATCCTCTTATTCTCTCTTGGCTGAATGCACATGCTTAATTTGAGGAAGCGAAACACATGATATTCTTGAAATTGAAGTCTTGGAAGAAATCTTGTATTTTCGAAGGAACTTGAGTCTTTAATTGTGATCAGCTTTATGAGTTTGGAAGTCTATTGATTGTGGAGAATTCTTTTTAAGCCAATGAAGTATAAAACATCTGAACTCCACAAATGAAGAGAACTTCTCTATTTATAAAATTGAGAAATTTGGAAGAATGACAAACTTTAGGGGCGGTTAGAAAAATAGCAAAATTTTTAAGAATAAGAAAAATAGCAAATCCATTGATAATGTAACATCACAAATTTTTTTAAGGTAATTTGTAATTTTGTATTATTAATTATCTTATTATTGTTGGTAAATTTGTATTTTTGGGATGTTTATTTTGGGTTTATTTTTGGAAAGAAATAAAATGGTATGATTATTATTAATAATAATTATATTATTATTAGTGTTTTTATTTAATGCTCATTGAGATTAGAGCAACCCATCTTCCCCAATTTTCATCCTCTTGCAAAAGAAAGAAAAAAAAAACGCTAATTTCAATGCCCTAGCCGCCGCCGTCCAGTCGCTCGTCCACCGCCGCTCGCAGCCGACGCCACCAGCCACGCCGTCTGCGAAGCCGCCCCACGCCACAACGCCGCACGAGTCATCCATCGCTGCGCCACCCATCCCGTGCGAGCCCGCTTTGTTCCGCGCCTCCGCTCGAAGTCGCGCCTTCATCCCTTTTCCGTTCGTCCACGCCGTGAAGAACACCAAGCCGACGCGCCAACCAAACTCCACGCCCGAGCCAATCTCCTCCGTTCAACCGCGCGCCGCCCGGATCTGTCCCAGTTGTGGAAGCCGCCAGCCACGTGCGCCTTCAGATCTGCCGACCTATTCTCCCTTCCCCCGCCGCACAGCCTAGATCTGTTTCCCTAGCCGCGAGCCACGTCACGTCTGCGCACCGCCCATATCCACTTCTCCCGAGCCGAGCCGCCGAGCCAAGCCACCAAGCCGCCAAGCCGCTGAGCCGAGTTGTGTTTTGTCACTTCCTTTCTCCGTTGCCTTGGCTCGTTGTTGGTTGTTGGTGAGTTTAGGTTTGGTTTATGAAGGATTAGAATTAATATTTCCTTTGGAGAAGGTTTATTGATCGATTGTTCGTATTGTTTAGGGTCGATTGGAGGCTAGTTCGAGTAAGGAAAACTCTGAAATTTGAGGTAAGGAATACTTCTACTGAATTCATGTCTTTGGCGAATAAGGGTGGAGGATGGTTATTTTTGTCCGTACTATGGTTGTAACTTCGGGTTCTTGTATATTTGTTGTTTGGATTATGCATGACCTGTTGTGTGTTGATTAAGTGTTATCTGATGTATGAGGATTAAAATGTTGTGATCACTTTGTGTATCTGAGTTGATTGTTGGATATGGTGTCAGTTAACTTTACCTAATAACTTGTACTTGGTGGTGGGAACGGTGCGGCAAGCCTGTGTGGTGTTTGTCGCGAGGGTCGGTTAACAAGCCTGTGTGGCGTATTGTTCCGACAGGGTCAGTTAACAAGCATGTGTGGCGTATTGCTCTGACCGGACAAGCCTGTGTGGCGTATTGTCCTAGTAGGGTCGGTTAGCAAGCCTGTGTGGCGTATTGCTCCGACATGATCGTTCCTACTAAACCAATTTACCGTGTGTCGTATGTACGGGTTATTAGAGAGAGTTAACGGTCACATAATGGAATTAGTAGTGGGTTCCTTACTGGGTATATTTTATACTCATTCCTTTCTATGTTTTATTTCAGGCAAAGGTAAGAATGGACCGGCGAGGGGCAAGTGAATCCAGTGACCATATTAGGAGGGACCAGGAGACCTATTTTTGCTTCCGCTTACGGTTTTTGGACATTTATTTTCTTTATGTTTAAACTTTTGTTGGTTTCTTTTATTTGTAATGACTTTGGTTAGAAAATTATTTTAGGGATCCCGTCTAGGTTCTTTTCTTATCTTTCCATTATGATTGATTAAACGTTTGAAACTTTTTATTATTTTATTTGGATTAAATTAAAGTATTTATTTTGATTTGCCTTCGTCTTTTAAAATGGTTTTAATGATTGTTACTTAAGTAACGACTTTGGGTTAAGGTTGAAAACCCGGGGCGTTATAGATAATCTGTCACACCCTCTCCCAGACCTTCTAACCCTTGCCTAGGAGACAACGTGAAGCCAGTGAATCTCGTCCTTACCTTGACGATCCTCACTGACTATCTTAACTTAACTCTAACTTAAACAATTCCAATAACTTAAAAAGTGAGGTAAATAATAAATGATAAATACAAAATAATTAAATAAATAATAAAACAATTTCAATTTTCACTTTTCTCTTTTCTTTTTTTTTTTTAAAATACAATTATAAAATAAATAAATAAATAAATAAATATCTTCTTTTTTGTTTTCTTTTTCCTTTTCTTTTCTTTTATTAAACATTATTTTATTTATTTTTAAACAAAACTACAAAATTAAATTTTTACCGATTCTTAAAAAAATTACTAAAATATCCTTTCTCAAAAATTACCAAAATACCCTCCGATATTTTATTAATAAATTTGCAACAGCAACTTAAATAAAGAAAAAGTGGGGTATTACATAATCACGTGTATGGTCTTTTGATATTCCACATTTACCCTCATTAGGATCAAATAATGAACTAAAAATATCCTTTAGAGAATCTAGGTAGATTGTAACTATTTTACTAAATTTCTAATATTTTATTTAAAAAATGAGATTTAATATTTTATTTAAAAATGGAGATTTGGCTAATAAATCTAGCTTTTTTCTAATACCATCACTACTACAGAAAAATATTTACTTGACAGTGAAAAATGGTCTAGTAAGGGATTATTTTATGGTTTAAATTCGTCAAGTAATCTAGTGTCAAGAATAAACATTTTTTTCTTGACAGTGCAAAACTGTCAAGAATAAGAGTTTACTTGCTATCTACTTTCAAGAATAAAGCTTTACTTGATAGTTTTTCATTGTCAAGTAATCCAGTGTCAAGAATAAAGAAAATTTTTATTTTGACAGTTTTTTACTGTCAAGAATTCGTTATTCTTGATGGTTTATCATTGTCAAGAAAAGTTTGTAATTTTTTTTAAATTTAAAATTTATTATTCCCATATAATTACAATTGTATTTGCACTTGTTTTGCAGTCCAAAAATATTATATATACAACCAACCAACAATATTGTCCATTAACTTCAACACTAATATTGAACTTCCTACATTAATTAACTTCAAAGTATACAAACTCCCCCGCCACCAACCCAAAACATTAATTAAATCAACCATTATAACATCATTAAAAATGAACCATAATATTCACAAATGATTTCAAAATGAAGGATCTAAAAGTTTTTCAAAACACATAATGTATAAGTTTTTGTACTTTGGTTCCAATATAAGCATAAAGTGAAGAAATTTGCAACTTCACTTAGAATGAAATAACATAAAGCAAATGTCACCCACTGGGAATGAACAAGTTACGTCAGATCCATAAAACGGGTATTCTGCTCCCATATCAAACAAATTTATATCACCATCTTCCAACGTCTGCCGTAAAATACATAAAATTTTAACTTAGTATGCTTCACAAAAGATTCAATCAGGAAGTTAGGATCATTAGTATCTACTTGAAGAATTTATATATTTTTAGAGGAAACAAACATTGATCAATTAAGTTTACAACATGAGGAATCCAACACAACATCAAAGTACAACATTATTTTAATTCAACATACTATGTCTTTTGGAGCTGCTGCATGTCCATAGTGAAGAACAACATTGGAACATAGAATATCACCCATACATAAGCAACACTCTCACAAATCTTAATTTAGTTTTCAGAAATAAGATTTCCAGTTGATATTCTTTCATGCCCACTTTGATATTTCTCATAACTTGGAACAAACACATTGCTTGAAAAGATTCGTCTATTTAAAAAGATTCTTTACCTGAACATGAGCTTCTGAGCTAATGCAGGTTTTACCCGGCCTGCATTAACAGTCATGACATAAGTGGTAAAATTTGCATTAAGAGAACCCAACACCATAACAAAAAAAAAAAAAGTATAATAACCTAAAAGAAATAGTTAGATCTCACTGAGAAATCCATATTCAACTCAAGTGCAAAGGAGACAAATTGCCCATAAAAGAGAAATAGTTCTATGATCATGGTGAGGTTGTGTTTGGTTGCAAGTTGCAATGAACAAAATAAAACTAAAAATTTAATAATAACAATAACAATAACAAATAATAAAATAAAGCTTATAGTAGTATACTAGTAAATTGTGTTTTCTCATCATCATGTGTTGATATTTTGATCCATCTAATGGAAGTTTCACCAGGTTTCTTAGTAATTATTCGAAAATAATAATAATTTAATATATATTAATCAAATCGTCATTATTGACAATTTAATCAAACCATCATAATTGAATATTACATGTGTGAGCATGTGTGCAGTATGCATTTTTGTTTTAAGCTTTTTCGAGGTACCTCAATAGGAGTGGACATCTTTTGTTTCTTTGTGCCTGCCTTCACACCCTACCAGGGAAGGCTAAAACATAAATTTTATAGTTATTATACTCTAACAAAAAAAAAAAAAAAAGAAAAAAATGTATGACTATTCTTTATGAGTTCAGTAGATCAACCTTCCTCTTAAGAAATATATAAGCACATAACCAAGAGACTCTAGATCATCCCTTCTGCTTTGATCTGCCCTTAAAAAACAACATTAAAAAAAGTAATGAGACATTTACAAAGTTTTGAAGTTTATCCACTTCCAACTACTCACCAATTCCTAGGTGAGTGTTGACACTAGCATAACGAGCTGTGCAGTAAGGTTCTTGTTCTCACTGCAAAAGTGAGGTGAAAAAAAAATGTAAACATTCTTTTATATTGATATTATCTAAAAATTCACAGAATTAGCAATTTAAAACAAAAATATATACATATATTGTCATGACCGAAACAAAACCATAATTTCTCAACTCTACAGTTAAGATCAGTATCGACCTGTATGATATATGCTTATGAGTTTGAAGATCTCTGTACTTCTTTGCGAGGCCGTACTCAATGATGCATACCTATAACAACATTAAAACATGAAACACTTATTTAAAACACTATGAATTGTTATTGCTATTACATAAGCTATAAACCTGTAACAAAGAATTAAACAATTGAAGGATTAAATTCAGATGATTCATCTTTAAAAGCAAATGAACAAACTGAAAGTTCTTTGTCCTGATGACAATGCAAAAATCTTTACCTCTGTGTATTTAATGTTCTGAAAAGTACACGACGAACTCCTTTAGGAATATTTGAAGACTTCATCACCTCAGCTGCAAGAATGAAGAACCTCAAGATTCATTCAATTCATGAATAATTAAATATATTCACACTCTGATGCAAAGCTAAATTAATGAGAAACATACAAAAGAAAAAAAAATCGAGAACAACTCTTGATTTGACAACTTTTTCACTAAACAAAAAAACCCATAACAAATAGAAACACGAGGTTTGATATATGCTTGAAAAATCACATAACCAAATGGAAGGACTGTCAACCTGGTGAATGACACTAACCGAATGGACATGCAAGCAGGAAATCAAAACGACTTAAACAAGTTCCTATAACATCATCTAGAGCAGATCTTTGAAAGAGACCTTCAAAGAGAACTGCCTTACAAATAGTACAAAAAGTGTGAAAGTACAAAAAAAAAAGAAAAAAAAAGAAGAATTACATTTCGGATGAAGAATTGTCAAAAAATTGGAGACGAGGAAGGAAATCGGAAACATAGATCTCGATGGAGAGGATAGCCAGAGTTTCTTGCTCAGCCTTACCTTTCGGATGGAGAGTACGGTTAACCTCATCGACGCCAAAGGCAACCTTGTAGAAGTTGACGACATTGATAGCCTTAGGAGCTTCCACACGCAGTTGAGGCTTAAAAGCCTTGAAACTCAAGATCTTTTCAACTACTCCTTCATTCTTGACATATCATTCTGCCATTGCAAAGATTGAAGTAGAAAGTAGCAGAGAAAGAGAAAAAATGAAAAAAAGACTTGCAGAAATCGTTCACTTCTAAAAAATCGTTTGCGTCAGATGAGGGAGAAATCGTTTAGGTTGAAGGATAGAGGAGACTGAGAAATTTGGGAAAAACTTGCAGGGAGATTTTCAATGAGGGAGAAATCGTTTAGGTTGAAGGAGAGGGTGTTGAAAAATTTGGAAAAACATGTAGAGAAAGGGTGTTGAGAAATGGTTTGCATTGTGTGTTTGAGGGGGAGATTGATTTCTAAAAATAAAAATGAAAAAGGGTCTAGAGAAAATTGGGGGAAACCAAATATTTTATGTAATATTTGACATCTAAAAACCATCAAGCAAAAAAATTATTAACTTGACGGTTTATACCCATCAAGTATTGAAACAATTCCAAAAATAATTTTCATTTTGCTAGCTTTTGTATATTCTTGACAGTTTTTAACAGTACTTGACAGCTTTTTATAAAATCGTCAAGTAATGTGAAATTTAAAGCGTTAAGTAATGTCTTTTTTGTAATAGTGAATGTATCTTTACAAATATATCTTTCATTAAACAATTAATATTATATAAAAATACATATTATTATTATTATTATTCTTTATATAATGTAATTAGGGTTAATTTCGTGAAAATTAAAGAAAAAAAATCATAACCTTCTTCTTCTCTTCAGCGTCCGCCGCACTCCCTTCCCCCTTCTTTTTCTTCTTCGCACGCTGGCAAAAAACTAAAGAAAAAAAATCCTAATCTTCTTTCTCTTTACCGTCTGCTGCAACCTCCCTTTGTTTTCTTCTTCGCACGCCGGCTGGTCGAGCTCCACTTTGGTGGTCTCTCTCACCTAGCCGCCAACAACACTCTACGTGCAACCGACGAATGCATCAATCTGGACAGCGGGCTTTATAGCGCCGCGAGCCGCACCACTTTCGTCTGCACCCAGTCACGAGCTCCACGTCACGCCGCTCCGTCGCCATCTAATTGAATTGTTGTATGCGTTTTGGGAATGAAATCTGCGATCTTACATTTTTTGTATTTTTAGTGTTTGGAAGTTCAGTTGTGTGAATAAATATTTATTTTAGTTAGAATGATTATCCATGAAAACAAGGCGACTAAACAATTCGTTTTTTTTAATCTCCCTTCCTAGAATTGGGTTAGCCAAGGGAACAAATGGTTTGACTTTTGCAAAATATTTGTTTCGAATAATCCTTCCACAATCCATACTTTTTTGTTTTTAACATGAAACCCAACACTGTTTTCATTTAATCTTTGTTTTCAAATTTCTGCTTTCAAATTCTCTACCAAACAGGTCTTGTACTTTTTTTGATGAACTTGAAAGGATTTAGATCAATGAACCTCTCAATCTCTAGCTGAGGAAGTAGCGGTCAATACGGTTGATGAGGCTGGCGAGGATCTCCTTCAATGCCTTAAGAACTGTAAGAAGAGAAATCCCCAAAGTCATTTAAAATCTCAGTCCTTGCGAATCGTCTCCATTGACATTGTTTAGTGAGTTTCTTAACTACTCTTGATAAAATGAATTGCATTGTAATTCATTGTAATTCATTTTTTATGTCAACTTACTCTACTTTCTTTTTTGTATTTGAATTACACTGTAATTATTTTATTTGTTTTATGGTTATTTTTTTATTTTTTTAGGTTATTTGACTTTCTTTTTTGTATTTGCATTAGACTGTAATTTTTTTGTTTCTTTTATGATTATTTTTTTATTTTGTTTGGTTATTTAAATTACACTGTAAATCTTTTTTTCTTTTATGATTTTTTTAATTCTTTTGTTTAGTTCAAACAAAATTAAACTTTTTGTTTCGTTTGTTTTTTTTTCCATATAATCATTTTATATAAATATTTTTGAGATTATCGTTTTTAATAATTCAAAATATTTATTTTTAGTTTTGATTTTAATTTTTAATTTATTCGTATTTTGAGAATGAAATCTTTTAGTTTGTTATGGGATTGTATCCATCAAAATTGTTGTGATTTTAAAAATAAGTATTTTTGCAATAAATTAATATTAGAAAAATCTTAGTTGTTAGGATTTGAGTTTTAATTAGTTAAGGGCATTTTGGTCCGTCATTAATTTATAATTAATAATATTTAATTCATTTTGCCATTTTTATAATTTTAATTTTCTTTTGCTATTTGTCAAAAGTAAACCTTAAATTTTTCTATCAATCTAGTCGACCCTATAAAATTTGTGGTGGGGTTTATTTGCTTGGGTTTGGTAGGTCCATAGATTTGACCGTTAATTGGATTTGGACCTTGTTTAGAATTTGGGCTAAATTAAGCCTATTTTGGGCTAAATTGGATTTTTGTCCAAATAATAATATCAAACACCAAATTAATTTTATTTAATCTAACGACCACGATGAAAACACGTGACATCATTGGGATTTAACTAATTTATGTCCTCCATTTCTATTTGGGACACATGTCAACCTTTTTATTGGTTCCAATTTAAATATTTGTAATTTTTTCATTAATTTAAGAAATGACATGCCATTTTGTTATTGTTTTAAAAATTCTCATTCAACAAATGCTTATTTTCGAGATTTATGTATGTATACGGGTGGATGAATCTCGAAAAAGATATGTTTTGAATCGAAATGCAAGTTGTATGTTCTTGAATTTGACTCTTATTTGACGTGTCAATACAAGGCTAAGTGTTTGCAAGATTAGATGAGCAAAGGTGTTGTTAGGCGACCAACTTAGAACAAGGCATGAGGCTAGGCAACCTTCATGTGGCCAAAAAGGATATATGAACCATGCGACGAAGTTGATAGAAGAAGGGCTTTGCCGCTCGATTGAAGCTTTACGGAAAAATGGTGGGAGTCAAGGTTAAAGTGGCCAAGCAAGATGTTAAACGTTGAGTTAAAATTCATCAGTCGATTAAGTGGGTTACATGTGGCCAATTAAGTAATGCATTGGACAAGTAGAAGGCGACCACGCATTTTTATTTTAGGAGCCTATAAATAGGTCAACTTCAATGGAAGAGTTCTTCCATTTTCCTTCGTGCAAACTTTGTGCTTTTGGTGTCAAATGAAAGATAAATAAGTTTACTTTTGAGAGTGGGCTATCGTGAAGGAATGAGTTGATGAGCTTGAAGAAAAACACAAAGAAAGTCAGCCTGTCAAGAATTTGGTTTAATCCGAACAGTGCTCGAAGATTTGAGCATAACCAGACTTATAGGTAGAATCGTAAGCTAAAATTTATGGGTAAACAAGTTAAGAAAATGAGGAACAAGTATGTAGAAGAAAGTTGTTCATTTTGATAAGCGGATTTAAGTTATTGAAGTTAAAAGTGAAATATGGATTCTTTGATAATGCATGCAATTTCAAGGCATGAACAAACAAGCAGGTCTTTTGCCAGGCGTTGTGGCACTAGGCGAGAAGTGCTGAATGTGGCGGTTGCTCGCATAAGGGGATGGCAACGCATAGTGCCAGTCAACACATAGGTAGGCCACCAACGCATAAAGCACGTGCTAAAGCCAGGCGCACAAGCAATCGACCAGTGTGGTTAGTGCACGTGCAACGCTCCCACCATAGGGATAGCATGCTGAGAATGTGCCAACAAGCCATGCTATTCCTCAATTGATGCCCATTATACAATCGACCTGTTTTTGATAGTTTAGGATGTTCTAAGTTAAGATTGGATATTTCTAAGTACAAAGGGATTAGTTAAAAAGTAAATTCTTTTATTTCAAGTCAAGAAAAAGTAGGACAAGCCTACCAACCCAAGAAGAATTAGTTGAGTACAGTGAGTGCCAAGATGATTTAAAAGATTGCTATTTAAGCATGTTTTATTATTAAACCTGGATTATAATTTCACTAGTACCTTCAAAGATTTAGTACAAGTAAAGTAAAGAAAGATTTCTAAATTAGTTAGTTAGCAAGCATGAGTTTAAATAAGAATTTTAGAACAAGCATAATTTTACCAAGCTAAGTTTAAGATATATTGTTACGTAAAGTTTGATTTCAAGCTAAAATTATTTATTAACCTGAAAGTATTGCTTTAAAGTATGAGTTTCAAGTAGGTAAGTAAAGTAAGAGTTAAAAATATTATGAGAATTTTAAAACTAAGTATTTATTAAGTTGTGTGATGTTTGTTTTACATCATTACTCTATACCTGAGATACCAGTTTAGACCCGTTACTGAGTGACGAGATGTTGCTATAATATTTTAAGGGTGTTAGTCAATGAGGGGTAAATGGCAGGAAAAAGGGGAGCCAAAGCAAGTTAGGCGGCCAAGAGTAATATTTATGCATGAAGCTAAAGGTTTTCTATTCAGCCAAAAGTTTGGAGAAGTCTAGGCAAAATGTTAATATGTGTTTTGACTAAGTGTTGTATGTTAAGCGGTCAAGAAGATGCTAAGTATACTCAAGCCGACTAGAAGCTAGGATGTTATGATAATTGGCGACCATGGGGTATGAGCTAGGCATTCAACTTGGACGTTTTGAAGAAGTAATTAAGGATACCGTAAAAATGTTTGGGAGTAGAAGCAAGGCCAAGCGCTTGCCAAATTAGATGAGCAAAGGTGTTGCTCGACAACCAACTTAAAGCAAGACACAAGGCTAAGCATCTGCCATGCGACCAAAGGTTAAAAGGGTATATGAACCATTAGACCAAGTTGAAAGAAGAAGGCCTATGCGCCTGGATTGAAGCATTGTAGCCAAAAAGTGTTAGTTAAGGTTAAAACGATCAGGCAAGAGGTTAGGTGTTGAGTTAAACCCCTCAAGTTTGTTAAGTGAGTTACATATGGTCGATTAAGGTTAAATCTGGAATCTTTAACGAAGTAGACAACTTCAAAGCATGAGTAAGCAAACAAGTCGTTTGCCAGGCGGTTAGGTATTAGGCGAGGAGTGCGGAGTGTGGAGGTTGCTCGTGCGAGTAGCACGCAACTAAGGTCAGGCACGCTAGTATGCAACTATTGAGGTTAGCGTGCGTTCCATCACATCCACCATAGGGCCAATGCATGCCCAGCAACCAAGCCATGCACCCAACCGATGTCCATTGTGCCATTTTGACCTGTTTTTTATATTTGAAGATGTTCTAAGTTAAAATAGGATAGTTTCAAAGTACAAATGGATTAATTAATGAATAAAGTTTCTTATTTCAGGTCAAGGAGAAGTTGGACAAGCCTACCAACACAAGTAGAATTAGTTGAGTACAGTGAGTGACGAAATGGTTTTAAAGTTTGCTATTTAAGTATGTTTTATGAGTGACAAAATGATTTTAAAGTTTGTTTTATGATCAATCATGGATTATAAAGCATGATTTTAGTAGTTCCTTAAGATAAATTAGTACAGGCAAAGTAAAGCAAGATTTCTAAATAAGTTAGTTAACAAGCATGAGTTCAAAAAAGAATTTTAGAACAAGCATGATTTTACCAAGCTAAGTATGTGATTTATTATTAAGTAAAGTTTGATTAGAATCTAAAATTATTTGTTTAAGTACGAGTTTCAAGCGAGTAAGTAAAGTAAGAGTTAAAAATATTATTAGAATTTTGAAAGTAATTATTAAGCTGTGTGATTTTGTTTCACATTGTTACTTTATACTCGAGATACTAGTTACATGATACCGAGTGATGGGGTACTTGGAAGAGATGATAGGCCTTTGAGGCACGCATTAGTATGCAATAGGCTTTGGCCGCATGATGTGGTGCTTAGCCCTTTGGGGGTAGCTACTATGTGCACATAGAGAGATTGTGGCTGTTGTGACGAACAATTCCACTTCAGCGAGGCCCTTTGACAGTATCGAGCAAGGTTTACTATAACACAGTTAGATGTTGGTAGCAATGAGCAAGTCCTACTCCAATAGAAGAAGTCATCATCTTCCTCCTACACGGACTTATGGTATGCTGACAGCATGACATGCAATAACTTGTAATACTTCATTTTGATGATCATCAAGGAAATATCTTGGAAGGAATTCTGCCAAAGTTACCGAACGTCAAAGTTAGGAAAAGTCATCATCTTACTCCTACACAGACTTAGGCTTCCAAGTCTTGTTTCTTTTTCGCTTTTTTTTTTACGAGCACTGCTTCATTTTCTATAAGTTAGAATGAAATTTGGTTGTCTTCTTTTTTAACGAGTCACGACTATCCTGTTGGGTTTTATGTCCTAAAACTTGTAGATAGTAAATGTAATATGTTGATTGTTATTAATAAAGAGTTATAATTTTAATTTCAATAAATAGTTATTGATTATTTTTGTCTAATGAACCCAAATCCAATAAACTAACATCCTAAGTTGATTTATGAGTCTTAAACTATATGTGGAGACATGCAGGGATCAATGTTTGAGATACAATTTAAAGGATCTATAGTATAAGGATAATGTTGGGTATCTTATCCTGGTAACATTATACAAACACAATGATCCAACGTATTTGTGTAGGTGACACGGGGTGTGGGGTATCCTATGCAATAAGTTTACATAAGATTGAACCACCAAATAGTAACCATTAGATGTAACCCCGTTGACTAGTTAGATTTGTAATTCAAATAGGATGACATGGACAACTTAGTTTTAATCCTGAGTGTATTATGAACTCCTGTTCACGAGGAATTATTCTTTGATTTGTATGGGTGAGAGTGGCCAGATTGCCGATTCATTAAGCCTACCATTTTGGGGATAAGACCGAGAGGAAAGCTGGAAACATAATCACACAAGATGGAATTCACTCCTTCCCAACTTTAGGGTAAGTAGATGAGTGTTCCCTTAATTGGTTTCTCTGGAACTTGAACAAATGGCCCAACTCTCTCTATGGCACGAGAGAGATTTTTGCTTATTGGTTGGACCATAAACAGGTTGTTCATTAGAGGAGCACTGGTATTTAATGACTAAGAAGTAACCTAGGGGTAAAATGGTAATTTGATCCAACTAGGGTTACGAACACTTGTGAAGGACTAACTTGCTGTTATTGATATACATCAGTGGACACAAAAATATATCTTCAGTGAAAGGAGTTCTGCTGTGAGTTTTTAGTTGACACACACAGTCAACGAATATTGATTAATGTGGTTAATGATTTAGCCAATTAATCTCATACCGTTGTAGCTTCTAATCTGTACCATCCATGAGGTCTCCTTCCTAGCTCGTAGAGGGTAATGAGGATAATATATCTTGGATATAATTTGAAATGTTCATATTAACATAGAGAATTAATATAACGTATGATGATACATTATAATATAAAGTTTATATTTTAATTAAACTTTATGATATAAATTTTATTTTGGATGTGATTCAAAATTAATTAATGAGAGAAAAAAATATTTGAATGAGTTCAAATATTGATTTAATATGAATAGATTCATATTAAAACGATAGATAAAATTTAATGCGTATACGATACACATTAAAACTATAGGTTATGAGAGAATGTTATATTTGAATATTATTCAAATCTGAATTAAATTAAATATAAAATATTTAATTTTGTAATTAATTAATTGAAGAATTAATTATTAGTTTAATTTAATTTAGTTTTATTTAATTAATTTAAATTAAAACAATAGGTTTAATGGGAGATATTTATTTAAATATGATTTAAATGAAATGTTAATTAAATATGATTTAATTAATTATAAGTTTAATTAATTAATTAGTTATTTAATTTAATTTAATTTAAATTAATAACTTCCTAACGGAGGCATTATTATTGGAGAACGTAAGATAATCCCACGTAATCCAATTTTCTCTCATTTCCTCTTCTTCAATCCTAAAGAAGAGGAAGAGTAGTTTGATTGATTTTTATTCTTGACGGCTCAATTGCAGAAGGTCTGCAAGAAAAAAGCTTTCTCTTATTATCTCATTTCAATCTAAAAATTTCTCAAAAGTAAATTCCAATTGGTTCCCATAAGTCAAACCTCTATTGCTCAGAGGATAAGAGAGGTTCCAAGTGGTGGTGACTACAACTTGGAGTTTGGTAGAATTCAAATTCACAACGAGGGTGAGTTTCTCTTCTCTCTTATTTTTTTTTCTGAAAAGCATGCTTAGCTTTAAAATGTTTATTTTATATTTCTGTAAATTTTTTCCAATGTAGTAGTATTTTAAATTTTCCCAAATTAATTTGAGAATGATTCTAAAAATCTTCCCCTAGAAGAGCTCTTATCCCTTGAATTGGAATTAGAGTCATCTCAATTTTAATTGAGAATTTTAAAATTTGCATTGATTTTATGGTGGGTACTACATTATGAATGTAAATTTGCAATTGAATGTTTACTGTAATTTTGGCTATAGGGTTATAGTTTTGATATGATCAAATATAAAGACCCTTGCGTTTTTTTGTCTTTCTTTTTTGTAACTATTAAAAAATTTATTCCAAATTTGGATTCGTGGTGTTTTTCTGAGAAAAACAATACCAAATTAGCCCAAATCGAACCATCGGAGACCAAGTTACGACCATTTTTCGCTACTGTATAGAGGCAAATCAGAAAAAAAAAACGGAAGCTGCGTAAGGAAGAAGAAGGGTTGACGTTAGCATGACGTCTGTGAACTAGGGTAGACGTCGCGCTGACGTCAGCAAGCACTAGAGGCTGCTGGCGCGACTCGATTCGTGGTAGCGGCTCGACTTGGCGGCTTTGGCTAAATTTTGGATCCGTTCAGCTCGATTTTGGGCCAGTTCTTCCAACTTTTGGCCGATTTTATCATTTTTGGATTGGTTCATGGTTTTTGGATCCAGTTTGAAGCTTTTTGAAGGTTTCTTGATCGAATTTGAAGCTTTAGAAGCTGTTTTAGGATAAATTTAGCTAAATTATTATAACTTTTTGCTTTTTTTTTTTATCTTAGGGGCAAAATTTTACAAGTTTAATTGTTGTTTAAATGCTTTATGGATGTCATTTAGATAAATCCACCATAGGCTAAGCATGTTCATGCATTTTTATATATTATAATTGTTATAATGTATGGTAATAATGCATGATAAATTAATTTCATGAGTTATTTAATGTACATATTCAATATGTATGATGCATGACATTACTTAGGTAAATACAAGTTGTTATATTTTATTAATGGCATGAATATGCTTGATTGATTTTCATGATTTTTTTTAGTATAAGTGTTATATTAATTAAAATAAAATTAATATCCATTGAGCATCATGCATCCATAGCATAATATAAGAGTTGTATTAAATATTATGATTTGCATGCAATATTTTTTAATTAAATTATAATATGCATGATTATAGAGCTAATTAATTAATTTTATAAAATTTAATAATTAGAAATCGTCAACATATAACAAAAGTTGCATGCAAACATAGGTTCTTAGGATATATTTTTAAACTGTTTACCATTGAATAGACCTAAGATCATATTAAGTCTAATTAAATTATAATTAAGTTCTATTTTAGTTTAATGACCCAGACCTGACATTGAATTAACCTTAATTTTATTAGCATAACAAGTCACTAGGCAAATTAAATTGTTTAATACACCTAGAAACTTTAGAGTAAAGTTTTTTTTTATAAGATTTATAATAGAAATAGACTTAGTTAGATTCATTTAGCTGGAATTTAGCTAAGTACAACAAATCCTAACATATTAGAACATTTTAGTGGGAGAAAAATTGTATGTAGGATATATCATTTTTTTACTCTTACGTCTTTAAGAGTTCAGACGTGAGATCCATACTCAGGTTCTTGTCGTCCTTGACGCAGCCTTCCTTTAGAAAGTATTTGTATGGATCAATAACAAAGTAAATAGAGAAAATGTTCATAGTAAGTGGGAGAAGGACGCATGTCAACGTATCCTACGTTCTCCTCCATTAGGTTGCACTGTGAGACTTTTATGATCCACCCGCGTGTCGTCCTGTAGCGACCATCCCTTCATAGAGTCTAATCATAGAAGTTGGGAACACCGCAAACTCCAAAAATGAATATTGTTTTTTAGGTTAATTTTCAACAGTTGTCTTTCCTAATGGTAGCCTATTGAAGCGTACCTTTGGAATATGAAAATGGAAGGGTCACACTTACGAGATTAATTAAGTTTGTTAATGAATCCTTGACCGACAACGACAACTAAGAGCTAGAGGAATAAGAGTTATTTTGGTATTAGTAATTAGTTTAGATTGTCTCAATTCAGGAGATGAGTACTTGATCACCATTCGGTGACTGTTGGTCTAAGCTTCTGAAGTATCCTTGCAAAAGCTAAATCATTTATTTGATTAGGGTTCTGTGATTATATGTTTTTGCTGAATTGATTTGATTATTTTGTGTTAATGGGTTAAAACAAAGATAACTAATACGGTCAATTGTTTGTTAAGTTTTCAACATGTCTTCCTTTATAATTCATCTGTTAAACAATGAAAAGTTAACCGGTGAAAAGCATGTAACGTGGAAATCAAATTTCAATATGTTAATGATGATCTACGCTTCGTCTTAATGGAGGAATGTTCTGTTTTTCCTGCTCGAAATGCATCCCATCCTATCAAGGATGCATATGATCGCTAGACAAAGGCCAATGAGAAGGCACGCGTCTATATTCTTGCTAGTATGTCTGACGTATTGAGCAAGAAGCATGAGTCTATGGTCACTGCACGTCAGATCATAGATTTCCTTCGAAAAATGTTTGGACAACCGTCTTTTCAAATCTATCACTAGGCCATTAAATACTTTTATAATACCCGTATAACAAAGGATCAAGCTGTTGGAGAACATGTTCTCGACATGATGGTCCACTTCAACGTGGCATAGATAAACGAGGTGGTCATTAACGAGCAAAGTCAAGTGTCCTTTATCATGGAATCTCTTTCGAAGAGCTTTCTTCAGTTCCTCAATAATGCGGTAATGAACAAGATAAAGTACACCTTGACTTTCCTACTTAACGAATTATAGACCTTTCGGTCTCTTATGAAAAATAAGGGACAAAAGGAAGATGAGGCAAATGTTGACCATTCCAAGAGATTTTAGAAGAGGTCATCCTTTGGAACCAAGTCTGCACCTTCAACTTCTGAGGCCAAAAAAATGTAGAAGAAGAAATGAAGAAATGGGAAAGGTCCTACAGTTGCAAAGGACAAGGGGAAGGCTAAGGTAGCTCCCAAGGAAAAATGCTCCACTGCAATGTAGATGGACATTGGAAGCGTAATTGTTCCAAATACCTTGATGAGAAGAAGAAGGATAAGAAAGGTAAATATGATTTACTTGTTTTAGAAATCTGTTTAGTGGAAAATAACCAAAATACCTGGATACTAGATCTAGGAGCCACTGATCATATTTGTTGTGTTTTTTTTTTTTACATAAAAATAGTTCCTTCCAGCAGCTCGAGGAGGGTGAAATGACACTCAAGGTTGGAACAAAGATGTCATTTTAGCTCGTGCAGTGGGAACAACCAAGTTGTTTTTTAGAAATAGATACTTAATCTTATAAAATTTGTATATAGTACCTAAGATTAAAAGGAATCTTGTATCTATTTTTTGTCTTATTGAACAATCATATTCTATCTCATTTTCAATTAATGAAACATTTATTTTGAAAAATGGTGTACATATTTGTTCATTTAAGTTAGAAAACTACTTATACCTATTAAAACCAAATGAAGCTAAAGAAATTTTAAATCATGAGATGTTTAAAACTGCTAATACTCAAAATAAAAGGCAAATAATGTCACCAAATAACAATACTTATTTTTCGTATTTAAGATTGGTCTCATTAAACTCGATAGGATCGGGAGATGGGCAAAAAAATGAACTTTAAATGAGTTAGAAGATGATTGATTACCTCCATGTGAATTTTGTCTTGAAGGAAAAATGACTAAAAGACCTTTTACTGGAAAAGGTTATCAAGCCAAATAACCCCTATAACTTGTACATTCAGACCTTTGTGGTCCGATGAATGTAAAAGCTCAGAAGGTTTTGAATACTTTATCTATTTTATAGATGATTATTCAAGGTATGGTTATTTATACCTAATGGAACATAAGTTTGAAGCTCTTGAAAATTTCGAGTATAAGGCTGAAGTTGAAAATCTATTAGGTAAAAGGATTAACATACTTTGATCTGATCGAGGTGGAAAGTACATGGACTTGAGATTCCAAGACTATATGATAGAACATGGAATCCAATCCCAACTTTCAGCACCTGATATACCTAATCAGAAAGGAGAAATAAAATTCTGTTAGACATGGTTCGATTTATGATGAGTTATGCTCAATTGCCTAGCTCATTTTGGGGGTATGCAGTAGAGAGTGCAGTCATATCTTGAACAACGTTCCTTTGAAAAGTGTTTCTAAAACACCTTTCGAGTCATGGAGAGGACACAAACCTAGTTTAAGTCACTTCAGAATTTGGGGTTATCCAACATATGTGTTAGTGTCAAATTCCAATAAGTTGGAACCTCGTTCAAGGTTATGTCAATTTGTTGGTTACCCTAAAGAAATGAGATGTGGTCTATTCTTCGATTCAAAAGAAATAGAGTATTTGTATCGAAAAATGTCACCTTCTTGGAAGAAGACCACATGAGAGATCATAAACCACGTAGCAAATTAGTATTAATGAAGCTACTAAGGAATCAACAAGAGTTGTTGATGAAGTTTGTCCCTCATCAAGAGTTGATGAAACCAACACATCAGGGCAGTCTCCTCCTACTCAATCGTTGAGAATGCTCCGACGCAGTAGGAGGATTGTATCACAACCTAACTCTTAGTTGGATTTAATGAAAACTCAGGTTCTCATACCAGATGATGGCATCGAGGATCCAGTATCCTTTAAACAGACATTGAATGACGTAAACAAGGAGTAATAGGTCAAAGTCATAGAACTTGAAATGGAGTCTATGTACTTTAATTCAGTTGGGAGTTCTAGATCTACCTGAAGGGAACCCATAGGGTGCAAATGGATCTATAAGAGAAAGAGAGACTCAACTAGGAAGGTACAGACCTTCAAAGCTAAACTTGTAACAAAAGGTTATACCCAAAGGGAAGCGGTTGGCTATGAGAAAACTTTTTCCCCTGTTGCTATGTGAAAGTCTATAAGGATTCTCTCGTCCAAAGCCACATTTTATTGTTATGAAATATGGAAAATGGATGTCAAGACTGCTTTTCTGAATGGCAACCTTGATGAGAGTATCTTTATGGATTCATAACTCAAGGTCAGGTGCAAAAGTCTGCAAGCTGAATCGATCTATTTATGGGTTGAAGCAAGCATCCAGATGATGCGATCAAATCTTATAGTGTTTACTAAAACGTTTATGAGCCTTGTGAATCAAGAAAATCAACAACGGTAAAGAAGCTTTCTTAGTCCTTTATGTGGACGATATTCTTCTCATTGCAAATGATGTAGGATACCTAACTGATGTTAAGAACTAGTTAGCAATCCAATTTCAAATGATAGATCTAGGAGAGACGTAGTTTGTTCTTGGGATCCAAATCGTTAGGGATTGTAAGAATAAAACGCTAGCACTGTCTCAAGCAACTTATATCGACAAAATGTTGATTTGATATTCGATGAAAAACTCTAAAAAGGATTTATTACCTTTCAGGCACGAAGTTTACTTGTCTAAGGAACGGTGTCCTAAGACACCTAAAAAAGTTGAGGATGTGAGACGTATTCTCTATGCCTCAGCTGTGGACAACTTAATGTATGCTAGCTATGCACTAGGCTAGATATTTGTTATGCTGTGGAAATCTTCAGTAGGTACCAATCCAATCCGGAATTAGACCATTGGACGATGGTCAAAATTATCCTCAAGTATCTAAGAAGAACGAGGGACTACATGCTTGTGTATGGTGTTGAGGATTTGATACTTACAAGATACAATGACTCTGATTTTCAAACTGACAAGGATTCTAGAAAAATCCACATCAAGATCAGTGTTCACCCTAAATGAGGGAGCTGTAGTATGGTGTAGCATCAAGTAAGGATGCATAGCAGACTCCACTATGGAGGCTGAATACGTCGCTGCTTGCGAAGCAGCAAAAGAAGCAGTTTCGCTCAAGAAGTTCCTGCATGATTTGATTGTTTTTCCAAACATGAAATTGTCCATCACTCTATACTGTAACAACAGTAGGACAGTAGCCAATTCTAAAGAGCCTCGCAACCAAAAATGAGGAAAACACATAGAGAGAAAGTATTATCTGATACGGAAGATTGTGTAACGAAGAGATGTGATAGTCACCAAGATCGCTTCGAAGCACAACATTGATGATCTATTTACGAAGACTCTCAGGACTAAAGTGTTCGAGGGTCATCTAGAGAGTCTAGGTCTACGATATATGTACCTTAGGTGATCTAGGGCAAGCGGGAGATGTGTAATGGGTATGATGCCCTAGTTTATTGTATTTGTATATATACTATTTATGTAATATACTTGTACATTTTACCATTTTCGATATTTGTAGATTACTTTATTATGTACATCCCATAGACTACCACACTAGACTAGAGTTTTAGTCCAAGTGGGAGTTTGTTGGGTGTTATGTCCTAAAACTCATATATAGTAAATGTAATATGTTGACTGTTATTAATAAAGAGTCATTTTTTCAATTTCAATAAATAGTTAATGTTTATTTTGTCTAATTAACCAAAATCCAATAAACTAACATCCTAAGCTGTTTTATGAGTCTTGAACTGTATGTGGAGTCATATAGGGATCAATGTTCGATATACAACTTAAAGGTTTATAGTATGGGGATAAGGCTGGGTACCTTATCTTGATAACAATATGGATACGACCCACTTTGTATTTGATAATCATCTAACGTTTTCTTGTAGGTGACATGCATGTGGAAGTATCCTAGGAAATGAGTTTGCATAAGACTGAACTACGAAATAGTAACCACTAGATGTAATCCCGTTGACTAATTAAGTTTGTATTTCAAATACGATGACCTAGGCAACTTAGTCTTAATCCTGAGTGTATTATGAACTCCTGTTTACAAGAAATTTTCCTTTGATTTGTATGGGTGAGAGTGGCCAAATTGCCGACTCAATAAGCCTATCATTTTGGGAACAATACCAAGTTGAGAGCTAGAAACATAATCACACAAGATAGAATTCACTCTTTTCCGACTTTAGGGTAAGTAGATAAGTGTTTTCTTAATTGGTGTCTTCGAAACTTGAAGAAAGGGTCCTACCCTCTCTATGGCATGAGAAGAATTTTTGCTTTGGTTGGACCATAAACAAGTTGTTCATTAAAGGAGCACTGATATTTAAGAACTAAAAAGTAAGCTAGGGGTAAAACGGTAATTTGACCTAGTTGGGGTTACGAACACTTGTCAAAGACTAACTTGTTGTTATTAGTCACATCCGTGGAAACAGAAATATATATACAGTGTGAAAAGTTCAGCAGTGTGTCTTTAGTAGAGTGTACACACAATTAACGAATATTGATTAATGTGGTTAATGAGTTTAGTCAATTAATCTCATATCGCTGTAGCTTCTGATCTTTAGGTTCATGAGGTTCTCTTCCTAGCTCGTACAGGGTAATGAGGTCAATGTATCTTAGATATAATTTGAAAAGTTAATATTAACTTATGGAATTAAAATAATGTATGGTGATACATTATAATATAAAGTTTATATTAATGAAACTTTATAAAATAAACTTTATTTTGGATGTGATTCAAAATTAATTAGTGAGAGAAAAAAGTATTTGAATGAGTTCAAATATTGATTTAACGTGAATTAAATTCATATTAAAAATATAGATTAAACTTAATGCGCACATGATACACATTAAAACTATAGGTTATGAGAGAGTTTAATATTTGAATGTGATTCAAATACGGATTAAATTAATTATAAGATATTTAATTTATAAATTAATTAACTAGGGAATTAATTAATAGTTTAGTTTAATTAGATTTAATTAAATTAGATTTAATTAGATGAATTAAATTAAAATTATATGTTATGTGAGAGATATTCATTTAAATATGATTTAAATGAAATATTGATTAAATATGATTTAATTAATTTTTAATTTATTGATTTAATTAATTTTTAATTTATTTATTTAATTAATTTCTTAATTAATTAATTAATTTAAAATTATTTTATTTAATTAAATTTAAATTAAATTAAATAACTCCCTTACGGGAGTTATTTTTGGAAAACGTGAAATGCTGCCACGTTTTTTCCATCTTTCTCTAACCTACTATTCCTTATCCTAAAGAGAGGGAAAGCATAACGATTCTGTGAAATTAAAAAAAAAAAGAGAATAATTGTAGAAGGGATGTAGACGAAGAAACTTCTTCACTCACTCTCTCAATTTCTCTCCAAAATTCCCAAAAATAAATCACAATTGGTTCTCAAAAGCCAAACCTCTATTGCTCAGAGAATAAGAGAGGTTCCAAGTGATGGTGATTACAACTTTGGAGTTTTGTAGAATTTAGAGTCAACAACGAGGGTGAGTTTCTCTTCTCGCTGAATTTTGTTTTATTGAAAAGCATGTTTAGCCTTAAAATATTTAATTTACTCTGTAAATTGTTTCTGTAAAATTTTGCCAATGTATTGGTACTTTATTTTTTCAAATTAATTTGAGAATGGTCCTGTAAGTCTTGCGCTGCTGCGAAGGACTCTTATCCCTTCAACTTAATCCTGCTATGAAAGTAATAGCACCATGTGCTATATAATCCCTCTTAATACGAGATTGTTTTATAATTTTATATTTTTATTTGTCTATTATGTAGATGATGAGCATATCAAATGTAGGATCGTGTGATGGTGACAAGATGAAGCTAAAATAGGTGAAAACAAAGTTAAATACATCAACTGTGCTCAAAGTGTGAAGAAGTGGCAAATTTACCATTACCTTGATAACATCGTGGCACCTTATGGTGTTGTGCACAAAGATGTAAGGTAAAAAAAGGCCTTATTCGTGAAATGCATACAAGGTCGCAACGATGCTCTGACATTCAACTGCGCGTGAATCTTCGTCAATGATGTGACAGCATTGCGAGATTATAAAAACATAGTTTGCCACCTAGATCAACCACTCCTTGATAATTTTCTCTCTCTTTTCTAAGTACTTTCTACTAGTTTTGTGCACCTAAATATCACCCCATCATTCAACAAGTTGATGATGGTCTAAGATAACATTTTCTAGCTTGGGTTCTTAAGATTTCCTCTATCTTAATGTATTTGTGAGTCTTGGATTAAGTTATCTTGTAATTATGGATTCAATTTTTTTTTTTTTTTGAAGAATTATCATATTGTCGAAAGCTTTTGGCCTTTTATGGTTTGTGCTTTCGATTGACGTACACTTAGTATTGATTTGTTGTATGCGGATCTAAAGAAGCAATAGTGTAGAATAGTTTGCAAGTTAATTTAAATCAGTATTGTTCTATTCATCTTATAATTGAATCACATTGATGTCTAATTAGGCTATTGAAAATTAAATTGTAACATCCCAAATTATTTTTTAGGGTAATTTATGATTTTGGGATGTTTATTGTATTTTTATTATTATTATTTTGG